>OAMR01000184.1:2154182-2180274 GCA_900205405.1 Echinochloa crus-galli
CCTCCTCCCGCCTACGGGGCCCCGCCCCCCTTCGCGGCCGCGGACGCCCCGCCGCCGAAGCCCCATGAGGAGGAGGCGGCCGAGCAGAAGGTGGACTACCTCAACCTCCCGTGCCCCGTCCCCTACGAGGAGATCCAGCGCGAGGCCTTCAGTGAGTCCCCGGCGCCTTCCCCCTTTCCACCTTGTTGTGTGATCTATGCTTTCGATCGCCGCTACAGCTGGCTTGACTGCCGATCGAGCCGGTGGCGAATAGCGATTTGATCCTCGTCGCGTTTGTTGCAGTGGCGCTGAAGCCGGACCTCTTCGAGGGCATGCGCTTCGATTTCACCAAGATGGTCAGCCAGTACTTCGCACTGAGCCACAGGTGCCCCGACTCGGTGCCTCTACCTGCTATTTCTGTCCAGGGAACCACTAGCTGTTTGGCGGTGTTGTCACAAATTGCTTGGCTGTTTGCTTGTTTGAACCAGTGTGTCCATGGGATCCGCTGAGGTCCCGTCACAGGGAAGTGAGGTGATCAAGATACCCGTCTCCAACTATGAGTTTGGAGCCAACTTTATTAACCCCAAGGTTGTACTCCCTCCCTTTGAGGCTGCTGCTGAAGATGCCTAGTTTCGCTTCACGTGCTCTACATGGTTTTGTTCCCGATCTCAATGAGATTCTCTTTTAGATGATGCTTATCGGGAGGGTCTCCCATGAAGGGAGGGAGAACATCCGTGTCAAGTGTGATCTTACAGAGAACCTTGCTCTAAAGATAAATGCTCAGGTAATTTATTTTGAACCGCTAGAAAAATCGATAATCATACGGGGTCAGCTTTACTTAAGATCTTTAGATCCCTTCATTGACCGGTTTTGTGCTCTTGCAGTTGACAAGTGAGCCTCATTACTCACAGGGAATGTTTAGCTTTGATTATAAGGTGAGCCTATCTTTGTACAGATAAATCTCTATTGGTATGCAAGCCTTTATTTGGCCGTTTGGTTTAACAAGTATATTGCATTTTGTTTGTTTAACAAGTAACTAAGTAAAAGGTAACTAAGTATGACATCTAACTCCTCTCTCTTGTGATCATGCTTTGTGGACATTGTGTATAGCAAAGATAGAATATTTCTTAACCTGTTTTTGCTCTAAATTGTGTCTACATATTAGAATGTCTTCTCATTCTCTCTTTGAATTAGATAAGTTGTAGCTTGAGCTTGTTGAAGTTAGTGGAACATGCTAATGTCCCAGTCAGCTCAGGCAACCACTTGATGAGAACAATGTATTGGTTGTATCCTAATTGTATGTAGTGTTCCACGAATCATGATTGGCACCAGAAAATGTTGTAAATCCTTAAGAGCTTAGCTTTCAGAGTCCTTTTTTATCACATAACTTCCCGCTGGTATCTTTTTGATCTCCAATGACTGCTATTTTATTGTATTTTTGTTTTTTTATTTCTCATGTTTCTTTTCAGTAGCAGCTTTTTTAATTAGTGTTGATGCATCCTTTTTGGCATCTATTTTTGTTGTACAGTTTTGAGGAATGTATTAGAGGTTTTGGCTGCGTATGTCAGTGACAACCTTTTATATTTTATTTTGTTTTTAGTATAAGTTTGACCCAAAAAATGTAGAAATAAGACTGCTGTGTAGGCTTTGGTGTAGATATGTAGTTATGTTCTTCTTAGGCTGCTGCATTTTGATGTGAACAACACTTTTGATTACTCTCTGTTTCTTATTAGAATTTGCAAATATTGTGGTTTCACCTCCCAATCTGCATCTTTTAATTCCTTGCTTTCTCTACCCAAATATGTGCTTTAATTTGTAACTTGATTGTCTTGCACCTTGATTACAGGGAACGGATTTTAGAAGTCAGATTCAATTTGGGAACAATGCCTTCTATGGAGCAAACTACATCCAAGTACATACTTTCGTATTCTTATCAAAACCATTCTAGCGATTTATTGTGTTTTATTTTTGTGCCGCCTATTTGGTGATAAGTTGGTATTCCACATACACACCTCCCTGGCTTATGTTGACAACATGGTTATGTTACTGTGTGGCACATTCTATATAAACATCTATACAAACAGCATAAAAATTTCCAAGTAATACATGTACTGTGGTCACTGTTGAATAAAACGTCACTGTTTAGTGAAAGTAAACAGAACTCACGCACATTGATTAGATAATCAAGGGTGTACATATATAGGCCTAGCCTCCAAATATCTCTAATACTGGTTTATAGAAACAGAACCGGGAGGGACTCCAGGATGTGTACGTGCAGACTAGTCCGTGTATGACAATAGCTAAACCGTGTATACATACAAGTATCTAACATTTAGTAATGCTTTGTAATCATGGTTCGTACTTGTAAGTAGCCATACTACTACAAAATTGGACGGTTTGATGTTCCTTTGCATGGGATAAGTGGAGTGCAAACAGAGGTTTTAGTTCACCTTCCGTTCACTTGAAATTTACTTAGCAAAAGAAGTTATTCGTATTACAAGAAACCACTAATGTCTTTAAGCAATGTAAATCCTAAATAATTTTCTCAACGTGTTAAGCACTAACCTAGCACCTCAGATGACATGGCTTAAGCAGTTAACAGTTTGGTGCCTTTCCTTTTTGTTTAAACTGGAGGTTTTAAGAAATGGCAGATCTATACTAGGTCATGATGTACAAGGACTACTTAACTCATAGTCTTATGAGTCTGAGTTTAATTGAAACAGAAGAAGAATCTTCATTGATTATGTTGAATACACAGAAGTTAATTTTGTATAGAAGTATACACAGCTAGCGTGCTTGGTATATATCAATTCGTGATTGATAAAACACTTCATTGAATATTTTTTTATGCATTTCAGAGTGTCACAAAGAACCTTTCCTTGGGAACTGAGGCCTTTTGGCTTGGACAACAAAGGAAATCTGGAGTCGGTGTTGTTGCTCGCTATGACACAAAGAAAATGGTAAGTTTCTTTGCGTACAACTTCACATGATCATGATGTCATGCATTATGAATTTGTCAGATTTCTCATTATAGAATTGATCAGTCTACATTTAAGAACTAAGCTACTTTTTTTTGCCCAAGGCTATTTCACTATATTTGAAGAAGCTGCTAAAGTTAAAGTTCTTCTCAAGTTATTCCAGACTTATATACAAGTTACTGACAACATTTATTGTTCAAGTTGCTAGAATTTTGGAAAGTGCAAATTCTACCTTAATATTTGTTTTTAGGCCCAATTGCGTGAGAGTATGAGAAAATGAATTTGTTCTTTAAAGGCAACACATCTAAAAAATGGAAAGCAAAACTATCTCGTCTGAATCCATGCATAAATATTTTCTTAGTACTTTAGTAGACTTGGGTTTGGTTTGCCTTAATATCCAAAATCATGTGATTTCCCCACCTCTCCTCTAAACTCTTGGTAGCAGGCAAGTAATATGTGTGTGCTTTTGCCTCTAGAAAGTGTCTTCTCTTTCCGCGATTTGAACCAAGCTGAGAGATAAAAAAAAGGTATCTTGGAATCATTTCGGACAACTAATAAACTTAGTTGGTCAGTGTTCTGTTTACTCTTGCCATCTTGCATGCAAATTGTTGATGGCTTCTTGGAATGAAATCAAAACCTGTGCTAACTATATTTCTGGGAATGAATGATGTAATTAATTTTTTATGCTAGCTTTAAGAGTGCAACTTACTAACATGATTGCTAAGAACGTCTAGGACTTCATCACAGGAAACTGAAATTTGATATTACTCAAATTGTCTTCTCCAGAAATCTGTTTCTGAACTTTGGACATAATATTTCCATTTGAGGTTTTTAAGTTAGTTATCAGCCAGCAACTGACAGTTTGCTGGGTTAAAAATTTCTGGCTGGCTCGAGTTTTGTTTAGGGCATGCCATCCGAGTTTCTCTGTTGGTTATCAGCTAGAAACTGGCAGTTTGTGGAACAGACTTATATTTCATAATCTATGTATCAACCGGATGAAACAGTTGCTCATATCTGCTTCTAGGAAATTCTAGCACTGCACCTGTTAAAAATGTGTTTTTGGCATTTGGTGTTTTTCAAAGGATTTAAACTCATGTATTCTTGTAATTGATCTGGTAAAATCAGGTTATTTGGTTGTGTTCCTCAATTCATAAACGCTAACTGTATGATAACTCATCTTGGTAGAACACACTATTGGCACAAGACAATGGATGATTCTGTATGCATTAAGATGGGGAATAAAATATTCTGATCTGTACTGATGAAGCTGTATCACATGCGCAGGTTGCAACAGGGCAAATTGCAACCACTGGAATGATTGCACTTAGTTATGTTCAGAAAGTATCAGAAAAGGTCAGTATTCGTTCATATCATTTTTTTAATACTTGCCTTTTTTTTTCTTCATGAGCAGCTTCATTCCATAAACTTCCTTGTACAGGTTTCCCTTGCATCCGATTTCATGTACAATCAAATGACAAAGGATGTAGCAGCAAGTTTTGGTTATGATTACATCCTGAGACAGGTATCCTTGTTTGACACCTATACTTCGAAGTTATATTGGAATGTAAAATTTATATAAAATTCTTGAGCATATTCTTTTATTCTGTGAGATTGAAAAGCTCCGTCTCCTTAGCACAGTATTGGTTTTGTATTAATCTTGGCTGTTTTCTTTTTGGCTAATAAAGTTTGGTGACGTCACATTAGAAATAAGTGAACTTATATTGGTTTTCAACTTGCAGTGTCGATTGAGGGGGAAGCTGGATACCAATGGCGTAATTTCTGCTCTTTTGGAGGAGCGGTTGACTCCAGGTGTTACTTTTCAATTGTCTGCTGAGGTCAGCCTGAGAACCTCACTTCAGTCTGCTATTTAATATTCCCTCCATTCCAAATTATAGGTCGTTTTGGCTTTTCTAGATTCATAGCTGTTGCTATGCACCTAGATTTAGGCAATTTCTAGTTATATAACAAAAACTATGTATGTAGAAAAGCCAAAAACGACCTATAATTTGAAACGAAGTATATGTTACTTTCTGTTTCACTGCTGCCCCCTCTATGAACATATTACACAAGTACATCATATGTTTAGGTATAACTCGAGTGCAGCTCATCCAACAGTTGAAATCATTGGGATGGTAAATTCAAATGCATTGGGATGGTCTAGATGCAATTTTACTCAAAGCCCCTTAGCATAAGTGGTGAATAAGACTGAATTTATTTGCTGGAATCAGTAGAAACACACCGCGAGATGAAATATGCATGTACCCGGCAGGCCAGCACCCATTCAAAACATAGAGTAGAACTATACTCAAAGAAGAAAGGTCCCATGTACCTCAATCTTGAGCACCTCAGATACTTGGCCTTGTTTACACGAAGGATTGTAGCATGCTGACAAAAAATGTAAATCGCATTATGTTTGTCCTCTTAAGGTTGATTATGGCCAATGTAGGATCCAGTAGAATTGGTACATGGTCAATTTATTGTTTTTGTAGGTTTGATCTCTATGTTAAGGAATTTCATATCTATATGGATATAAGTTCCTAGCAATATTGTGGCATGTCAGCATCCAATTCTAAATTGAAAAGATGGCTGATTTTATCCTACAACCTATTGCAGATTGACCATTGGAAGAAAGACTACAAATTTGGGTTCGGCATGGCTGTCGGAGAGTAAGACGGCTTGAGCAGTTCGTTGAGACACATGTATAATCATAGCGGTTGGCACTCGTCGACAGGGACTAAGATGATTCTAGTTTTGTTGCATTTTATTTGTCTCCGGTTCCTCGTTTAGCGGCTCTGCCCATAGCCGTAGGCCATGGAGAGGCACCTTCTGAAGTTTTGATTGCACTGGGCTCATTACTTGAGTAGATTAAATGTAGCTATGTGCCTTTGTTAAACTGGAACAGGGGAAGCCTGAATAGATTTCAACCCTACCGATTACACAATTTTTTTGGCGCTAGGATTTCTGGATGTTGGATTCTTGAATCCAAGACGGTGATTCTGAACTTCATTTCCTTGATGTTGAGTACATTATTGAGTTGACAGCGTGGAGATATAGCGGCTTTGTTATGTAACCTTAGCATCATTCGCGATGTTGGAAGGTTTTGCTGATTGAGAATTCCAGCAGGTTTGATTGAGAATTCCAGCAGGTTTTTTTCAAGGTACTCGGTACAATTTAGAACGCATTACCACTTATACATACGCGTGCGCGTTCAAGTATTACCCTAGTGTTCGGAAACGTGCGTTGCCGCTAAATATGATCGCATGTGTATCAGATATAGGGCCGGCGTGGCTTCAGCTCCAAACTCCAGTCCCGCTTTATACTTTCCATGCTAAATTAATATACTTTAAATGTTAGTATTTAGTATAAACTATAAATAAAATGATTCATCTAGATACTCTCTATGTAATCCCAGCTCCAACTCTACGATTTCAGTCCAGATTTATACTTTTCATGCTAAATTAATATACTTTAAATATTAGTATTTAGTATAAACTATAAATAAAATGATTCATCTACATACTCTCTATGTAATCCCAACTGCAACTCCACGATTTCTTGGAGCACTTCATACCCAGCTCTAAGAACTTTATAGATTTTCTGGAGTTTCCGGCTCCAAGAACTTCACAGATTTTCTGGAGTTTGGAGGTGTGTCGAACAGGGCCATAATGACCTAAGAATAAATTCTAAAAAACAGGAAATTCATCCCCCCCGCTGCACTTCGTGGAGAACACCTTTGATGTCTGGTGTTTGGATGGGCCTCTAAAAATGCTTTTGTGGGCTTTCGAAAAAGTTCTCCTTGTTGCCGTGGCCTGCCTAAGACTGTTTTGGAGACTCGGACATCCGGAAGAATGGACTGATCAATGTTCAAAAAAAAAGAATGGACTGATCAAGCAGTTCTTAAAGGATGTTGACTGGGGGGGAGATCGACTATCTTGTAGTGGATGCACATGCACATCCGGGAACATCTGATGAACACATCTCGATTGTGCAGTACCTCCGAGAAATCATCGGAACAGTCGGCGTAACAGGGGCTGCGTAATATGTTTCTGGAGATCATCGTCGTTTTATGGAAAAAATTCATTCCATAAACTTCCTTGTACAGGTTTCCCTTGCATCCGATTTCATGTACAATCAAATGACAAAGGATGTAGCAGCAAGTTTTGGTTATGATTACATCCTGAGACAGGTACCCTTGTTTGTTTGACACCTTCCATACTTCGAAGTATTGGAATGTAAAATTTATATAAAATTCTTGAACATGTTCTTTTATTCTGTGAGATTGAAAAGCTCCGTCTCCTTAGCACAGTATTGGTTTTGTATTAATCTTGGCTGTTTTCTTTTTGGCTAATAAAGTTAGGTGACATCACATTAGAAATACCGTCGCATCTCCGCCTGCGCCGCCGGCTCGCCCTCGCCAACAACCGCCGGTCCTCGCCTTCTCTTCGCGCGCCTCTTCGAGCCAGCCGCAACGCCCTCGCAGAATCACTGCCACCATCGCCGCCATCGTGCCCGGCCGTCCTCACTGCCACCGGTGCTCCATCAGATTCGAGTGGGCGTGAAGGGAAGCTGTGGCTTGATTGAAGACTCTGCGGATGCTCGTAGTGTGTGTGCTGAATCGATTACATCTCCTGGTAAAGGACCTAGGCCATGCTAATATCTCCCTGTGTGCTAGGTGTTTTTCATGTCAATAAGTATATCCTGTGATGCCAAGTATATATTTATCCCTTGCCACAGTTCATCGGTGCCCTGTCCTAACAGCCATACATATATCCGATTCTCTAGATGGCTATGGTCAATGTTCATGACAAATCTTTTATCCCACTCTCTTGCTGTTACCATGTTTCATTTCCTGTCAAATCTATCTTATGTCTAGTAGTCGCTTTTCCAAGCTCTCACCTAATCATGCTCCTCTTAGGTTCCTTCCTCTAGTAATATTCTTATTAACTCCTATGTGTATGCAGGGTGTGTGCTCTGGTTCAGTTGGACAGTGTGTATGCAGCGACAGAAAGCCTCGGGTGCTTTCTTTGGACAGCAAGGCCAAGCCTTGCCAAGGTCCGTGACAGGGGGAGATTGATCAGTGGCTGGATTTCTTTGCTCAGTTGGCTTGCAGCTTTGATTGCAGATTGTTGGCAGCGTTTTATCTGCACCGACCACCGAGCCACCGAGACGACCCAAAAAGCCGAATCCTGAAACCCCAGTACCCCACCAGAGACAGGGAAACTTCGAGAAGGAAGACGGTGATGAATAACAGCGGCGACGGTGGCGGTGGCAACGTCCCCGACGACGCCAATGAGCGTAAGAGATCACTTCCTCTCTCCTATTACTGGTGTCGATCTTCACTCCTTCTCCCCGCTCTGTTCCATGGGTTTCTGTTGATTTTTTCTGGCTTTGCATCGTCTCGTGACAAAAGAAAGGAGAACGATACTTTTGGTCGAAACGATTAGCTGATATGCACGGATTAGGCACTTTCGCACCAGTTCTGACCGCATGGTTTTCTTCATCCAATCTTGGTTCGAGGTTATTGCTACTATTTCTAAGTATGATTTTTCTGCTGTTGCGCAGATTGCCCTGGGACGCAGTCGGAGGAGGCGGGGAAGGCGGATGCCTGCGCTGGATGCCCCAACCAGCAGATTTGCGCCACTGCCCCCAAGGGTCCTGATCCCGGTAATCAGATCATCTATGCCCTTGTATTAAATTTCTATTCAATTTTGTGACTTACTCTGGTGCTGGCTTACTGTTACCTATATCATTTAGTTCGATCTATATTTCCCGACAATAATCTTAGTTCGGTTCAGTGAAGATTTTATCACCAATAGCTAAGCTGCAGATTTAGTATGTTTTGTTATCAGTACAAGTGGCTTCTGAAGCTTAGCAGATTTAAGGGTGTTAGTTGCTAGATTTAGATTAATGGAAAAATGAAAGGATCAAGGTGTGTCACTTATTATGTAATTGTCGTGGAGCTGTTAGTGCGTACATACTGAACTACAGCCACACGGACTTAGTGATCTCCAGGGGGACACCTGATATCCTGAAGCCACATCCCTTTAATCAAAAAGAAAAAAATAAAAATCTGCTTACAATGCTGCTGCTGAAGGTTCAAACTTCGCTAAATCTTTAATTTTGGCTCATAGAAAGATTAGAAGAGTGTGTGGGTTTCATATCTGGATCTTGTTCAACTATTTGAGGGGTTTGTTCGGTAGTAGATTCTATAAGGTTTAACAGATCACATTGCAAGAAAACAAATGTGCTTTGATTTTTTTTTTGTCCTTTATGATATTATAAACTTCTACTTTACTTGGAGTTTCATGCTCTGTTTCCTCTCCTACTGTGGAAAATGAAATGTGATAGCTTGCAATTTGATACATGCTACTTGAATGCCAGTATGTGGAAGTATATACTAAAGTTGCTCCAGTGGATTGCATAGCTCGTTGAAAAATTTGCAGACTGTTCATCTGCTTGTATAGTAGATTTGAAGGACTGGAGAATTTGGATTGATGAGGAAAGTCCCATGTGATCATCCTATATCCCTGTATTATACTCAGTGGATTTTGAAGGGTATGACATCAAAACCACAATGTGACTTCATTCTGTGATATAAATAGATAATTGACCTGAATTAGGGGCGGATCCATGTTGTCCTTAGTGAGGGCATAGGCACCTACTCAAAATCTGTCATGCAGGGTTAGTATAGTAAAGAAACTTTTACCATTAGTGGCCCTCACTCATGAACAGATTCAGTTAAAATCCACATAGCTTAGTAGTGTGCCCCAGGTCAGATTTTTGTCTGGGTCCGCCCCAGACTTGAATGTAATATTACAAGGCAGAGCATCATGGTTAAATTGTTGAAATTTGTGTGATTGCCTCGATGTTAGTAGTCGGTAACCTTTTGCTAGTGAGTTTGGCTTTTTTGGGCAAGCTCTTTAGTGTAATCATACTGTTAACCATAGGTGACTTCCATGTGCAGGAATGCTATTTAGTTTCCACTTCTATTTCTTCTATGCTAAGTAAACTAATTATCGACTGATGTATTTTGCAGACGTGGTTGCTATTGTTGAGCGGATGGCTATGGTGAAACATAAGATACTAGTTCTGTCTGGAAAGGGAGGTGTTGGAAAAAGCACGTTCTCGGCCCAGCTCTCATTTGCCCTAGCTGAAATGGAGCATCAGGTTGGCCTTCTTGACATAGATATATGTGGCCCTAGCATCCCAAAAATGTTAGGCCTGGAGGGTCAGGATATTCATCAAAGCAACCTTGGGTGGTCCCCGGTCTATGTTGAGTCCAACCTTGGTGTCATGTCAATTGGTTTCATGCTGCCTAACCCAGATGATGCTGTCATATGGAGGGGTCCCCGCAAGAATGGACTGATCAAGCAGTTCTTAAAGGATGTTGACTGGGGGGAGATTGACTATCTTGTAGTGGATGCACCTCCAGGAACATCTGATGAACACATCTCAATTGTGCAGTACCTCCAAGCCACAGGAATCGATGGCGCATTAATCATCCCAACTCCACAGCAGATCTCTCTAATTGATGTGAGGAAGGAGATAAATTTCTGCAAGAAGGTCGGTGTTCCAGTGTTAGGTGTTGTGGAGAACATGAGTGGCCTGAGGCAGCCACTTTCGGATCTCAGGTTTGTGAAGTCAGGTGAATCGGGCGAGACAGATGCTACAGAGTGGGCACTGAACTGCATCAGGGAGAAAGCCCCCGAGCCTCTGTCGGTTGTGGCATGCAGCGAGGTGTTTGACAGCAGCAAGGGTGGAGCAGAGAAGATGTGCATTGAAATGGGGGTCCCTTTCCTTGGTAAGGTGCCCATGGATCCGCAGCTGTGCACGGCGGCTGAGGAAGGGAGATCGTGCTTTGCTGATCAGAAGTGCAGCGCCAGTGCTCCTGCTCTTCAGAGCATTGTGAAGAAGTTGATCAAGACTGAGTGAGAAAATAGTGCTGAGCCATTGGGGATCAGGTGGAGAACAATGAATGATATGACAATGCCAGAGTTATCAAAATGTATGTTGCTGTGCTACTCGCTGAATTTGTATTAGTGATTTAGTGCTGGATCCGATAAGCTTTTGTTCGTGAAGTATGTGGGTGCACAAGCTTATGTGTTGAGCTGCGGCCTGAATTGTGCTTTACTTTTATATGCTTTCTACTGTACGTGCCTGTCCTGGACACAACATCCGGTCTGCCCTTCGCGCTGCTATTTTAAACCATGCATCGAGTCGGACATGGCCTGCATTTCGGACATGCCACAACTAGAACAATGAACTTCCTAGCTCATATACGTGCATAACACAACATAATCGACACCACGACTTCCCCATGAGAATGGAATATCGATTATTCTATTATGCATATTCCAATCAGGGTTGACGGTATCTGCTTTCATTTCATTATTTGTTTGCGTGATCCCATTAGCCATGTAATAACCATATTATAAACAAGATGGTAAACCTAAATAACATGACTGAACCAAAAAAAAAACATCTACCATTCCAACCACTTGGTCCAGTATTCCAAGAACGTGAATGAAATAAATTTTATCTAATACTATAATGCTTTCGAGATTATTACAGACATTTCCCAACTCGATTGCATTGTTGAAAGAATTTCTGAACAGCAAGAAATGTGACAAAATTATTGACGGTCTGAAGCCGTGTTAAACGCCCAACGAAGTTCGAGGTGCTGCCAGTTAACCTCTTAAAGCTAAAGCTCCTCTCAATATGCGACAAAAAATTAGGCAGATGAAAACAATCAGAACGAAAAAACTACATCTGATTCTCAGATGTGATCGCAGACTGCGTTTGTAAATTCTGATGTCGATGCCTTTCCACCAAGATCAGCAGTCCTGTACTTCCCCTCTGCGATGGTCTGGAGGATGGCGTTGTGGATCCGGTCAGCTTTGTCGTTGAATTGCAAATGGCGCAACATCATGACAGCACTCAGCATGAGAGCAGTCGGGTTTGCAAGGTTCTGGAAACAATCAACAAAGTCGTCCACTACAGTTAAGTACATCTACACAAAACCTTTCAGGTGTAACTGTATAGTGACATTAGAATTAACTAATGAACTCCCTTGCAACATCACAAAACCTCATGAATCAAGAGGTGATGCTATTGATTCCCTAACACATAATGAGAAGACACAGAAGTAAAACACAATATATTATGGTAGAAAACGGCCATCATTTATGACTACTCACCTTGCCAGCAATATCAGGAGCAGAACCGTGAACAGCTTCTGCCAGACAAATGCCACCTTCACCAATATTGCAACTGCATAAACAAACAAACAAACAAACGAACATGAGCCTTTAATCATACAAATGCCGAATTGGTTTAGCCTTATTTGAAGCAAGTCTACCTTGGTGTTAGGCCCAAGCCCCCAATCAAACCAGCACACAGATCGCTGATAATGTCACCATAAAGATTTGGCATCACTAATACATCAAAAAGACCAGGATTCTTCACAAGCTGCAAGCATGCAGTTCATAATCAGTTAGTTCATTACAGCACTGCCTAGAATCATAAGAAGAATCATAGATATCCAAATAGCACCATCACTAATCAGTTAGTTAATTATCAGCACTGTCTAGAATCATAAGAAGAATCATAGATATCCAAATAGCACCATCACTAAGTCAACAATTGACAGAACAATGGATACATTCGACTGGCAGAACATACCGTCATACAGCAATTGTCGATGATGACCTCCTCGTATTGAATTTCAGGGTACTTCTCAGCCACTTCGCGGCAACACTACAAGTACCATAAAAATGAAAAGAACATAAGCCCTCAATAGGGGGAAAGATAGAAATGTATTCCATGGTTAAAAACAACAAACAACGGCAGCCACAATGAGCCCACAAACCTTGAGGAAAAGACCATCTGTCTTCCTCATAATGTTAGCTTTGTGGATCGCAGACACCCTTTCACGGCCATTGGCCTTGGCGTAATGGAAAGCATACTCTGCCACTCTCAAACTTGCTTGGCGGGTAATAATTTTCAAACTTTCCACAACTCCTCTCACAACCTGGAGAAAAAGAAAGCACAAAATGAAAAGGAATCCTGCTGAGAACAACAGAAGCAACATGTCTTTAAGAATGCTTACCTGATGCTCAAGACCACTGTATTCTCCTTCAGTGTTTTCACGAATGGTCACAAGGTTAACATCATCGTATCTGGTCTTGTAGCCTGGGAGGCTGTTGCAAGGTCTGACATTGGCATAAAGCCCAAGTTCCTTTCTTAATGTAAGATTCAAAGATCGATGACCTTTTCCAATAGGTGTAGCCATAGGTCCTTTCAAGCCAACTTTGTTTTTACGCACTGACTCCAGGCTTTCCCATGTCAGAAAACTCTCTGTTCTGGGATCAACTTCGGTACCAACATAATGTTCTTCCCATTCTATTGGCACCCCTGCAACATTAAATACCTGAAATAGAGAAACAAAAATCTTTTATCAGGACACTGTAGAAACAAGCTACTTTCTCAGATATCGTGCATCAATCAAAACCACACTAATTAATAACAGAAGCAAGACCAGCACCAGTGCAGATTTTATGTCGAAAGTATGGTTTCACAATTGAAGTGATCAGCTTCCAGTTTGCGACCGTATTTGAAAGTTGAGTAAGACCGTATCGAATCAATTTGCATATCAAGGACAAAGATGCATGTCCGTGCCATAGTTGTTGGATTCCAGCAGAAAATTCAGAGAGACGCGAGCTATAGACAACATTTTGCTGTTGTAAGGTGGTCAACTAATTAATACCAGTTTATACAAACAAGGTAGTAGCATCACTCAGCAAATCTTCAACTGTTACTCAACATTAAAAAAAAATGCAGATTTAAGGTACCGCCATAGAAGACCAAGGAGTACACCAAAAATTATGAATACCAATTGGCAGGAAAACATCCAGTGATAGTTCAAACCAACTATCAAGAGGAAACTCTCTCAACCAAACTTCAATATTAATATGATTTGTTTAACTTCCAAATGCCTTGTAACCATGTGCCCTCATTTGGACATCAAAGATCATAAATGTGTCCAAGAATCCTACAGCTCCATTAGCAAGAACAAAGGGAGTAACAGCACTCCAATACGCAATTTAAACACCCATTCAGACTACATCTACAGAAAATATTAAGATAAACTTATGATCGTCAGTAGCACAAAACAGTAGCATGAGCCTTTGGGGCTGAATAAGTTGAGGTAACTAATGCATATATAAGAAAAAACTAAGCTGAAGACATAAAGTGTGTGTTTGGGCACAGTAAAGCAGCATGCCACATCTGGCACAGTGCAGTTGAGTTGCATTTGTTTTTGTTGAATACCTCTAAGGCTCTCACAACAAAATACAGTTTAGGGCAGAAAAAAAAGGACGAAAGACAGAAAGTTGCTGGGCCTAAATAAAGCTCAATACAACACAGTGGAGTGATCCTGAAGTGAAGGTTCGTTCTGTTTTAAGAATTTAAAACTGTTTCAACCCATTAGTTTATGACCCACACAAACTGAAGGAACATAAAAGGCAACAGATGAACTACAAGTGAACAGAGTACTGTCATGATGGAGATGACAGAAGCTCCACTGTTCTGAAGTACGGCCGGTTATGCCTTAAAGTTCTCAGTACTCTGCACGCATTTCATAGCTGATCCAAAGATCAAAATAATAAGAGTCAAAGGATACAACAACAACAACAACAACAACAACATAGCCTTTTGTCCCAAGCTAGTTGGGGTAGGCTAGAGGTGAAACCATGTTAATATCCTTATTCTGGGGGTTGTAAAATCATTTTTTCACAAGAAACAGTAACCCTTGAAGTCATGTCAAAATGCAATCTGCCGTATGGAACTTTCACATTGAACATATTTTGTTCCAATCTGGTTGGTCAGAAGAATAACATAGTGACTGGAAAAAAAGAAATTCTTTGGGGCATCTTGCAAGATTGTGCAGTGAAATGCAGGAGTAGGATATGGATAGTGTTGACTTGCAGCGCAGACTGATGTTGTGCATGGCCATTGGAAAGAGGAAGGAAGAATGTTATAAGTAAAATAATTAAAGATAAAGGCTAGAAAAGATTAAATTATAAGCTAATAAAGGAAAAACTCCAAATTCCCACCCTCAAGTATGGACAAAGTCTGGATAACCCCCTAAATATGTTTTGGTTCAGTTTGCACCAGCAACTATCTTAATCGATCCTTCGTAAGATTGTCTTTTTTGTTTCTCCATGCAACAAATGTTGTTTTAAGTTGAAAGTTTGTGGTATAATTGAGGCAATCATAAATTATTTTTAAAAAATACATTATGATTTATTTATCATTATTTTGAAAGCCTATGGTATATAATAATAAATTAAACATATTGATATGGAATTTTATGAGAAATAAAGATGACAAATTCGTATTGTATTTTTTTAAAAAAAATATATGTGGCCCTATATCATCCCACAAAGAGATCTATCATTGTTTTGTTAGCACTAGCATTATCCAATGTAATGCTAAACAGCTTGTCTTCGATTTCATAATATCGAATAGTCTTCATCATTACATTATATAGATTAAATCCATCGTGTGGTGTATTAACCACGCAAAATCTTATAATCCTTTTCTGAACCCTCCAATCATTATCAATGTAGTGGCAAGTGACAACCATATAGCCCATGTTTTGATTAGATGTCCAGAGATCAGCTGTTAACGAAAATTTACAATTGCAACTCACAAAAAAATCCCTCAATGATGATCTCTGATTTTTATAAGCCTCCATACAGTTTTCTTTTATTGTTGTCCTAGAAATCAATTCAGCGAGTGGGTTCAAGCTGAGTGAGTGGCTACGGAATCCATCATATTCAACAAAGGAGAAAGGTAGCTCATGAAGACATATAAGTCTAACTAGCTCACACCGTGTGATTTTATGATCAAATTTCCATATGCTTAGAATAGCTGTCTCTGTTGAGAGTACTGAGGATTGCAACTGATCAACCATATCATGCATTCTAAGTCTTGGTTCACATACACCCAGATGCCTACGAATATGATTGTTTCCTGAATTGCGTGCAGCAGGAAATACCTCATTGCAGTGCTGACATCGGGCTTGGAGAAGTTTTCCAGCATGATAAATAGGATCCATGTCCTTCCATATGTCAGATCTCAATTTACGTGGTTGAATTTGGGTAGAAGTGTAGCCTAAGCATTGACGTAAGAGAAATATCAGTATATATCTCATGCAACATACTTCTCAAAAAGATGCTTCTACCATTTGTACATGACATGAGGCAATCTACAACAGAAATGAGCACAGAAAAGGGTTCTTTGTAATTACCAAGATCATTTGTTGGTCTAGTTTGTTGATCAAAGGAAGGTAATGGTGATGCAGTGGGGCAAGGAGACCTCTCTATTGTCGGAGAGCTTCGTGGGCTGTGTACTACTGGAGAGCTTCGCGGGCTGTGTACTGCTGGAGAGCTTCGCAAGTTGTGTATTGCCGGCAACCTTGGCCCCATCACAACAGGAGAGACAACCAACCTCATCATGGGAGATCCTGTCACCACAGGTGACCTTGTCACCATAGGAGACTTTAGCTTATTCCACTACCAACCGAACTAGGATAATTCGATCGCCTTGCCTCCTAACATCAACAACTCCATTCTTAAGGCTCTTATCGATCAAGATGCCTACACCATTCCTTCCCGAAGTTGCCCCCGTATACCAAAGCTTGGAGCCAGTACCCTCTATAAATAAAATTTATATCTATGTTTTTACTCCCGATCCTTTTCATATGTGCATTTTTCTATGGCTTGACCCTCAGTTGCAACTTGATAACCTGGTGCCTCATGTAACACTTTGCCTCGAACTGCACCAGATCTAGTATACAGAGCCAATACAGGAACACCGGCTAGATTACAGGAGTACTGAATATATGCTAGATATGATTCATTTCAGACAGAATTTGAGCCGTGGTACAGACCACAAACTTACTCTAAAATGATATGAGAGCCCAAGAAAACTGGTAGGAACAAAACACGAAAACAAGTGACTCTCAAGGAGGATTCAAAATCCAAAACAGAAAACAATTAAAGTTAACACAATTGACAAAACAACAACTTATGGAAAGAAAACAGCCCCTACATTTACAAATACTCGGAACTCCTACTTTCAAGAAAAGCATTCCTACGTAATTTACACAAAGATGCTAGTGTCACATCACTCTCCACTCTCCAAAAAGAACAATTCTAAACTAATTGTGCATGCCTGCAGCACATATGCCGGAGTTTGCATTTAAGTTATAGATAACATGTACATTCTCAATAGAGTATATTAGATTGATTTAAACCATAACAAATGCTAGCTCTTAAATATCTTGTCAGAATATATGTAAGGTGTAATGAATATATTTCTTCAGCATATATTATGTTTCAGCCACAGTAAAAAGTAATGGTTAATCTATCTTGTTAAGAGAAAGAGAATGGTCCTCGTTTTATGTTGTTAATTTATTAATCCTCAGCACAATTTTACACGTGTCGCATCAAATCAAGTTCATTGAATATAAAAACATTTTTGACCTTTTTTAGCCTAAAGGAAAAATTCGGAGTTAGGACAACAGATGGAGTCAAAGAAATAGAAAATATTATACCATCCTACGTGCATGAACAATATTGTCCCTACTGGCTTAGCTTCAAATTTAGCCTTGGTTTTCCATCAAACAAACGAACTTGCTGATTACAGGTAGGCAATCCTAATTGTAGTTTTCCATCAAACAAATGAGCATACTGATTACAGGTAGAAAACCCTTGTTTTAGATAAATTAGGCAATCCTAATTGAACGAGTAACAAAAGTATAGCCCACAACAGAACTAAAACGAACCGCCGAAATTCTGTACCTGCTTGACCGACTCAGCGATCTCGGGCCCGATGCCGTCGCCGGGGAAGAGCGTGGCGCGGACTGTCTCCCCAGACTCCGTGGAGAACGGCGCCACTGCCGGCGCAAAGGTCCGGCCGGTCACCCTCGGCAGGACGCTCCCCTGCAGCAGCCTCCGGAGCGCCATGCCTGCCCCCACAACCCTGCAACAGACAACAGCACGCGCGTCAACCCTAATTGTCGCGGAACGGGACGCGCTTTATCTATTGATAACGAACAACACAAGCGATCAACGAGACCGCCGCGGAATTCGATCGCGCGAAACCCTCCAGATTCGCGCGGAATTCGATCGGGGAAGGGACGCCCGTCCCCGATCGAACAGGAGGCGATCCTGGGGAGGGAGGGAGGGAGGGAGCGGGAGGAGGTGAGATCAGAGGAGGGAATGTACCGGAAGACGAAGATTCGCGAGGGTTCGCGGCGGCGGCGGTCGTCAGCGGCGGCGAGGAGATGGGAGGAGGGGGAGAGAATGGAAAAAGGCGATGGGGAGGAGAGAAGGGTGGTGGGGAGGAGACTTTTCTGGGCTTCCTCCGATTTATCGGGCCGTCAATATGGATCGGACGGCTGGGATTGAGTGGGCCCACGACCCGTCGATGGCGATTCTTCTTTCTTGTGCAAGCAGAAGAGAAGATTTTGTGTTTATTTTTTCCAAGAGGGAGGGAGGGAGAGGAGAAGATTGATTGTTTCAGGGTTGGCATTGGGCCCAATTTTTATTCCATCCTGCCTGATTGACCGCAAAACAGAACTTTATTCCAAAGTCCACTATCGTGTTGGCTTTGGAGACCGTCGTTTAGTAATCTCGAGGTTTGTTGGTTGTTTCAAATATTTGAATTTTTGGTTTCACGTGAAAACTCTCGATGCATGCAAAGCCTAACATGAGAATGTACTGGCAGTGGGTTGTATGACTTGCAGCCAATTAGGCACTATGCTAAGAATATGCATATTTTGCAAGTCAATCAAACATCTCTTTCAACCGATACTCTTGATTAATAGCGATACAAAGGGAAGGTTCTCTTTTGATCCCTTTATAGTTTAGAAAAAAAGGAGCAGTGAGCCTATCAAGAATGAACGTAGCAACACTAGGCTCATTATTCTCAGGAAGCGAGTATGCTTCATTATATCATTGAAGGACTAACGGGTTATTGTCTTGCTGTCCTCTCACTAAAAAAGCTACCTACGTGCCCTTCTAACCACATGCAGCTTCTAAGTTATACCGGTCTCTCTCTCTTTTTTTTCAGATAAAAGTCATCCGATTCTCTGATTTTGCGCAACAGCTAAGTTTGTCTACGAACCTTTGTGACTTCGACACAAACTTGAACTATACTGTTGCTTCCGGGATTCATTTCAACAATAACATAAAGAAATCAAGCTATATGCCGGAATTCTTGATATGAAGTTGTCACCACATTAAGCTGTGTCACTTCAAAATTAGAGCTGCTCGATGTTCATTTTATTCTCTCCATCTTATCATCTACTCCCTCCGTTTTAATTTTAAGGCACTATCTAACTTGGCACGGACTTCTAAGTTATATTTTGATCATGTATTTTTCTTATATTATATTGTTTATTATTATAGATTTATAATTATTGGAGAGTACTTTTGATTAAAAATCCAACCATACCAAGTTAGCATTTTAAAAGTTAAAACATGTTGGCTGAATTATTGGTCAAACATTATACGGTTTGAATTTTGATATTTGTGCATGCCTTACCAGGAAAAAATGGAGGGAGTATATACGTTGTCCCTATCAAAAGCGACCTAACAAGCCAAGCGCTTACTCTACCTTCCCCTCCACGACTCACTTTTGTTATCACTAGCGCATGATTTAAGTGGAACCGCATACTTATGAAACCCTTAAAAATGGTGATTTGCAACATCGAGTCTTTCAAGGTTCTTATTTGTTCCAATGCCAATAGATTCACTATGATACGACGGACCCGTGGAGACATAGGGTTACATGAGGTCTAATTTAAGGGGAATTTTAATACCATGATAGGATTTTTTTAATTAAGGAATAAAATCTCAGCCTCTATACCCACAAGTGGATATATACGACCAAAGGTTACAGAACACCAGAGTACTTAGACTCTAAACCTCACACCGAGGTAAAGCAAAAAATAAGAAGAAAACACACTAACAGAAATAAAAAGAAGAGTAAAATGCACCATTAGTCCACCAACTTGTAACCTAGTGTCATATAGGTCCACGAACTCAGAAAATGCATAATTGGATCCATAAACTAATTAAGTGATGCATCGGGAGTCCATACCGGTCTGTTGGCTGAATAAATCCGACGTGGCAGAGCCATATCAGCGTCGACGTGGTTTAGGCGGGAATTTTCCCGCCAGTTGGTAGGTATATCTTTTGCATTTTAGACCCTTCTCTTTCTTGATTCCATTTGTTGCCCTCCTCCTTTCCCAACCGGTCTTGTTGACCAAATGCTCCCCTGCCCCCACCCGCCGCCGCCGCCGCCGCTATCCCGTGCCTCCACCCGCCTCCACCGTCGGCATTGCTTGCAAGGCTTGCAAGGATGGAATCCAGCGCGTCGGCCTCCAATCGACGGTTTCCAGAAGGCAACTGCAAGTCATCATCAGCATCATCATCAGTAGAATCTTATGGAGTCATCCTGCTGGCTGATTGTTTCCTTCCTTTTGCAATCTTCTTGCCCTTGGCAACTCCTTCATCTGTCACTTGATCATCAACATTATCAACAAACAGATCATCATCATCAGCTTCTGGCTCATAATCTGAATCCACAAAATCAGAGTCCTCTGAATCACTATGTTCATCATCAGTTGCTGCTGCTTCTCCTTGTCCTCTTTGCTGCATACCAACATAGAACTCAGGGAGCTTCTCACCTGTCTTGCTTGCAATGTGTTGTACCTTATGAGGACTCAGAACCTTTGGTAGTGAAGCAATTGGGTTCACAACAATGTCTTCCCAATCAAATCCAGGAACATTGTTATCATGATCTAGGTAGAGCACAAAATTCTTGCACTTATGCACCAAAGAAGCCATGACTAGAGTATCAGCATCAGAAGCAATAATCCTAAGACCATCTTGAAGCCCCTTCCCAGGTAGCAACCAGTAAACTCTCAATGATTCATTCTTTGGGTAATGCAAGGTGAGCACAAAATCATCTATCCATAAGGGAGACCAACTATCAACCTCACAGTGGTCAAACCAATTGATTTTCTCATCTATGTATGCCCGATTTGCACCTTGACCGACAAACAAACCCTTTCAAAACCCTAAGACAACAATGAAATCGGAGAAATCAAAAACCCTAGTCAAAAAAGTTCAAGATTTTCCTAATCCGAGCTCAAGCGCAAGACAAGAACTACCTCCAACGACCACTAATTCTAGATAGTAGTTCTTTGATTCACTCACCGTACTGAGGCGGCGGTTCTCCTCCTCGGCGCAAGGAAGGCACCATCCTTCAGATTCTCCGCGATCCTCGCGGGAATACGCGAACCACCACTAGGCCCGAACTCTTCTCCTCCGTCGCTGGGTCACCGGTCGCCGTCGATCTCCCTCGCCGTCGCCGCCCCCTTGGTCGCCCCGCCGCCTCCCTCCGGTGCGACGAGTTCGAAGAAGGGGAGTGGGGAAAGAAGTGGATAAGGATGGAGCGCAGGGGGGTTCTTTGCATTTCTACCTCTTCGTCGCCCACCCTCACGTGCGAAACATGTGCCCTCTATCCACGTCGACGCTGATATGGCTCTGCCACGTAAGATTTATTCAGCCAACAGACCGGTATGGACTCCTGATGCATCACTTAATTAGTTCATGGACCCAATTATGCATTTTCTGAGTTCGTGGACCTATATGACACTAGGCTACAAGTTGGTGGACTAATGGTTAGGGATGAAAGCGGCCGGGAACGGTCGGGAAAACTCTCTAACCATATTTTTTACTGTATTTTCTACTCGGAAACAGTAAAGCCGGTCGGGAAAACGAAACCGGAATTACGGGATATCGGAAACGGAACATTTCGGTCGGTAATGTTTCGATAACAGTCGGGAATCGGCAATTTAAATCGGGAACACTGATCTATATAACCACTTTAAACATTCAACTTAATGTGATCGTTACAACCACATATAATATAGTATTGTAGTAAAGTAGACAACACCAAGAAATAAGTTTTCCGATCTATGAAACACTAGCGATTCGTGGTGTGTCTTGTAGATATTCATACATGAGTAAATGTCTTGTAATGTGCACATGGCATGTACTAATAGAACAATAATAGGGAATTTAATTTTTACTTGTCATGAAATACTTGGAAGAATAAACATGGAGAATTGTAAACGAGAAAAAGTGAAAAAACAATGGGACCGGGACTCATTAGCGCGACCTGTCGTTCTTTAGACTTAACAAAACATTGATATGGACGTGGGCTTCATACACGCATGTGCTTCTGGCCTTGAAACCCTCGGTGGCCCACGGCAGATGAGCACAGCTTGCGCAGGCACACTGCACAGACCGCACAAGCGCGGCAGCTAGCAGCTACAAGCATTCAAAGTTTTTAGTCCCACCTCGTGAACCCAGAGCAAAGAACAGTATGAAAGCGCTATAAAAGGAAAGCCAGGGTGTCGCCGTTTCGTTGTGGGAGCTCTATTACGCGGGGTGAAAGTCCCGTGGGCTATTGCCTTTAGGCTATGGGCTCAACGTGAAACTGGGTGCAGCCACAAAAACGGGAATACCGTCGGGAATTCCCGTCTCAAATACAGGAACCGTAAAAACCGGCAGGAAAACACTCCTCCTGCTTCCGATCCCGGTTTCGCCGAATTATACCGTTTTTTCCTGTATTTTGTCGGTTATTGAGAAAACAGTTATGGTCGGGTAAATACGGCAAACGGCGTCGGTCGGGACGGGATTATCCCGTCCCGTTTTCATCCATACTAATGGTGCATTTTACTCTAAAAAGAAAAAGAAAGACTAAGCTTCAATCTTCCTCTCCGTCCATGCTCCAAACATCCTCCAAACGCTCCCCAAACCATTCGAATAGAGTTGAAGTCGATCACTTGATTTCCAAGGCGACGTCTCCAAGAAGTATACGATGTTGAAGCCACCGTCGTCGCCTCTCCGGTCAGGCAGAGAAAGGTTTTCACCTAGAAAATCAAAGACCAAGCAGGGAGCCTCTCAACCAACGCCTCCAAGGAGGTTCACGACATCTGAAGACGACGTCGTTGCTGACCCTGACACTAGCGTCGGAATAGACTTTCGCCCGAAGCTCCGCCCAATGCCAGCCCGTCGATGAAGAGCACAATGAACAACAACTCTGGCCGCCGCCACCGGGAGCGTGAGGGACGAGCACTTAGGCACCCCTCGACCCGACCGCCGACGAACGACACGAGAATCGTGACACCCTGCTCAGCTCACCGGCGCGCCGGTACAGACTGGTGAGGCCCACCTCTTCACACGGGGACGTCGATGATGAAAGCAACCCGCAACATCCGCTGGCCGCCACCACGCTGCCCGTCGACGGACCTCTGCTGCACTTAGGCCTCGGAAAAAATCCGCACGCTGAACGTGACGTCGGTCGAAGCCACCATCTCCCACAGGACACCTCCAAACTCTCTCCGATTACGATCACCGGCGTCCCAATCCTTCCCCAGAACTTAGTCAAGGCAAGGTAGGCCCCGAGAACCGCCACCCATCAGCGAGCCACCGCCGCCCACGCCGCCGGGCTCGCCGGCGGACGCTGCCGCCACCACCATGGTCGTTCCGAGATCCGCGCCGCCACCACCTCCAAGTAGCAGATCCACCATGGAGGGCCACAGATCCACCCCGGGGCACCGCGGATGCGGCCACCCCAACGCCGGAGCAGCCTTGTTCACGCCAGAGAAGAAGGCAACGCCGCCCGCACGACGTGGCCTCCTCGGGCTGGACGAGAGCCCCGCCGTCGCCCTCCTCGCGAGCGCCGGACTTCCGGCCGGCCGCTAGGGCGACGGCGAGGAGGGGGTGGGGGAGAGAGCGGACCGGCGGCGAGGTGCTGGGGAGCCCCCGAGTCGCCTCGGGATTTAGATTTTTTTTTTTGCCGTCAAGACCTGATCCTTTCCTATGCCTCCTAAACTTTTGGCTTCAATATCACGATAGGATGCATTATACTTTGTAGAAAACATTCTTGTCAGGGACAACAATAAGGGGTCCCCTAACCAACGGGCTAAACACCCTTAAAAACGCAAATAAGATATCATCCATAAAACTGACGGGCCAACGAACCATGAAGGCATCACGGCCCACTACAGCCAGATGCGGCCCAAACGACTCTCCGGACCAGCCCCTCGAGGTCGCAAAGGGACCGCACCGGCCCGTCTCCGCCTCACTCGAGGGTCGCGCTCCCCCTCGAGTAAAGCACTACGCGGGCTCCGCCTCGCTCGAGGGTACCCGCTCCCTCAAGCGAACCTCGCCGCGCTTCCGCCTCGCTCGAGGCCTCCCCGCAGCCTCTCCAACCGACAGCGGCATTTAAATGCCCTGCCCCATCCTGCCAGGCGCCAAAGTCAAAAGGCAAGCCCTCCCCACTCCGCGCCGCTAACACCGTCAGGCCCACGTGCCGCCTGCGCCAGGCGTTGTGCTGACACACCACCACTATGCGTGAAACGAACCAGATTCCCAATAATGATAATCCGACTCCCTGTACCCCTTGTGATAGTCCCAGGAACAACAGCTATCACGTACAGAACTCATTTCAGCGGAAATCTCATCCACACATTGATTAGGGTCCTAAATAAGGATATAAATACATAGCGATATAGTACAAGCCCTCTGGGCTAAACGACAATGGCTGGCTTTGGGGAGTGTGATCTCTCTGGTGAGGAAAGGGTTTGGTGATGAGATGAACTTGGTTATTGCTGCTGCGCGCATAGGAAAACCCAGCTTACACCCCTTGAATATTTCATTACTAGTTTAGGCATTATAAGCAAGTTGCTGCATATTATGGTTGGTGACGTGGACCTGTCCCATTTCCTTGGGGACAGTCTTTGGGTACACAGGTGAAGACTCCGAGTACAAGATCAACCATGACGGACGATGCAAAGGAGGGCTTGCGTTGCGCTCAGGATGCCTGTGGAGGTGAAGCCCGAAGTACCAGAAGCTTGTATCTATCCGCTGCGTAGCTGTTTTCCTTCTATCATTTAGCCCAGAGGGCTTGTATCACAACCACGTTGGGCTCGTCCTGCCTCAACAGGTTCCCGCAATAAACATCCGCCAACTCCTTTCACTCGCTAGTCGACTTGGTGAGCTCCCTCCCCACCTTGTCTCAACAGCAAATGCTGGTCCAACCTCTCATAACCCAAAACAAGGATAATGTAAGAAAGCAGAATCCCATGCTAATCTCCATCGATCCAGATGCCGTCGTCCATAACCGTGGACACGGCTATACGTATAGTTTTCACTCTGCAGAGGCTGTACTCCAGGAACCACCTGGGTTGCGAGCTGGTGCCCCAGCTCGAAACGCAACCCACAGCAAAGACCCTATAAAGTAACGGTACCATCCTGCTTCCCAGGGCTCGGGAAACATCCGCACGCTAACATCTGCCCCAGGGATGTGATACCTTCCCACTGGGGCCAGTCAGGGGCAGTGGTAGATCAGGGAGAGTACGCCGCAACGAGTCCCCCTTACACATATCAAACTCGAATCTCCTACAGTCCTGGTACCGCACTCAGTAGGCTTGCTGGAACCCTCCCCATTCTGGGTAGATGGTGAGCACTGTAATCCATGTCTGAAAGGTGACTTCGAACCGGGTCCCTTAATTGTCGGCAAGACGAGTATCAGCGTCCAAGCGGTCCGCCGCAACGGTCCGCAATCGGCACCCATTACAGGTATTGCCACCCAAACTCCTCAAATCTATCAATCTCGAGTAATCCATAAATGTACCCATAACAGGTACTCCGTAGGAACTGTCCGAGTGCAGTTCCCAAGCACCCCGGTCAAACGACCGGGTTGTTATCACTCGCCTCCACCGCCTAGCTACACTACTCCTCCCAAACCACCCAACTCACGCCAAGAAGATCAATCACAACCATCCCAACACATACAAGCATAACATTCTCATAAAGTGGATAATAGGTAACAAGGAATTATGGTAGATAAATGGCAGTGCAGGCATATCATCATCATGCGAGTAAAGTAAAGCGCTAGCATATTAGTTGCATGTCTAATAGGTATTTCAGAGAATGGCTGGGCGTGAACCTGGGCATTGCTTGTCCTCTTCGTTCCGGTAGTTG
>OAMR01000184.1:2189428-2199933 GCA_900205405.1 Echinochloa crus-galli
TTGTCGACCCCGTGATCGGCAACACCCGATTCTCCAAGGTGTTGATGGACGGAGGCAGCAGCCTCAACATCATGTTCTCCAGCACCCTGGAACTGATGGGGATCGGCGTGGACAAGTTGCGGCCTAGCCTGTCTGCATTCCACGGCATCGCGCCGGGAAAGAAGGTCCAACCCCTCGGGCGAATCGACCTGCCCGTCTGCTTCGGTACGCCGGGCAACTTTCGCCAGGAAGTCATCTCCTTTGAGGTGGTGGGGTTTCGAGGTGCCTACCACGCCATACTCGGACG
The DNA here is from genome assembly GCA_900205405.1 of Echinochloa crus-galli. Classification (NCBI taxonomy): domain Eukaryota; kingdom Viridiplantae; phylum Streptophyta; class Magnoliopsida; order Poales; family Poaceae; genus Echinochloa; species Echinochloa crus-galli. The sequence goes on from OAMR01000184.1 coordinate 2,189,715, forward strand.
ACCAGCCTACGCCAAGTTCATGGGGGTTCCCAACTACACCTACCTCAAGCTGAAGATGCCGGGGCCGAAGGGCATCATCACGGTTGGGCCGTCGTTCGAGCACGCCTACCAATGCAATGTGGAGTGCGTCGAACGCGCCGAGGCCCATGCCTGCCTCGAGGCCCAGGTGGCCGACCTCGAGAAGATGCTTAACGAGGCCGCCGACGCCAACCGCAAACACGCGGGAAACTTCGAGCCCGCGGAGCAGACCAAGGTTGTACCCCTCGATCCGAACGATCTCGAGGGTAGAGCAGTTAAGGTCAGCTCCACCCTCAACCCTAAATAGGAGGCAGTGCTCGTCGACTTCCTCCGCGCCAACACCGACATCTTCGCGTGGAGCCCCTCGGACATGCCGGGCATTCCGAGGGAGGTCGCCGAGCACTCCCTCGACATCCAGCCTCACTCCAAGCCGGTGGTTCAGCGACTGCGGCGGTTCGACGAAGAAAAGCGTGGCGCCATCGGGGAGGAGGTGCACAAGCTTCTGGAGGCCGGATTCATCAAGGAGGTATTTCACGCAACCTGGCTCGCTAATCTTGTTCTAGTTAGGAAGAAAAATGGAAAATGGTGCATGTGCGTAGATTACACTGGTTTAAATAAAGCATGCCCCAAGGGAAAACGTGTGCGCCCAGGAACACCCCGACTTGGACTACACCGGGCTATGCGATCGTGAGGCTTTCACATCGTTTTAGGCCGCCGCAGACTGTTGTCTCACTTGCTCCAACGACTCCAGTGATGGGAAATACGACCCCACACAGGAGTGCTTCGTCCTCGACAGAGAGGTCGGGTCTGCAAGCGAGAGCGGTGACGCGAGCCATGCGGATGGCCGCGATGAGCAGCCGCCAAACCCGGAAGTCGGCCACGGCGAGCGGCCGGCAAACGTGCAGCGGAGGCACCTCGGGGTGAAGCCGCACTCGCACAGGCACAGCTGGCGCAAATCCAAGAGCTGGAGGCACAACTCCAGCAGGAGCGCCGACAGCTGCAAGAGCTGCGGGCCACACTTGAAGCCCCGTAGCCCGCGCGCGGCGAACGCGCTAGGGCGGCAGGGCTCGTTGCTCAGGCGCGCATCATGAACGATGGCAATGCCGCCGGCCCAGCCATGCTGCCCCGCGCGAGCCAGAAGCTAGTTGCCGCGGTGACCTTGATGCGGGCCATGCCTGAGCCATCAACGCCAGAAGCGCGCGACATGCGACGCCAGGTGCAAGCGCTTGTCGAAGAAGCGGCTGTCCAACAGGCCGAAAGTTCCGCCTCCCGTATGCGCAACCAGGCCAGCTCGAAGGCCGGATGGAGCAGACGGGATAGAGAACAATCTGTCCATACCCCGCCCAGGGGCGCATGGATGCCTCACCGTCCAACGAACGACGAAAAGGCACTCGCGGTCGGCAACCGCGAGACGAGAAGGTCCGTAAAGGACCGACTCATGGACACGCGAGGCGCCGCCAACGACGGTGACGCCCACAACGTCCTGAACAAGAAAAGGCGGGATGCGGCGCCTCCTCACAGCAGGCACCCCCGACGGGGGGGGTAGTCCTTTTCAGAATTGTGACCCACCAAAACTGTTAAGTATAAAAACCTTTTCCTCCTAGATATTTCTTTCTCAGAAGATTGCAGCAAATGGTATCATCACCCGTCTCAGCTCTACAGCTCTATTTTGAAAATCTATTTAGCAAGTAGGCGTTGATTCATCAATCATCATTCTAGTATCTGTGAATCCTAAACCTCCAGTTTCTTTGGGCCTCGCTAGCCAGTAGCCACTCCCATCTAGCGGGAGTTGGGGGAACAGAGGCGTGGATTGACCCCTGAGAGTCCGCACAGTGCTCTGTACCGCCGCGTGCGCTTTCACAGTGGCGGTGAGGGCGGATGGTGACCGGAGCAGGTGGAACAGTGGGCACTGAGCGACGCCTTTAGCCCGTCGAGGGCTTTTTGGGCTTCAGGGGTCCATGAAAAGCGTTCGTGCTTTTTTAGGAGTCGGTACAAAGGCAGGCCCTTTTCACCTAGTCGAGAGATGAAGCGGCTGAGGGCTGCCAGGCAGCCCAGTACCCTTTGTACCCCCTTCAGATCCCGAATCGGCCCCATTCGCTCTAGGGCCGAGACTTTTTCGGGGTTGGGTTCGATGCCTCGCTGGGAGACGATGAAGCCTAACAGCATGCCTCGCGGCACCCCGAATACGCATTTTTCCGGATTCAACTTTACCCCGTTCGCCCGGAGGCAATCGAACGTGATTTGCAAATCGTTAACCAGATCGCTTGCCTTTCTGGTCTTAACAACGATATCGTCAACATATGCCTCAACGGTTCGCCCGATGTGGCTTCCGAAAACGTGTTGCATACATCGCTGGTATGTAGCTCCAGTGTTTCGGAGGCCGAACGGCATAGTGACGTAGCAAAACATGCCAAACGGGGTGATGAAAGAAGTCGCGAGCTGGTCGGACTCTTTCATCTTGATTTGATGATAACCGGAATAAGCATCAAGAAAGCATAGCAATTCGCACCCAGCGGTTGAGTCTACTATTTGATCTATTCTAGGCAGAGGAAATGGAACCTTAGGGCATGCTTTATTTAAACCGGTATAGTCTACGCACATGCGCCATTTTCCATTTTTCTTTTTAACTAGAACGGGATTTGCAAGCCAGGTTGGGTGAAATACCTCTTTGATGAACCCAGCTTGCAGGAGCTTATGCACCTCCTCCCCGATGGCGCGGCGCTTTTCTTCGTCGAACCGCCGCAGTCGCTGTACCGCCATCGGGGAGGAGGTGCATAAGCTCCTGCAAGCTGGGTTCATCAAAGAGGTATTTCACCCAACCTGGCTTGCAAATCCCGTTCTAGTTAAAAAGAAAAATGGAAAATGGCGCATGTGCGTAGACTATACCGGTTTAAATAAAGCATGCCCTAAGGTTCCATTTCCTTTGCCTAGAATAGAACAGATAGTTGATTCTACTGCTGGGTGTGAATTACTTTGCTTTCTTGATGCTTATTCCGGTTATCATCAAATCAAGATGAAAGAGTCCGACCAGCTCGCGACCTCTTTTATCACCCCGTTTGCTATGTCACTATGCCATTTGTGCTCCGAAACGCTGGGGCTACATAGCAACGATGTATGCAACACGTTTTCGGAGAACACATCGGGCGGACCGTTGAGGCATATGTTGACGACATCGTTGTAAAATCCAGGAAGACGAACGACCTGGTAAACGATTTGCAAATCACGTTCGATCGCCTTCGGGCAAACATGGTAAAACTGAATCCAGAAAAGTGCATGTTCGGGGTGCCGCGAGGCATGTTATTAGGTTTTATTGTCTCTCAGCAAGGCATCGAACCCAACCCTGAAAAGGTTTCGGCCCTGGAACGAATGCGGCCGATTCAGGACCTCAAGGGGGTACAAAAGGTACTAGGCTGTCTCGCAGCCCTCAGCCGTTTCATCTCGCGACTTGGTGAAAAGGGCTTAGCTCTGTATCGGCTCCTAAAAAAGCACGAACGCTTTTCATGGACCCGCGATGCTCAAAAAGCCCTCGACGGGCTAAAGGTGTCGCTCGCACGCGCGCCAATCCTCACTCCGCCACAAAACGGCGAGCCCCTCTATCTCTACGTGGCCGCGACCACGCAGGTGGTCAGCGCCGTCATAGTCGTAGAAAGGACAGAGGAGGGGCACGCTCTACCGGTACAGAGGCCGGTGTACTATGTCAGCGAGGTGCTAACCGAAACCAAGGCGCGGTACCCGCAGATCCAGAAGCTGATCTACGCTATAGTACTCGCACGATGAAAGTTGCGACACTACTTCGAGGCCCATCCGGTCACTGTGGTCTCATCTTTCCCCTTGGGGGAGATAGTCCGCAACCCGGACATCTCAGGTAGAATAGCGAAGTGGTCAACGGAGCTCGTAGGGTAAACCCTCTCCTATGCGCCGCGGAAAGCGATAAAATCCCAAATCTTGGCAGATTTTGTCGCCGAATGGACCGACGTCCAATTTTCCCCGCCTCAAATCTAGGCCGAGTGCTGGACCATGTATTTCGACAGGTCGGTGTTGAAGGCCGGGGCAGGCGCGGGCCTCCTCTTCATCTCACCCCTCGGAGAACACATCCGGTACGTGATTCTCTTGCACCTCCCGGCGTCGAATAACATGGCGGAATACGAAGCCCTCCTAGCTGGGCTCCGTATCGCCATCGAGCTTGGCGTCAAGCGCCTCGACATCCGGGGGGACTCTTAGTTGGTCATCGACCAAGTGATGAAGAACACGAGCTGTCGCGATGAGAAGATGGAGGCGTACTGCAATGAGGTTCGCCGCCTCGAGAACAAATTCTATGGCCTCGAGCTGAACCACATCGTACGCAAGTACAACGAGGAAGCAGACCAGTTGGCCAAGATCGCGTCGGAGCGGGTCACCGTCCCACCGAACGTCTTCGCCCGCGACCTCGACAAACCCTCCATCGATCTCGACCCAAAACCCAAAACAACCGAAGCATCCTCGAAGGCTGCAGGGGCCTCGAGGGATGATCCCATGGACAAGGATCCCTCGAAAGAGGGGCTCGAGGCCCGCGACCTCGAGACCTCTTCGGCCAGCGAGGCCAAAGCCATGGAAATCGACACGGGTGCACGCCCACAGGATTGGCGCAACCCGTACCTTGCATGGATCGACCGCGGAGAACTGCCCTTGGATCGAACCGAGGCCTGACGCATTGCGAGACGAGCCAAGACCTTCGTTTCAGTCTGCGGCGAGTTATACAAGCGCAGTGCCTCAGGGATCCTGCAGCGTTGCATTCTCGTCCCCGAGGGGAAGCAATTGATCCGCGACATCCACGCCGGCATGTGCGGACACCACGCAGCACCATGAACCCTGGTGGGCAACGCGTTCCTGCAAGGCTTTTACTGGCCCACTGCCGTGGCCGATGCGAGCGAAGTCGTACGCACCTGCGAAGGGTGCCAATTCTACGCGCGCAAGACACATTTCCCGGCGCACGCCCTACAGACCATCCCTGTAACATGGCCCTTCGCGGTCTGGGGGCTGGATCTCGTGGGGCCATTTCGCCAGGTGCCCGGAGGCTTCACCCACTTGTTGGTAGCCATCGACAAGTTCTCGAAGTGGATCGAGGTCCGAGCCATCACCAACATCAGATCCGAGCAGACAGTGTTGTTCTTCACCGATATCATCCACCGATTCGGGGTACCAAAGTCAATCATCACCGACAATGGCACTCAATTCACCGGCAAGAAGTTCTTGGAGTTCTGCGACAACCATCACATCCGCGTGGATTGCTCGGCTGTAGCGCACCCTCAGACGAATGGCCAAGTAGAACGTGCCAACGGCATGATACTACAGGGCCTGAAGCCAAGAATCTTCAATAAGCTGAACAAGTTTGGCCGAAAGTGGGTGGCCGAGCTACCCTCGGTGATCTGGAGTCTCAGGACAACCCCGAGCAGAGCCACGGGCCTTAGCCCGTTCTTCCTCGTCTACGGTGCCGAGGCCATCCTCCCGACGGACTTGGAGTACGGATCCCCGAGGCTCAAGGCCTATCAAGAGGAGCGGAACCAAAAGAGTCGCGAAAACTCGCTGGACCAGGTGGACGAGGCTCGAGACGTGGTGCTGCTCCACTCAGCACGCTACCAACAATCGCTCTGGCGATATCAGGCTCAAAAGGTGCGGCGTCGAGACCTCCACGAAGGAGACCTGGTGCTAAGGCTACGCCTAGACAATCGAGAACGCCACAAGCTCACTCCGCCTTGGGAAGGACCGTTCATCATCGCCAAAGTCCTCAAGCCCGGCACGTACAAGCTGGCGAACGAGAAGGGCGAGGTCTTCATCAACGCCTGGAACATCCAATAGCTACGTCGCTTCTACCCATAGAACCTTTCGTACTATTTTGTAAATTCATCATATCGCACGATGTTAATAACAAAGGTTCATAAAAGACACATAAACATTGTCACTAACAACAATAAGAGCAGGGTGGCTCGCCTTTACCCTCGAATCGGATTCAGGTAAAGCCGAGCCCCCCTCGGGGGCTACTGGGGGACTAACCCCCCAACAATCCCAAGTTTCCGTGCACTTTTTTTCGAAATGCGCTGCCATGCTCCTTCTCAACAACTCGGAAAGACGGAAGCGAGGCACAAGCCTACTGCGGCTAAAAGTTGGCCGAGTCGAGGGACCGCCTACGCCTCCGAAAGGCTACGACATCCCCCTCGCCACTTTTCGCTAAAGTTACTTGTGAACGAAACTTCCTCTGCCGAAGTCAATCTCGAGTCGAGAGAAGAACACGACGCATACGAACGAATGAACAAACACAAACTCACTTGCAAAAACCTAAAAATGGCGCTCATATACTTTTAATTCTTCGCATGACTAATCATAAAAGTACGGGGCCGAGTGCCCAAAATTTCCTCAGGAACTCGCGGAAGCGGCTTCCGCACCTCCGACCGCGACGCTAGGCCCGCTGGCATATCCTAAAGATCACAAGGAGGACTCAACTCCCCCCTCAGCCAATCCTCAGGTGTGTTATCAGTTCCCTTCTCTCGAAGATCAGGGAGGGTGAAAGCGAGGTACGAGTCTGCCGCGGTTGAGAGTTGGCCGAGTCGCAGGACCGCCCACGCCTTCGACAGGCCACGGCATCCCCCTCGCCACTTAATACCTAGGCTACTTGTAAACGCGAACTCCTCCGCAGAGATCACTCCAGGATCACGGGAAAGGACACGGTACCACCCAAAAACATCCTGTATGTTCACGAAACCGTGCTAACCCACGAAAAGGTTAGATACACGAACTAATTTACTCTTCACACTTCGCAAACGGGCGAATTTACAAGGATAAATTACACTCCGCCATAGGCCGTTTAGAGATACAAAGGCAAGAGCCCCTTGAACGGCTCTCCTGGACCACTTCAGTTGGCCGGCCAGCACACTATCACGAGAAGCAGTTTCCACAGCTTTCTCGCCGGTTTTCTTCTGGCACCCAACCAACTGAAGTACCGCACGGCCGCGCAGCTACGAGAAAGGGAGGTGTCGAACCCCTTTAATGGCAAACAGGGCCTGGCTTCACGCCCTGCCGTCGATGAGCGTCCTCGCGAAGTCGGCCATCGGCGAGTGTCACACGCTAGCTTCCTAGCGAAGGAAGCACTCACCATGGCATCCTTGCAGGACCTCACCACGGGAAAGGTCCCTGCCTCCCATATGAGGAGCGCGATGTCCCGCTCCTTTCCCACAGCATGCGCGCCGTCGCTCGCCAGTTTTCTTCTGGCATCAATGGCGCACGCCAAGGCCGGAGCCCTGGGCCACTCTATTCTCGCTCTCAGACCCGTCCGGAGGATGGACCTTGTGGCTCTACATGTTGGCTAAAGACTCACAAGGGCTCTCTGATGGCCTTCTCCTAATGGGGACGGGATAGCCCGATCTTCCGTCATGTGAAGGATAAGTCGTTTTGGGCGGAGCGCAACACACCAATCCGGCTTCAAGTCAGCGACTCGAACCCCGCAATCTTAGCACCACGACTCCTCTGGTTATCAACCGTGTCACAACCTGGTTGACCTCGCCGAGAAGGCTAATCCCTGCCTGTGAAACGAAGAACACAAGCAAGAACTCGAACGAATGCAGCTCAATCTGAAGTGACTCTGCAGATGTATGATTAAGATCGAAAGTTGGGGTTCTACAAACCGATAGACAGCGAAACTGTTCTCGACAGAATAATCTAAGCAAAACCTGAGTCTCAATGACGGCGGCTACTGAATTTAATGTTGTGGGGCGAGCTAGGGTTGGGACGCCGCACCCACGACATGGGCCGAAGGCCCGACACGATACAAAGCCTGAAAAGGCCCAAAACATGTGACACAACAACTTTCATGGTCACACAGAATGATCCACGAATCTTCTAGAGCTAAAACCAGAACCAAAAGAAGCGTTTCGTCATCACGGTTCCAACGCATCTAAGAACACCATGATTGGACGTCGTATGAGGGAGATATCGCAATTGAAGCGCAGACGTGTCGGCTGAATTATGAGGGAGATATCGCAGTTGACAGACGTGTCGGCTGAATCCGAACCGAAGTTGCTGCCCGACGTGGCGACGACTTGTAACGTGGAAACGAAGTCGGCTCGTGTATGTCCTCCAACGTGGTGATGTCCTCATCATCCTCCCCTTCTTGAATTGGAGTCGTCCTCGACTCCATCCCATCATTATCAAGCTCCTGCAAAAGGTTAGTAACAGGAACATGCAAAGAGCGAGGCAAAAGATTACCTGTAATAAAGCACATAGCTCGACTAAGCATAGTATAACAAGGAGCATCAGGGTTATCACATAATGCAGCAGCAGCAGATATAGTAGCAATAAAAGCACCTCCTTTTAATTTAATCCATGGTGGTTTATCATCAGAAGACCCAACACTATCAATTTTAGCTTTATCTCGTGCAGCAAGCTCTTGAAAATGTTTCTTAATATCAGCGGGCGATAAAGAAAGCAAAGTAATTTTCTTGTTCCTATGCATGAAAGTATATGTATTAGTTCTACCATGGTGTGCAACATCATTATCAAATTCCCATGGTCTCCCCAACAAAAGAGATGATGTGTGCATCACCGAATCTGCAACAAAGTTAGTCGCAACAACTAATTCATCTTCAACATCACTAGCACTTACATATCCATTACCATCTGGCGAAGCGATGAAAGCACGAGTACTTGGACAATCCTTCATGACATGGCCCATGCCCTTGCAGCGGTGGCACACGATACTAGCAGATTTACTTGACGACCCCTTGTTAGTAGAGGTAGAAAGTGGCTTCTTATGTTGTGGAACCACTTCCACAGATGGCGCCGGCGTTGTCGAACGTGCACTCGCTGGTGGCGTCGGACGAGCACTTGCGACTGGCGACGGTGTAAAGGTCTTGGGTCGTCTCTGCAATTCTTTTTCTGCAAGCATAGCAAGCTGGAACAACTGGTTGGTGGTAGTAAACTCTTTGTAGTCAACAATGTCCTGAATATCGCGTCTCAAACCACCATAAAAACGACATATTTTATCCTCAGGATCCTCTACTACCCCACAACGAACCATACCCTTCTGTAGCTCGGCATAACATTTCCTGAACAGACATATTTCCCTGCTCTAAACGTTGCAATTTCTTACGCAAATCACGCTTATAAGAAGCAGGAACAAAACGATCACGCATAACAACTTTAAGTTCATTCCAGGAAGTTGGTTGTATATTTAATGAAGCACATTCTTGCCACCAGATTATAGCAAAATCCTTAAATTAACTAGTTGCTTGTCTAACCTTATGTTTATTAGGAACAAGGTGGGAAGAAAATTTTTGTTCTACCGTCACCTCCCAATCTAGATATTCTTCCGCATCATAACGCCCATAAAAAGATGCTATAGTAAATTTAACTTTGGCATAAGGATCATCATTACCATTACCTTGGCTGCGGCCAGTTTACAGTGGTATTCGTGCGAAAGCGGCGACGACGTAGCCTCTCAGCTCTAGTCTTGATGAGATCAGGCTCGCCATCGGATCCAAAAATAACATCATCATCATCGTCGAGGTAGTCTTCATCAAAGGCATCCTCGTCCGTTTTGGAGCAAGGATGCGGTCTACAGAAAATCAGGAACGTTTCCTGAAAAACTGAAAACGAGTTGATCAATTTTTTCTTTATCTTCCCAATTTTTTTTTGAATTTTTTGGCTGGGGCAAACAGGGCGTAGCCGAGTTGGGTCCCCTCACAATGGAGTCATAAAGCTGCTGTAAAAAATTGAGCTAAAACGGAGCACCGAGCGAAAAGTTATGCCCGTTTTACTGAAGGTACCTCAAGTTATGGTTTTCGAGAGGCACACGATCTGGTTCTTTGGAGACTCGAATCGGCAGGATGCGCAGCGACGGCTAGGGTTTGCACGATGAACCAAGAAGGGTTGCGATGCAAGGCGATGAACACAGGGCGGCTCGTAACCTATCTAGGGCATGCACGGCAGGATTTCACACAAGGCGGCTAGCGAGGGCAAGTCGAGTTATGGAGTGGAACGACTTATAATCTGGTGATGGTGGTGGATGGGATAGCGGTGGAAACAAACAAATCACGCAACGGGCGATTGAACTATGACACGAACACGACCTAACCAGCAACAAGACTCGACCACGGACACGAACTCAACAAAGCCAATCTGAAAACGAAATTGCAAGGCAAAAAGGGGTTCTAGGACAGCGGATTTTTTTTTG
>OAMR01000332.1:23035-59387 GCA_900205405.1 Echinochloa crus-galli
CTTGGGAAAGAAGATGGCCGGGCGGTGGTTTTATAGGGCGAGGACGGCTAGGGTTTGGGCATGGACGGCCGGATGGGGTGAGCGCGGCGCTCGGGGGCACGTGTCCGCATCGCGTCGGGCCGCCACGGGCGTTGATGGGACCGGCTCGGCCTCACGGGCGCGGCGGCAGAGAGAGTGGCCGGGCGTGAGGGAGGAGGAGAGGAAGGGGATAAAGCTGACAGGTAGGGCCCGCTCGTCAGCGAGAGAAGGAGGGAAGGGGAGTGCGGTTAGATGCTGGGCCGCTGCTGGGCCGAAAGGCCAGGCGGGCTGGTTGGCTGGCTGCGCACGGGAAGGGAGTTCGAGGTGGCTTTCCAGACTTTAGGGGTAGTTTTGGCCCACTGGCAGTTAGAAGGGTTATTCAATTAGTTTGGCTAGTTAATATTTGAATTCAAATCTAGAATTTGAATTCAAACCAACCAAAGACCCAATAAACCAAAAGTACTCCAAATCACACTATTTGGTCCTTAGCACTTCAAATTATTTTCAATTAATTTAAATATTGCCTAGAAGCAAAGGGAGCATAAAAGAGAACAATCTTATATGTTTGTTAGCATGCACAACAATTCCACCAAAAAATTTTAAATCCTCATTTTTGCATTCAACAAATCCTAAGGTAAATTTTAGGGTTGTTACATTAACAGGCAGGGAATCAAAATAGCTTAAGTTGACAAAATGAAAATAGGTCCATTCAACAAAAGACATTAGCAGCAAGCACTTTCGTCATCTGTCATTCATCAGCTCAACTCCTTAAACTAGTTCCATAGCTACTTGATCGTCTGCTTGTTGACTTGTTACATGTCCTAAACAGTTGTGTGCACCCAAGTATGAATTCTCGATAAAAGTTCGTGTTATGTGGTCTTCTTTATTGTCTTGTGATTAAAATTTTGATTAATTTCAAGTTCTGTCTTTCAATTAGTTTAATTCCTAGTCATGAGAACTTTGGTGATGTGACCATGGCAATCAAATGACTTACTAGAAACCTAAGGCGCGCCCGTGATCTTTGGCAGCTGAGATCCCTAAAAATTGTGGGACTATATAAAATGACGACAAACAAAATGACACTGAACTGTCATGATAAGTGACGATTGGGATGTAGGCCCTATTTGGCACAGCTCCAACTCTAAAAAATCTGTGGTGTTTTTGGAGCTGGGTATGAGGTGCTCCAAGAAATTCTAGAGTTGGAGCTGGGATTACATAGTGAGTATTTAGATGAATCATTTTGTTTATAACTTATAGTAAATACTAATATTTAAAGTATATTAATTTAGCATAAAAAGTGTAATCTGGACGGAAGTTTGGAGCTGAAGCTATGCCAAACACGCCCGTAGATCCACTAATTATTTACTACCAAGCCGTTTCCTTCCCTTCACAGTTTTCTCCTATCCAATCTGCTACATCCCTATTAAATGTTTTCCTTTTCTGATTGAGTATTGTCTTTCCTCTACAGACTTGCAAAGCAGAAGGGAACACTCCTCACTGTCAAGCTGTTATCGTTAAGTCGAAGCACCTAAGGCCAAATTCCAATACAACAAGACCTAATGGCTAATGTTTAAATAAAAACGTTATACTCAAATCAAAATGGTTGAACGGATGGAGGACATCACTCTGATTTCGTAATATTGCAAGCAGGAATATGTGATTAGATTCTAGCTCGTGGGTACACTCACTCTGGAGAGATTTAGTGTGACCTTACTGTGTTGTTGTTGTGACTGATCACGTAACTGTGACACTTATTTACGGCTCGTACATATATCACGATGAGGATCAGTCTGTCTAATGTCGCACATGTGTTTGGCCCCAACCGTATGAATACATAAGATGTCTTTCCAACTGCAACCGAGACTTAGGGTCGCCCCAGACTTTTTCCTATGATACTTTTTTTACTACTTGTCTCTGTATTAGAGTCCTAGCCATCTAAGAGTTACATGTAGGTACGGAGTACTTTTCCCTCTTATCCCACTAGTTTCCTTAAATTTAACAGATCTAGGCCATCTTGTCTCCTAGCCTCAAACAAACGCATGCATCACTGGAGTAGTGGCACAACTAACTTTTAAGAGATCTACATCATCTTGTCTCCTAGCCACCATAGAAGTAGTCGACGGAACCGCTAGAGGAGAGCACAGCTCGTCAGCGGAGGGAGGCAGGGCAGGACGACGTGGCTTGCATGTGGATGATGGCAGGGCAGGGGTGGGCCGGCGAACAGCCTCGATTAGACTTCAGAAAAAACCACAACCATGACAGGGCAATACATCATACTGTCACGGACCATGGACCATGTAGCACATGTAATGGGCCGTGGGATGGGTGTGTTAGCCATGGGGTTGAGAGTGTAGCCAGCCAGTCGGCTTGGGACCGTGTGATATAAACTCGAGACCGGCAAAACAGAAGGCATGAACGAATGGCATATGCCGAAACACTATCTTCTCCTGTCTCCTAGTTCTCTTCTAGCCATTCCTCGTATTGCTCCTCACGAACTCCTCCACATTTTCCCCATTCCTCCACTAATTCCGGTTAAGTTTGTGACAATTGGTATCCAGAACCCTGTGAGATTGAAGTTACCCAAAAAATTTTCCCCATCTCGCCAAATCGAACCCTGGCTCCTCCACGGAAACCTATAAAGATCCATAATGGCGACCTCAGTTGAAGCCCTCGCCACGATGTTTGATGGATTCAAGCTCATGATGTAGTAGATGCTCGACAAGCTGAGCGGCCTAGAGGCATGGCGCGACACGACGGACCAGTCACTGGGCATGCTGCTCATCAAAACGGAGGACGTGGCGACTCGCCTACATCGTTTGGAGGCTGCTCCAACTCTGTCGCCCCACTCCAGCAGCGTATACAATGGGCACTTCCGCATCACCAGGCACCCGGGGTCCATGGCTTTGACCTCAACTCAGCTCCCAATATGGCAGCGCGCCCATCTGCGTCAACCATGGAGCGGCCCAGCGGGCACCGCATCAATAACGGTCACCGGGGGCGGTGGGATCCTTAGACCCCACCCGCCACACATGGTTATGGGTACGTCTCACAAATCCCACACCCAGTCGCTGGAAATTTCAATCGGATGGGTCAAGTAGTTCATCTCGCTCAGGGCCTAAACCTACACTTGATTTCCCCAAATTCTCTGGAGAGAACCCGCGTATTTGGCTAGACAAGTGTGAGATGTATTTTGAGGTGCATGCTGTGAGCGAGTCTCTGAAAACCAAATTTGATGCACTGAATTTCACGGGTGCAGCAGAATCCTGGCTTCACACCTTAGAGCTTAGAGGCCGTATCACGAGCTGGGAGGTGATGCACAAGGCTGTCTGTGAGCATTTTGATCGAGATCAGTCTCAGCTCTTCCTACGCCAGTTGGATACTCTGAAACACGCTGGTTCTGTTACAGAGTATTATGAGCAATTTGAAAATTTTTCCCATAACATTTTGTTGTACAACTCTGTCTACGATGATACTTATTTTGTGACTCAATTTTTGGGGGGCTTGAAAGATGAAATTCGTTATGTAATTTCTTTACATCATCCCAATGATGTCGATACTGCTAGTGCTCTCGCACTTTTGCAAGAAGAGGAGCTCAGCAAGAGTCGTCCGTGGAATTTCTCTCGGTCTAACAGTCGAGATGGGGCTTATCATTCCAACAAGCCTGGGTATTCTGGTGATAAAGGCAACAACAAAGCAGATCAACCCAAGTTAGATGATCCCAAAAGGGCAGATAAATTGGAGTTTCTGATGGCCTATCGCAAAGAGAATGGGCTCTGTTTCAAGTGTGGGAATAAATGGAGTAAGCAACATAAATGTCCACCTCAAGTTCCCTTGCATGTGATTGAAGAGCTGTTGGAGGTCATTTATTATCCAGAAGATCTGTCTAATTTGGAGGATGAAGGTCTTGCACAACCAAATCACCAATTAGTAATGGCAGTCTCAGATGCTGTACCTGCTGTCCAAAAGAGACGACACATAATGCAGTTGAAGGGAATGATTGGAAACACGAAGTGTTGATCCTTGTGGATTCTGGCAGTGAATACTCTTTTGTCAGTCAGGAAACAACTGCTCAGTTATAGTGTTCTATTAGTCCTATTCCTTCTTAGCACTTCACAGTGGCAGATGGGGCGGGGCTCGGTTTCTTGCAACCAGTTGATTCCAAAGTTGCACTGGTGGGTTCAAGGCCACTCCTCCTCCCATGATGTCCGAATCCTTAAGTTGGACAGTTTTGATATGATATTGGGTGTTGATTGGCTGGATTCATTGGAAATTGAAGAAAATGAGGTTCACTTATGAAGGGAAGAGGATTTTGCTCCGAGGCATTCATGAAACACCAGTGACCTGCTGTTGGCGGTCGTTACAACCCAAATCCGACCACCAATACTTGGGAATAAAAGAGGTTATATGCAACATTCCATGTACTTAGGTTTATTTTCTAATAAAGTTCCACGAGTTTTGGTGAGTGTCACTTGTGCAGGTACAACTACAACAAATACGCGCTATTAGGGCCGAAAATAACAGAAACGGCCGAACGACATGTTCGGCCGGTTATCCCCCTTAGCCGTACGGGCCGCCGGGAGTCGTCCACGTCTACGACAACCAAGCAATGACTAAGCAAGCCACGTAGGACGACCGCCAACTCAACCGGACCCGTGCCACATCACCTCTGGGCCAGAAACGCACGAAGCCAATCACCAGGAGGCAGCCCAGAAGGCCCACAGAGCAAAGGCGGCGCAAGGGAGGGCCGGCCACGGGCCGGGCCCGTTCGGCCGAACAGGGCGGTTCGGCCGAACCGACCCCCCTGGCCAAACCGCCTCCAGGGGTGCATCCTGGCCCTTGGAGGCCAAGGCGGTGCATCCTGTGGTTCGGTCGAACCAGGCAGTTCGGTCGAACCCAGGCACTTCGGCCGACCTGGCCCCCAACCGTCCTAGTTGCCTTGGCGGTTACCCAACTGCCAAACCGCCCTATGGAGCTATAAATAGGGCCCCTAGGTGACACTTGTAACACATACACTCAAAGCCAAGGAGCTTCCACTTCACTTCTAGTAGAGTAGGTTAGTTTAGTTGGGAGTTAGAGTCGAGTCGAGCTGTGCCTCGGAGGTTCCGGAGTCGTCTTCAGAAGCTCTGGTATTAGCTCTTGTATCTTTTACTTTATCTTTTGTATGACATTCGAGTTATCAATATAGTTATCTACTTTATTCTACTTGTGCCTTATATCGTTGCTTCTACTTCAATATAGTTGCTTCTATATTGTGTTTAGACTATAGTCGGTTCTAGTTCTTAGTGCTCTTAGTTCTTGCTTAAGTCTCTGCCTTAATTGGTTCTTCGATTCTGCTCACACTAGCATTGACTTGTCATTGGGGTGTGAGTTCGAGTTGCTTGCTTCTGCTAGCCTTGTCTAGTCGTGTACTCTTCTCTGATAGTCTCGAATATCTGTTCACTAGTATTCTTGCCAAAGCTTCCCTGCGGAAATATAAATTACGATACCTCGGGATACTCCCAGGTGAAGTGCTACAGCGGTGATTCTGTGCGCTTGCAGAATATTTATATATTTTACTAAGCCATAAGGAAAACCACTGAACACTTCTTGCATCCAGTACCGGGATTCCCCAATTCTGATATTGGATCGTAAGAAGTGCCAACAAGCATTTCTGGCGCCGTTGCCGGGGAAGCATTTGGCTAGATTACTTTTGAACTTTTATCTGAGCTATCTTAGTTGAGTACCGCTACTCAAGCGTGTTTATCCTTGCTCTGTTCGTTGGTCTTTGTGGAACAGAGCAGTGCATGACTGGTTTCCAACTACCGTCAAACTTCCAAGAAAATCCGGAGTCACTTGTGAGGAAAGTACGACCCCGTGTTGTGCCTCCTCAGAAGCAACTCCTTCCGACGAACCCAGTCCTTCCCGTCGTCGACCAGGCTACATCAAGGATGGCAGCCAAGACGATCCGTGAGTTCTCCGCTCCATCGAGCGACAACATGCGTGTCAGACCAGATCCGCCAGTCAGAGATGGCAACTTCGAGCTCAAGCTAGCCCTCATCAACATGGTTCAGGCTAGCCCGTTCTGCGGCAAGCCACATGAAGATGCCAATGCCCATCTCCAGCATTTCCTGGAGATCTGCAACACCTTCACCATCCGCAGAGTTAGTATTGATGCCATTCGCCTTCGGTTATTTCCATTCTCATTATTAGGCAAGACGAAACAATGGTTTTATGCTAACCGCGAAGCTATAGACACTTGGGAAAAATGCACTAGCGCTTTCTTGCTAAAATTCTTTCCGGTTGGGAAAACCAACGCCCTCCGGAACAAAATTGCTAGTTTCCAGCAGTTAAAAGATGAAACAGTCCCGGAGGCATGGGATCGCCTCCAGGACTATATTTCTGCTTGTCCTCACCATGGTATGCAGAGTTGGTTTATAATCCAAACTTTCTATCGCGGGCTGAGAACCTCTGCCCGTGAGTACCTAGATGCTGCTGCTGGAGGCTCGTTCTTCTCTCTTGAGGAGAGGCGTGCGAAGGCCCTCATAGAGAAGATGGTTGAGAACCAAGGCTGGTCCGATGACCGGACTCAACCAAAGACCCGAGGAGTTCACCAAGTTGAAGCTCTGGAAAATGCTCGCTGCCAAGATGGACCTCCTGATGAAGAAGCTGGAGGCCCCTGCTCAAGAAGTGGTGCAAGCCATGGACGCTTGCATGACCTGCGAAGTCTGTGGTAACACTGGCCTCTCGGGGAATGACTGCCCCGAAACGCGAGAAGATGCCCACTACGTCAACAACTCCAACAACAACGGGTACCGAACGAACAACTATGGCAATCAAGGCTGGAAACGCGCCCAAACCTCCCTTTCGAGAGGCCTCAATAAGGTAACAATTTCAATTCCTGCAATTTCAATAATCAACCGTCTCTTAGAGATCTTGTGTTTGGCCAGATGAAAATAACTGAAAATATTAACAAGAAGCTCATTGCTAATGATAAAACTCTGGAAAGCATAGACTCTAGGATGGAATCATTCTCTTCTGCTATGAAAAATCAACTGAGCTTTAACAAAATGATAGAAACTCAAGTTGCTCAGTTAGCTGCTGCTGTTCCTGTCACTGAAACGGGGAAGATTCCGGGGTAACCCGAACCTTCCATCGAGACAGTGAATTCTATCACTACCGGTAACATGTCTCGTAGTGTAGTCCGCATTAACCACGCAGGGAAGGTCGCACGCATTCAAGTGCTGACACCAAGATGGACCTACCTGACAAGAGCTGCAAAAAGAGCGATCATCAAGACCTCTCCGGACAGGAAGGAAGATCCCGGAGTGCCCATCATTCAGTGCACGATCTGGAATCGTCGCATTGATGATGCACTCTGTGATCTAGGGGCAAGCGTCAACATCATGTTTAAGAAATTACGCTACCCTACTTTGTCACCGACTACTGCCCAGGTATAGCTTGCGGACTCAACCATCCGCTACCCTGAGGGGGTGATCGAGAATGTTCCGGTCCGGAATCTGGGGACGTTATGTCCCTGTGGACTTCGTTGTCCTCGACACGGGGAACGATTGCTCGTTTCCCCTTGTGTTGGGCCGACCATTCTTGAACACCTCTCAGGCTAGGATAGATATGGACGTGAGAGAAATCTCGTTCCGTATCGACGGAAGGTTGAATTACTTCAAGTTTCAACCTCGGGAAGAGAAGAAGGCAGAGCCACTCACACCGGTGCAAAGGAGCGCCGAGTGTTTCCTAAAGGCTCTCATTAATGGAGAGCTGGAAATACTCGGTGGAGAGCAGCTCAAATGGAACGAGCCAACAAAGTCGAAAACTGCAGAAGAAATGGATTTCCTCGTAAAGAAATACGAGGAAGAGCAAGCCCTCTGGAATTCTCCAGAGACACCGATCCCACCGCCACCGACACTGAAGAAGAAGAACAAGAAGATGTGGTGGAAGAAGGTTGCATCGTCCGAGTCAATCTCTCCGGGACCGGACGATGACAAAAGCAACTAAAGACAGGAGAGTCCCGCTCGCGGACTTAAAAGATGAGCTCTCGCCGCGAGGAAAACCGGTATGTATCCCATATTTCCCTTCCAACTTTTAAATTTTCAATTGCATTTGCATATTTCCCTTTCCAAAATAATTGAACCACTTGAGTAATTAATTTGAGAGAGAGTAGAAAACTTTACAAGCTTGGTTTAAATAAATGGTCATATGCTGAAATTTTACCTAGGGTGGATGTAATTGGTAATTCTTATCATTTTCATCCCCTCTAGAACATCTCCATTTATTTACCATCACCACCAACCAGCACCAAACATGTCTACCCCACTAAAAATGGCTGCACACTCACCAATTATCACAAAACATGGCAGCATGGGGATGACTCCACTAAAATCAACTTTGGTCATGTCAATGTTGGATCTCACCTACCAAAAACCACCAAAATTTCCATGATCTAGTGCTGCACCCATCAAGGGTTTTTGTGCTGGTGGGAGGCAAGACGTGCATGCAGCACATGCAGCACCCAGGCCAGTTCGGCCGAACCAGGCCAGCTGCTCTCCCGCGCACCTATAAATGGTGCCCCTTGCCTCATTGCTTGCTGCACCATTCACTCACTCTCACACTCTGAAATTTTCTGCTAGGAGCTCTCTCTCTCTCTCTCATTTCTTTGATCAAGTGCTTGCTCAAGTTCTTCCCAAGTTCTTGTTCAAGTCTTGGTTCACTTGCATAACTAGAATATCCCAAAAAAATATTTGCTTTGTGTGATCCTTGTGCTCAATTTCTTTTGGACGATTTTGTGGTGGTCACCGACACCCACAAGAACGACTAACCTCTTGTGGTGGTTTTCATCCCCGCGAGAACGACTAACTATCTCGGACGACTGACTTGATTTTCTGTGCTAACCATTTATATTCAGTCCTTCGGGTACTTGTTGCTGCACTAACGTTTTGCAGGAGACATGTCGAAGCTCATCGCCGCACTCCGTCGTTCCACCCGGCTTAGCCGCCGCACGGACGATGCTGGGAGTTCCCTAGCTCCGTCCCGAGGCTCGAGCCATATGGACACGAACGAGCACGAAGCAGCCGGCTCGGGATGGGGCCATGCCACGCCCCCGGCCAGGCAGCTCCTGAGCATCAACGACATCAACCTCAGGAACGAGCGGGAGCAGAACACCTTCAAAGAGCTTCGGCTGAAGGAGTTCGGGCACACCCGTGTTTTTGAGCAGGACTTGCTCAGGGACACGGGTATGGATGAAGAGTTCACGACAGTCTTCCAGGCCATGGGCTGGGAGAACTTCTGGCACATCGACGAACAAGGTTCGTACCTGCTTACCCTCGAATTCCTTTCTACTTTGGTTTCAGAAACTGGGGGATTCGTTTTCGGTTTTTCAACCATGAGTTCTTTTGCTCTTGGAGGGATTTTAGTTCGGGTCTCGGATTTTCAAGCCGTTGTTCCTTAGACCCGAACAAAGCGCTGAAAAGATTTGATCGGGGGGCATTTTGGAAGAAGATTTCGGGGAACACCAACTGTCATGCGCCTCGCACAAACAGTATCCATAACCCCACTTTACGATTCGTGCATCGTTAGGTGTCTATGACGGTATTCCCCCGGGCAGATTTGCGCCCTGTCAACACCATTGAGTTCCGGGTTCTCTTTGCCATGGTCAAGCAAATTTCCTATTCACCTGTGCAAGATATGGTTAGTCACTGGTTGTCTCATATTTCTCGTGTGGGTAGCATGGCGATGACTTCTCTAGTCACTCGCCTTGCCAACCATCTGGGCGTCCTCCAAGGCGCCCGGCTCACATACATCGAGATAGCGCGTTCCGTCGTGGATGCCGAGCACTTTGTGCAAGCCCACATGATACGGCAGACGCCCGATGCAACGCTAGTCATGATTTATCGTGGTTATACAACTGAAGTGCCTTTGCCTTGTGCAGCACTAAGGTTGTATACCACGCCGAAACTAACTCTCCAGTTGAGGACCGAGTCGGACGACTCTACACCTTGGAGAGAGCCCGATCGGCACAGCGTTGCAGGTGACGGACCAGTCACGAGGGGGCGAGCTAGGCGTGATGCTGGGCTCGCCACCTCACAGGTGCCGGAAGATGCACCAGATATGCCGCACCGACATACCTTCGCTTTCGAGGCTACTTACGACATGTACACCGACGCTGGGACGTCCGGAGCAGGAGGCTCCGGGCAACACCAGGAGCCGAACTACTTCGCCTCAGGATGCTGGGACTACGGCCAGGACACGGATTCTGAGTGGTCCGGGAGTCGGTATGCTGGGGGGTATGACCATACCTCCCAACCATACTACCCTGGATACTCACAGTCCGCGCGCTTCGACTACGGCCGGGAGTTGTCTTACATCTCCGACCGAGTCGAGGTCATCGACGACCGTACCCGAGAGATTCAAGACACGCTAGCCCGCCATTCTCAGTACCATTAAGAGAATAGCGGGATGTTAGCGTCCATCCAGCATGACGTACACGAGCAAGCGGATCAGCTGAGCCAGTACCTGTCAAGATTTCATCCCTACCAGTGAGAAGTCCAAGCTTGGGGGAGGACCCCATCCAGGTATGTTCCGATTTACCCAGCACTTTGATTTATTTTTCCTTCATATTTAGTTTGCATTTAAAAAAAATGAAAATACCAAAAATATTTCCCTTAACAACATTTCCCTTGAATAAAATAACTCCCAACTATGCATGGAATGAATCATATGCCTCTCACCTTGGAAATGATGAATAGTTGCTCTGTCATTAATTTTGCAAGTACTTTGTTGCAACTAGTTGCTTGAATGCTTGAGTTATTTGGCATGAGTAAAATGAACCTGAAAACCTTGTGGGAGCACATGCTTTATTCCAAGTCTAAGTTGTTGTGGGGATTGATATAGTGAGAATTTGGTTAAGTTCTATTCTGCTCTTAGTACGGGGAAAATCTCGGAGATTTATGCTTTCAAAATGAAACAAGTTCCTCATTGGTCAAAATACCTACCAGAGCCATATGATAAGTTTAGTTGAAAATTTCTACTCATATGTTGCTTGTCATCTTGGTGAGCTTTGTCAAATTGTTGTGACCTTTGAGTGAAGCTTTCATATTCTTAGAGATCGAGATCCACGTACACACACCACCTCTCACTTGCAATTCCTACACTGGGAGTTAGCAACCATTTTCCATCATCATCCACAAAAATAAAATGCTCCATGATTTTCCTCTCCAAATATCCTTGACAGAGACATGGGCTATGAAAAAAGAAAAGCATGCCAAAGAAGCACGGCAAAAATAAAAGAAAAAGAAAAGCATGCCAAAGAGCATGGCAAAAAGAAAGAGAAAAAGAAAAGCATGCCAGGTGGCATGGCAAAAATATGAGAATAAAAGATAGCCCATGTTCTCGAAAATAAATCAAGGAGAGGGAAGTTCATCAAAGGAGTTCCACCATATTCCACTCCATCCATCCCACACACTTGCACTTCTCGATCATAAGATCCTCATAGATCTGGTCTTTGACTTAGCAAAATATAAGATGCATGCATGCCTTCATCCCTTGTCCCTGAGCCACACAAAAAGCCAAATTAGATGTTAGGATGAAAAAGAAGGCACAAGCCTTTGGTGAGGATTCTTGGAGGGATTTTAGTTTGGGTAGATGTGTATAAGAGACAGTTTGAAGTTTTCAAAACTTGTGAAAAACTCCGAGATGGGATCCTGAAAAGAGTAGAGTGGAATAAAACTGAGTTTAAACTGTTCGTCCTTTCAACCGCCCAAGATAAGGAGATTGCTATAAGCCCCATAGGTAAAAGGTGATTTAAAAACTTTGCCCGTGATTCAAGTATTTTTGAGTACCAGTTGTTTATAAAGTTACCTGCAAAAGAAATGACATTGTAGCAACTCCTGATTCACCGAGTCTAAGTTTATATCTTTGCTCGAGGACGAGCAAAGAGCTAAGCTTGGGGGAGCTTGTTGGCGGTCGTTACAGTCCAATTTCGACCACCAATACTCGGGATAAAATGAGAAACTATGCAACATTCCATGTACTTAGGTTTTATTTCTAATAAAGTTCCACGAGTTTTGGTGAGTGTCATGTTTGCAGGTACAACTACAACAAATACGCGCTATTGGGGCCGAAAATAACAGAAACGGCCGAAGGACATGTTCGGCCGGTTATCCCCATTAGCCGTACGGGCCGCCGGGAGCCGTCCACGTCTACGACAACCAAGGAATGACTAAGCAAGCCACGTAGGACGACCGCCAACTCAACCGGACCCGTGCCACATCTCCTCTGGGCCAGAAACGCACCAGGAGGCAGCCCGGAAGGCCCACAGAGCAAAGGCGGCGCAGGGGAGGGCCGGCCACGGGCCGGGCCCGTTCGGCTGAACAGGGCGGTTCGGCCGAACCGACCCCCCTGGCCAAACCGCCTCCAGGGGTGCATCCTGGCCCTTGGTGGCCAAGGCGGTGCATCCTGTGGTTCGGCCGAACCAAGCAGTTCGGCCGTACCCGGGCACTTCGGCCGACCTGGCCCCCAACCGTCCTAGTTGCCTTGGCGGTTACCCAACTGCCAAACCGCCCTATGGAGACTCCGGAACCTCCGAGGCACAGCTCTCATTTGTACACACACTCAAGCCAAGGAGCTTCCAGTTCATTTCTAGTAGAGTAGGTTAGTTTAGTTGGGAGTTAGAGTCGAGTCGAGCTGTGCCTCGGAGGTTCCGGAGTCGTCTTCAGAAGCTCTGGTATTAGCTCTTGTATCTTTTACCTTTCTTTTGTATGACATTCAAGTTATCAATATAGTATCTACTTTATTCTACTTGTGCCTTATATAGTTGCTTCTATTTCAATCTAGTTGCTTCTATATTGTGTTTAGACTATAGTCGGTTCTAGTTCTTAGTGCTCTTAGTTCTTGCTTTAGTCTCTGTCTTAATTGGTTCTTCGATTCTGCTCACACTAGCGGTGACTTGTCATTGGGGTGTGAGTTCGAGTTGCTTGCTTCTGCTAGCGAAGTAAGTAGTTATTGATCTGTGTAGGAGTGGTTCCTAGACTTATCAGTAACCTTAGTTTCTGCTTCTGCCGGGGAAGTTTTACCCCTCATGAGTCGGTTATAATATGGGATTAAACTCGGAATTCTAAACCTACTTGAATTACAGATCAAAACCGGCCTGACCGGTTTGGCGAACCGGTCAGACTGGTTTGTCCCGGTGACTACCAATTTTGGCTGTCAACAGGGTCCTTCCTCACCGTTGTGAGCTTTTGACCCTACTTCCTCTATTCTTCCCTCCGAACTCATGGTCCTTCCTCGCTGCGGTGAGCTCGTGACCCAACTTCCTCTATTCTTCCCTCCTCTGTTCCTTGTTTGCTCCTCGCCTCCTCTCTACTCTACTCCTGGCAAGGGTTGGACAACTCCTTCCTGGCTTCCTCTGCTCTAGTTCTCAATCTCGCTGAGGCAGTGCTTAGATACTGCCATGGGCCTTCTTGAACCTTTTCCTTCGGTCCGGTACGTAGACCGTGTCCCTGATATTTACACCTAATCGTAAGCAGATTGAGGATTTGACCGACCAAGAATGAAAAGTTCTTGAAAGTTATAGCAAAAGTGATGGAGATAATTTTAGTGCAGCAACTAGATTGGTGAGGACCATCTACCCTAGGGATGGAGATAAATGTGAGGTTCATAATGACAACTTGGCCGTATTGTATCATATTTTGTTCAGGAAGCCTTTTGACATTATATACTTCATGTTCACGGAGATACAGAAAACTCGCACTGACACAAGAATTAAAAATCATGTTACATATATAGAGCACTGAGTTACAGGGTAGAGGCGGTATTGGAGACTAAAGAGCCTCAGCATAAAAAAGCTTCCAAAGTCTAAAAAATCGATGTGTGGTGCTGCCTTCAGTTAAGCAGCGGCAACACCAGTAGTACCACAACTAGTTCAGAAACTTTGTCAGGGGCATTAATTCTGAGAATAAATACAATGCAATTCGTCAGAAAATAGATGAGAGCAACTGTGCAGTATACTGTTTACAAGAAACCAAAAGAGAGCAGTTCGATCATTCATACATCAGAAACTTTGCACCAAAGAAGTTTGACAAGTTTGCTTTCTCTCCCTCCCAAGGACAATCTGGAGGCATCATCATGGGCTGGAACAGCTCAATATTCAGTGGAGAAACAATTCACACATTAAGATTTGCAGTCACTGTCAAGTTCACCTCAAGGCATAATAATGATACTTGGTTACTCACTACAGTTTATGGCCCTTGTCAAGGAAGTGAGAGAGTAGAATTTATTGACTGGCTCAACAGTCTACAAATCAAAGATGAGGAAAATTGGATGTTTATAGGAGATTTCAATTTCCACAGATCCTTAAATGATAGGAACAGACCAGGAGGGAACATGAATGATGTATTCACTTTTAATGAGGTGATCAGCAATATGGGTCTACAAGAAATACCTCTAAAAGGAAGAAAATACACTTGGAGCAACATGCAACAGGAACCTCTCTTGGAGCAAATTGATTGGTGTTTTACCTCCACTGACTGGATCAGCTACTATCCCAACACTTTGTTACTACCAATGGCAAAACCAATATCAGATCATATACCATGTATGGTGCAGATTAACAGAACAATCCCCAAAGCCAACGTGTTCAGATTTGAAAACTTCTGGGTTGAACAAGATGGTTTTTTTGAAATAGTTCAGAATACTTGGAGTACAGAAGTAAGAAGCTCCAATATTGTCACAAAAGTTGTTGCTAAATTCAAATTGCTCAGGAAAACTCTGAAAAAATGGAGCAAGAGTATCTCGAAGATCCACAACCTGATCGTCCAATGCAATGAAGTTCTAAGCATTTTCGATAAATTGGAAGAACAAAGGCCCCTCTACATTCAGGAAAACAACTTCAGAAAAATAATCAAAAAGCATGTCCTGAAGCTCTTAAAATTCAAGCGGGAATATTGGAGAAAAAGATACACTATAAGATGGACAAAGTTCGGAGATGAAAACACAAAGTTCTTTCATGCAGCTGCCACAGAGAGATTCAGGCAAAATACCATCACAAGCCTTGAAACTGAAGATGGAAGAACAGTTTATGATCACTTTCAAAAGGCTACACTTCTTTTTGATAATTTTAGAAGAAGAATGGGACAGACCACTCAACCTCAAATGCATTACAATCTTGAAGACCTTATTGGTACACAAGAAGGTCTAGAATCCCTGTCAGCACCCTTCACCAAGGAAGAAATTGATAATGTGGTGAAACTCATGCCAATAGATAAAGCTCCTGGACCAGATGGTTTCAATGGATTATTCTTCAAAAAATGTTGGCACATCATAAAAGAAGATATCTATCAACTCTGTAATGATTTTTTCACTGGAAAGGTCAGCCTGCAAGCAATTAACAGCTCCTTCATTACTCTTGTTCCAAAAAGCAGTCACCCAATAACACCAAATGATTTTAGACCAATTTCACTACTCAACTCAATCCTCAAGTTGATCACGAAACTAATGGCCAATAGACTACAGGGTGTTATAATACCTCTGATTCACAAAAACCAGTATGGGTTTATCAAAAATAGGACTATCCAGGATTGCCTGGCCTGGGCATTTGAGTATATACACCAATGTCAACAATCAAAAAGAGAGCTGGTCATTTTAAAGTTGGACTTTGAAAAGGCTTTTGACACTATAGAGCATGTCACCATCCTGAAAGTATTGAAGAAAATGGGATTCAGTGAAACTTGGATCAATTGGGTTCAAGGAATTTTGGAAAGTGGAACCTCCTCTATCTTGTTAAATGGCATTCCCGGTAAACAGTTTCAATGCACGAGGGGTGAGGCAAGGAGATCCTCTCTCCCCTTTACTTTTCGTTCTAGCTGCAGATTTACTACAATGCATTGTCAACAAGGCTTGTGCACAAGGGCTCTTTTCACTTCCAATTGAGGCTGATCCTAGCAACAAATTTCCAATAATTCAATATGCAGATGACACCATCTTGATCATGAAGGCATCGCAAAGAGAAATTTTCTGCCTAAAGGGGCTCCTTCAATCCTTTACTGATTCAACTGGATTAAGAGTCAATTATGATAAATCACAAATGGTTCCTCTCAACTTATCCCAAGAACAGGCAACAAGCCTTGCAAGCACCTTTGGATGTCAAATTGGAACCCTACCCTTTACATACCTTGGTCTTCCTCTTGGCACAACAAAACCTAGAGTGGATGATTACATGCCTCTGATGGATAGAACAGAAAGGAGACTAACCTCGATCTCATCCTTTCTCACTCAAGCTGGGATATTGCAGCTTGTCAATTCAGTACTCTCATCTCTGCCAACATATGCAATGTGCAGCCTGAAAATCCCTATTGCAGTTTTGGATTTTATCGATAGAGCTAGAAAACACTGCTTATGGAGAGGATCTGAGGTAAATGCAAAAAAGAGGTCATTGGTTGTCCGGAAGAAAGTGGCTAAACCAAAGAACAAAGGGGGACTAGGAGTTGTGGATCTCAGATCTCAAAATGATGCCTTGCTGATTAAACATTTGGACAAGTTCTACAACAAAAGAGAAATTCCATGGGTAAATATGATTTGGCACTCCTACTACTCCCATGGCCATATCCCACATGCTACTGAAGATAAAGGTTCCTTTTGGTGGAAAGATTTATTGCATTTGAGTGACAAGTTCAGAGGTGTGGCTAATTGCACTGTGGGAAATGGCACAACCGTGCTATTTTGGTTGGACCTCTGGAATGGACATTATCTACAGGAAAAATTGCCTAGACTTTTTTCCTTTGCCAAAAATCAGAAAATTTCGGTGGTCGCATTCTTATCAGAAACTAACCTAGATAATCATTTCCATCTCCCCCTATCAGAGCAAGCACAACAAGAATTCACTGAATTGCAAGGAATAATACAAGACATATGTTGACACAAAGATGCGACAACACACTCGAAAACGCCGCACGGCCGTCACCACGGCCAACACCCGGCCTTCCTCGGGAAACCGGTCAGACCGGTTTTATAAACCGGTCAGACCGCTTTCTGACAGGAGGTCGTTAAGATCTAGAAACCCAAGCTCGAGAGGGACCCCGTCGGAGCTTGAGCAATCCAGGGTTGCTCTAGAGTCGGCAGGCCACCTAGAACGTCCTTGAACGCCGTAGAGACGAGCAAAGAACAGCAAATATGAGATTGGAAAAGGGCTAGGGTTTGAGAGGTAAAAATAAGAGACAATTGTATTTGATTCGATTGGAATACCTCAATCGGCCTTCTAGCCTTTATATTTATAGGCCGGGGAAGTCTTACCCCTCATGAGTCGGTTACAATATGGGATTAAACTCGGAATCCTAAACCTACTCGAATTACAGATCAAAACCGGTCTGACCGGTTTGACAAACCGGTCAGACCGGTTTGCCTCGATGACTGCCAATTTTGGCTGTCAACACATGCCCCCTGCGTTTTTAGTGAACTTGAGAACTAAAAAGCAATATATAAGTAATTACAATTCAGGGACTAAAATTTATGCTAAGGGCGATATCAAAGTCTATCGGCCATTAATCTTCATGCGTCTTGCCAAACACTTGGATAGAATTTCTTCAAATATCTTCCATTGATAGCTCTAGGTAAATGATCTCCTTGCAATGTCTCCAGCATATAAGAATTCCCAAAAATTACTTTGACAACTCTATATGGTCCTTCCCAACTCGGTGACCACTTCCCGAACTTGTTGCTTTTGTTCCAATAGGCAAGATCGTCTTCCAAACAAGCTCACCAATCTGAAAATATTTCCCTCGCACCTTCTTGTTGTAAGCTTTAGCAACCCGAAGCTTGTCTTTTCAATCTCCTTCAAAGCCTTCAATCGCTTGTCAGTTACTTCATCAATGTTGTCCATCATCAAATTGTGATAATCAACAGCATCAAGGTCATTTTGTTTAGCCAACCTATAAGCGTCCAGATTACCTCAACAGGCAAAACGGCCTCTTGACCATACACAAGCTCAAAAGGAGTAACTTTAGTAGCACCATGTCTAGATATACGATGAGCCCACAACGCTTCGGATAAAACTTCATGCCATCTCTTAGGATTATCTTCTATCTTTTTCTTAATCAATTTGATCAAATTTTATTACTTGACTCGGCTTGACCATTAGCCTGAGCGTAATATGGAGATGAATTGAGCAATTTAATTCTATAGGATTCGGCAAATTCACGTACCTTAGACATGAATGAAGTACCTTGATCCGTTGTTAAAGTTTGAGGAATACCGAATCTATGAATAATATTCTGCGTAATAAACTCAATTACCTCTCTATGTGTCATATTCTTCAAAGGAATCGCTTCGGTCCACTTAGTAAAATAATCCGTAGCAACCAACACGAAGCGATGTCCCTTTGATGATGGAGGATTAATTTGTCCAATAAAATCCAACCCCAACCTCGGAACGGCCATGGCTTGATAATAGGATGCATCAATGCAGCAGAACCAATTGCAAATTACCAAATTTCTGACATTCTTCACACCCTTTATAATATTTGAAACAATCCGCCATCATAGAAGGCCAATAAAAACCGGCTCGTCTAAGTAACCATTTCATCTTGGGAGCCGATTGATGTGTGCCACAAATACCTTCATGAACCTTTCCCATGGCAACTTTGGCCTGATCCGAGTCTAAACACTTCAATAATAAATCTTCGGCATTTCGACGATAAAGCTCATCGTCAAGCAAAACATATTTAAATGATATTCGCCGAATATTTCTTGTTACACCACGACCAGGGTCTTTTAAATAAGCAATAATAGGTACCCTCCAATCCTGATCTTCATACAATCGGCAATCAGGTACCGCTTCCGCTCCTCGTCCGTGAGCTCTTCCATCATCGCGGTGATGATGTTGGTCTTGTCGAGGTCGCAAGTAGCTCCCGACATCTTTGGAGTAGATTAGATCGGTTTTAGAACCAGATCAATCGTTCCCCAGCGGAGTCGCCAAAAAGTATGTTGACACAAAGATACGACAACACACTCGAAAACGCCGCACGGCCGTCACCACGGCCAACACCCGGCCTTCCTCGGGAAACCGGTCAGACCGGTTTATAAAACCGGTCAGACCGCTTTCTGACAGGAGGTCGTTAAGACCTAGAAACCCAAGCTCGGGAGGGACCCCGTCGGAGCTTGAGCAATCTAGGGTTGCTCTAGAGTCGGCAGGCCAACTAGAACGTCCTTGAACGCCGTAGAGACGAGCAAAGAACAGCAAATATGGGGTTGGAAAAGACTAGGGTTTGAGGAGATAAAAAGCTAGTTGCTCTGTGGGAAATGGCACAACGTGCTATTTTGGTTGGACCTCTGGAATGGACATTATCCACAGGAAAAATTGCCTAGACTTTTTTCATTTGCCAAAAATAAAAAAAAATCGGTGGCCGCATTCTTATCAGCAACTAACCTGGATAACCATTTCCATCTCCCCCTATCAGAGCAGGCCCCGCAGGAATTCGCTGAATTGCAAGGAATAATACAAGACATACTACAACTGAGAGAAGATAAAGATCAATGGCAGTACATTTGGGGTACACAAAAATATACTCCAAAGAGTTTTTACAATCATGCTTACAAAGATTTTCATCCCCCAAGACCCTTCTTGTGGATCTGGAACTCAAGATGTTGTAACAAATTGAGAGTATTCACATGGCTGTTACTAATGGACAGGCTAAATACCAGAAACCTACTGAAAAGGAAGAAATTCAAAATTGAAGGAAACAACTACAGATGTGTTCTATGTGCATCACAAAGAGAAGAAACAGCTATGCACCTATTTTTCACATGTCCTTTTGCAGCCAGCTGTTGGCAGAAAATTGGAATTCAGTGGCAACGTGGAATCCCTTTCTATCAAATGCTAGAGATTGCCAGACATAATTTCAACAGTAATTTCTTCATGGAAATATTTATCATTGCAGCCTGGCAAATTTGGAGGCAAAGAAATGGTTTCATCTTCGAAAATAAGCCAGTTAGCATCAACGGGTGGAAAAAAGATTTGGTGGATGAAAGTCTAAATCAAGCTCATAGGATGAAGGAATCACTCAAACTGCCTTTCCTCACTTGGGTTAACACTTTTTCTGTATAGCTCTCTTGTACATAGTTCTCCATGGTAGTTTATCTCTGCTATTGTTGTGCAGCTCAGCTCCAGTCTAATCTTTAGGATGGTGTGGTTAGATGTTTGTAACATACTACTTTTATTTTAAAATAAAATTTATCACAGTGGGGGTCTCCCTCGCTGTGTTTCGGTTCAAAAAAAAAGTTCAGAAACTTTGTAGCTGATACAAAACAACCCAGAAATTAAATGGGAGTTTGAACAAGGAGAATGACCAGAATTGGGTAGAACTGATGTTGAGTGATCGGCATAATGGGAGTTTCAAGAGGCATTCTGTTAGGCAGTTGTAATGATTAACACGATCCAAAACGTTTTTGCCTGCACCAGATTTCCAAACACTACTTTTACTCCTAGTAACTAAAAAAACATTGTTTTCTGATAGTTGCAGTCAATTTAAATTATGACATCTATACATCATCAGATTTTTCATGTCTAAGTGAAACATAAAGATCCGTATGAAGATGATATACTTTAATAATATTATTTCAAAACTTTTTCCACATATATTTCAATAGTCAATAGTCAAAATTATATATTGGAGACCATGGTCATGCACAAAATGCTCATTATTTGTGACCCATCTTGAAAAAAGTGTAACGGTAGTGAAAAAAGTAAAACAAACAAGTATTTAACTCATCCGATTTCACTTGACTAGATATGCATCAAGCTTCGCCGAGAATGCAATGTTACTGTTACTTAAGCCCACCGCACCTGTACTGTGGATCAGATCCTTTTCCTCACTGCCGGTCGTGCATTAGATAATTGCTGCTTGTGACGAAACCTGGTGCTTCTTAGCACATCTCAACTCCATCATGCTAACAATGCAAGCAATCAAGTCATTGCAGATTATAGACCCTTCGGCCAAACCCATTCTGGCAAGATGATTTCCTATTGCTGTAAGCCCATCAGCAAAAGCAATCGTGAAGTCACTGACAGTGCAAGATCTCATTTGTGTTGTGTGCCGGATCTTTTCAGAGAAGTCCTGAGGTAAGACATTGAGAACTCCATGCCTCAATAAGAAACCTGAAACCTCAAAAGCATCATCCAGATGATGAGTTACAGCATTCATGTACATCGCTGCGACTAATCTGAGAAGTATAGGAAGACGGAAACAAGCTGAATCCTGTATCCATTTATGGAGCATGGATCTTTTTGATAAAAGTTTCTTAAACAAAGAAATAACGGGACATTGTTCAGGTCTGTATACATCTGAAGCATAGTCTAGGTCCAAATCCTGGCAAGAAGTCTGCCAGTCGCCGAGTAATTTCTTTATCATATCTACAAATAGAGATTTTATGTGTGACAAAGCCCATAAACTGAACCATTTCATAAGGTAATCATAGTATACTCGAGATTTATTGTCCACTTCAAATCTCCAAATTGTGATGGTACAAGGTTCTAGAATGCTCCCCAACCCCATGAGCAGCCTTGCTCCACCACTGCCACCATCAAGGAAACTCCTTAAAGCTTGAAAAAACTGTTCCCATTGAGAGTTTCGGTTGAGGTACGGCATAAAACTTGAAATCATCCTGTCATCTAATCTTCCAGAGAGGAGCAGCAGGGTGGTTACTTTTCTGAGCTGCTTACAAGTGAACTTCCTATTCAGGAGTGTAGCATTTGTATTTAGGGACTGAACAAGTAAATCAATTGCTACTGGCGAGTTGAATATATATAAGAGACTAAATTCTGTTTTGTCCTCGCAGACAGGAAAGACTAATTCAAAAAATCGATGCTCACTCAGAACAAAGTAGTTTTTGAACTTGTCCTTACTGTTATGAAGACGCTCATGGAGAATGAATAACTCCCTTGACTTGCCTACATTTTTTGGCTGACTGAACTTTGGATCTCTTAAGAACTTTGTGGTCTCATATATTGCAAGAACAATTAGCCCCTGAACATATGGATGTACTGCTTCCTTTGAAGAAATTCTGGAAAGAGATTCTAATTTGTCAAGTAATCTGATACCAATAGAGTACAACTCATTCGTCCAGTAATTCCGAATATGTAACCCATCCATGTTAACAGATCTGCACCAATTTCTGCCATGCTGCAAGGAGTCCCTGCTTGTTGTTTGGGATGGCACTTTCTGTGATAACACTTCAAGTACCATTAATTTCCAGCTATTCCAAATATATATTAAACTTTCAGGTGATATCTGGTTACGGGATAGTATGTAATGTGAACACCTTACATTTTCCAGGGCAGGGCATGATTCAAATGTATACCCAGAGGATCTGAACAGAAGGTGGATGTCGAGGATTGAACGGACCGCACAAAGCTCCACCAAAACATTTCCCTGTTTACTGCCCGCTGTCAGGTTCTTTGACAAGTTGGCAAGAGATTTTCTTGGGTCACGAAGTGCATCTACTTTCAAAGAGG
Organism: Echinochloa crus-galli; assembly: GCA_900205405.1. Lineage (NCBI taxonomy): Eukaryota > Viridiplantae > Streptophyta > Magnoliopsida > Poales > Poaceae > Echinochloa > Echinochloa crus-galli. Next base: position 45,542 of record OAMR01000332.1, read on the forward strand.
CACAACAGTACAGCTTTGACACCTTATGCACAATCTCTCTTGCTTTCTTTAACAATTGCTCCTTGCCATCATATCCTTTGTGGTACCTCCTTTTGGCATGTGTACTCCACAAGTTATTCATGATGAAATGGAGGAGAATGAGCTGTGTCATATTCCTAAAGTTAATTACATCATTCCACACTAAGACACTCCCTATATGTTCTGCGTCATCTGTAGCTTCAGTGAAATTACCCAGTTCCACCTCAAAACATAGAAGCTCATTGAAAAGAGCCCTATTAGTTAAGAATGTCCGGACGTTACCCAGCAAGCTAAAAGCCTTCACAAATTGCATCATATGTTTTATGTCTTTGCGATGAAAATAGTATGAAGCACAATCCTCCAGATACTTGTTTCTGGTGGCATTAAGCTCTGACGAGTTAGGTCCTTCAAAGGAATGTGTCTTCTCTAGTTGACGCACAAACTTCAGACCAATATCAAAAAGTTCTCCTTTCAAACATGTCGAGAAGCACTTGTGGTAACATTTAGCCTCAAAGTACGCATTAGCTGCCTGCAACCAGCATTTAGCCATAGCAAAGCATTCCCCAGAGTCTTCAAGCCTTGAATCACCACATTTTAGATAAATCAAACCTGTATGTTCATGTAAGAAAAGAACTATGATATATATGTTTTCCAATGTCCTTGCAAAAAAAATATGTTTTTCCGATGATTTATGAAGAGATTGCATAGTATATAATGTCTAACAAAATGTTGATATACATACTAAGAATTGTTACTAGGTGTTGATTTTATAATGATCAGATATAAGGCAGTATGTGTGTTTCACAAATGGGGTAAGGCAGGCACCGATAGCAAGATTAAAGTTCGGAAGTGACATTCTAGAATACAAGCACTTAGATTTTTAAAACTTGTGTAATATCAAGTTCAAAACAGATCATTTTAGAGTTGGGCACAAGAACTAAGATGATAGATCAAATGACCATCTTGCCCTCAATTAATCCTTTGTAAATTGTTTCTATTATTTGATGCATGCATCAGCACTTAGGTGAAGCACATTGGGAAACGAGGCATGCATGAAAAAACTAGTTAATCATAAAATTAAAGAGTAAGACTGGAAAATGGGCTAAAGCTGCCTAGAGGTTATAGAACATATATTTTTGAAGATAGAAGAAGACCAACCTGCTTTCTTGAACTCGCTTGATTTGATAAGACAGCTGGCAGCTTTCTCATGCTTGCCAATAGAATCATAGATTTCAGCTGCCTCAACAAAAAACGCCCGGGCCCTCCTCCAATTTCCTGAAACAAGACGCTCACCATTAACTAGATGGTCAGATGCTCTTGCCCACTTCTCTCTGTGTTCATCACCAGCCTTTTGAAAGCACATTGAGGCCATTCCAAATTGCCTCTCATTGAAAAGCTGCAAGGGTAAAATAAGCATTTGGTTAGTAATGTTCAGTAGATTAACAAGGAGTTAAGCCAAGAATACTGGAATGCATGTGCCTGCTCAAAACAGGCTTAATCAGTACTAGGATGTACTGTATAGATTTTGAAACTACTCCCTTGATCCTAAAATATGTGTTCTTTTAGCATTGAAATTTTGCCAGAAAAGAATGCATTTTTAGCTTTTAGGGATGCACATTTAGTTAAAGCAACTCCCACATCAATAAAAGAATGTATAGCGAAGCGGATGGAGCTAATCAAATAGTTAATTGATGTTACTTTTTAGTTCCAATGCATGTGCATTTATATAGAAAGTATGAGCAATTAAGGGCAACAAGGTCATTTAACACAACTAGTAATGTGTCTAAAATTTGCTAGAAGTACATAAATTTGGGACGGATGGAGTATGTTCCTGCTTCAACCATCAAATAGTTGTACTAATTGCTCAAAAAAAAAAAAGCTGTACCAACCTTGATGCCTCGTAGCCTCCAGTCCTCTGTGCTGCTTGTTTTCTCCATTTCTTCGCGTAAAGAATCAATTTGCCTAACTTGTACCAGGCACAACTTTTTCCAGTAATCAAATATAGGTTGACATAAATCATTTCTGTCTTCGCATATCCAAAGCCTTTGCCTTGTTCGTGTAACAGCAACATAGAGCAGCTTCAACTCTGAACATAGAAGAAAATGCTTGTTCCCATCAAATTCCGGATATGATATTTCTTTAGGCAATGCAATAGTACGACTTTCTTTCATGTATCCATAGATTACTCTCCATTTGTTTCTTAGAGGAGATGAACTGAAAAGGTTGTAGATTAGTACATCCTGCACGAAATATTACTTAAAGTAAGTTTCATGAAAGCAGTGTCAGAAACTTTCATTAAATACGGTTCATTAAACAGTATACAGAGGATTGTACTGTACCTCAAACTCAAGGCCCTTGGACTCAAGAATTGTCAAAACAAGGGCTTGGTTCCCCAGAAGACCAATATGTTGTTCCTTTGTAGCATCATCTCGAACCAAAATAACTTGATCGGCACCAAACATTATCCGTTTGCTCTGCTGACTTTTGTTTCCTTCAAAAATACTCACCGGAGTATTCTCACCATTACAGGACTCTAGTAGCACAGGAGCTTCTCCATGTATAACGCTAGTCTCAGGGTTTAATTTGTCTATAAACATTGGGAAAAAAAGTACAATAGGTCCATTATACTTTGAGCCAACGAAAGAATACCACAATGCGTGCGGAAGTTTTGACAAAGCTGGAACATATCACTGATATGAAGTTCTTTTCCATGTTTCTCTTTTGGGAGAAACTCCGTGTAGAAGAAAGAACGGATATCCTCAAATCTGAAATCAACACCTCTAGCGATTGTTTGTGCAGTGTCACCAGCAAAAGTGAAACCCTCCTTGAAATTGGAGCATACATACTTGAGGAGTGCTATTTGGTTCATGGTCAGATCCTGAACCTCATCTATGTAAATATTATCCAACATATCACCATTGTAGCCATCAGTCCTTAGACGGCAGTGAAGGCTATTGACAAAATCAGAAAGATCAAATTCCCTAGCAATACACTTCTTTTTCTCATAACAAAGGTAAATGTCATATATCTTATCCCTAATCTCATGGCTCAAAGATGGAAATCTTCTATCATAAAGCATGATGTAATCCTTCTTTTCAAGTTTTCCATCCAGAGACTTGCTTGCTTGATGTCCACCTTTTATATGAGAAATTATTTGCGTAAAAATGGTGGATGGATTGAGATTACTAGTCAGCTTTGAATTGAAATGAGGCCAATAGGAAATAGAGAATTTTTCATAGCCAACCTCCTTTGTTTCAATATAAGCTTGCAATGTATGAGATTGTAACTTTCCACCATTAATGCAAGTTCTCAATTCATCATGAAATCTATCAAAAAATGAAGTACTCATTGTTCCATCGAGCATCATCAAGAATTTCCGGAACGTGATAACAAGTGGATAGTTCTTCTGAGGTATATTACAAAATGTGTCAGGTATATCACTAAATTCTTCAAGTTCATCATTGATATTGATGTCATACATTTGAAGACTACTTGGATGAACAGAGAAGTCATCAGAGGCAAATCTGTTAACGGATAATGAAGAGAAGGCGTAAGAAGTAAATATTCACATATATGAAAATCTATATTATAAAAGGAGTACAAATGACCAACTCCTAGTGGACAAAATAAATAGAAATCACATCATTTGAATGTGGCTTGAAAGTTCATCAATTTAATCTTGATGAGTTAGGATTCTGAATATTTCATGAGAACTGCACCAGTACCCCTTTCAAAATATTAGCACAAATCCTAAAGCACTAATAAGTAATTGGACCAACTATTGGTGATTTAGTTTGTGCTATACTACTATCCCAGTCTGGTCCCTAACCAGCCCAGCCCTTAGGATTAAATCAAGAAGTATGGTGCCTTGTTCCATTTGGTGGCACATTTCTTTGCTTGAGGAAACCATGATGGGCCTCTTGGCGCTACACTTGGCTGCCAGCACGTAACATTGCCATCACTATCAATGGTAGTTTTTTTTCTAGAACGACGCAGGAGAACTGCGCGTCATTTCATTAAGGTAGAATAAAATTAGAACGGTCTAGACAGGCCAGACCTGGCGCCATAAAATGGCGCCACCCTCCCTACTCACACAAATGGAGAAGAGGCCACCTGCCTCAAGTATAGGCAAAAGCATTAATCCTAGCACTTTCGTGGCTGAGTGGAGCTGATCAGTGAAACAAACGTGGCATTCACCGCAATTCTGCACACCACAAGACGGCCTCCATTCTCCACATGAATCTTCTCGATTAGATTGCAAGAGAATTCAGACGGTCTGGGCTCTAAAAGTAAATAACAATGGACTTTGGTATCTGTGCTTACTTTTAAAAAAGGGAGTACCAGAGCACTTTTCATATTTGACAATCGAACAACTATAAAGTTAAAGAAAGGTCAAAACAATACATTCAAGCCGTACAGAAACACCTACCTGGATAGAATATAGTACAAAAACAACAACAACAACATAGCCTTTTGTCCCAAGCTAGTTGGGGTAGGCTAGAGGTGAAACCATGTTAATATTTTTTTAGAAACATATGTGGAGAGCAAGGAAAAATTATGCAAGTAACTTTACCTTTTAAGTCTGGAAATATGATTCTTTACGGCCGAGCATAATTTTGAGCTTACAGTGAGAAACATTTGCCTTAGAAAATCTTGTTCAGTTTTCATGTCCCTAAGTGTCATATAGTTATTGTTGTGGCTCGTAGCAGATAAATTAGCTTCCTCAAAATTAGGCCTTGGTATGCAATCAAAAATTGCTGTTCCTTTTGGATCAGCTTCATAGTTAATATAGTTGTTTTCCCTGTGCCTGATCTCCCAAGTGTAAAACTACTGCGTGGGAATTGTATTATCTCATTTTCTTCTTCCGTCAGTTCAAAGGGGATATCAACATTAGACCCATCAGCAGCAGCAAGTAAATGCTTTGCTACTCCAGATGATAATGAGTAGAATTTCATAAGAAGAAAGCTCTCACTAACTTTTGAGTGATCCAGAGCATGTGAGACATCCACATGATCACCAGCTTCCTGAGTCTCATCTTGGCAATCCTTCTTAAGGCGGGTTACATCATGCCCAGCTCTCCATACCATAGGAATTACCCACTTCCTGTCACCCAAAATTCAAGTAAAGAAGATAATCAGACCATAAGTTTGATACAGACCTAAAGTATCCAGAAAAAAAAATCATCTATAAGAGGATAACTGTTTGCAAGAATATTATAAAAAACCCCTTTTTTAATATCCATAAACCAAAGTTTTTACGATGTCAGGTGTTACAACAGAACATACCCTTCCATGTGAACTCTTCTGCAGTGTTCCATATAATCATCACTGTACATTGAAAATAAATTTTGAAGCCGTTGGATGATTCTTTCAATATGTTGCGATGTCACTAGGTCCCATATCTTTATTATCTGAAAAAGTCTTGCAACTTTTTCCAAATCGGTACTCCAGACTAAACAGAGGTCACCGACCTTGTATACTTTAACTGGACCTATTTCGTCAGTCATGCATGTGTTATTCACTTTACTCCGCCAACCACATCCAAGTCCCACAAGTTTTTGCAATATCTCCCATCGGAGCTTTGCTGATTTTAATTTCATGAAAGTGTTTCTAAACTCACTGCTGAAAATTATCTGTTATGTTAAGCAAAGACTGGTTAGATTAAAACATCAAAAGGATGTACATGGAAAGTAGAAATTATAAATTCAAAGTCAAATTTTTTGAAGACAGTCATGATTTTGTCGTAAGCATTGATAAGAAAAGTTATATATATAATCAAGATTTTTTCTCAAATCAAATGAAATTGCTTAAAATTTGAAACATGGATGCCAATTTTACATATACTCATTATTTCTAAATTAGTTTAGCAATTTCGCTTCGTTTATGACAATATGATAAATTGTCCTCTATATTCTCGAGAGATATTTTCTAATTAATTTATCAATAGGAACAAGTGAATTAGCATTTTAAAATTTTGTTGTTTTGTTAATAAAGTGTAATTAATGCTATTACGTACTCGTCACAAATAAGGGTTGTTGCTTGTGTATCAACAAGGTACCCAAAACACACTTTTGACCACTGCATTTTGTTGCGATATATCTATACAGTAACTATACTATTATGAAACTACATTGATATAAATATACTCCTATTATTTTTTAGTATCCAAACCTGACAAATAAAGAGAAATTTGTAACCAACATTTAAAATGACTAACTGATGGAAACTCAAAACGACTTTTATTTTTCATTGATGGGAATAGTATTTTTTACTAATACAAATGTTATGTACTGTTAACCATGTGTCTGTAATAGGCCCAGCCCATATGTATATGTATATGTATATGTATATGTATATGTATATGTATATGTATATGTATATGTATATGTAACAGGCAAGCAATAGAGTGCGAGATTCTAGAGTTTTCCTCCATAGTCTACATGAATCAGAGCTACTGTCCTGGGTGCTTGCTGCGGAGGTGACTGCCATGGCAGCCAATGGAGAGGCATCAAAGGGGCAGCCCAGAGACAAGCACACGAAGGGGAGAGCTGTGTTTCCTTGGTGAAGGTTGGTGACAACGGGTTGCTGCTCCCACTGATCCTCGCGGAGTGGGGAGGAGAGCTCATGGCTGGTGGATCAGCGGCAGAATTGCGGAGTGGTGCTCAGGTTCAAGTAGAGGCCGTACAACCACGAGCAGCTAATTGGAGCACAGGGGAGCTCGATTGGAGGTGTAGGTTGTGCGTCTGCCTGACGGAAGTGTAGGGAAGAGCATGGCTGTTGGTTTGTGCTGTTACTAGCAAGGGTTGTGATGCTACTTCATTTGGGATGGCTGTTGGTTTGTGCTGCTACTAGCAGGGGCTGTGATGCTACTTCAATTGGGATTTCTTGAGAAATAAATCAGTGAAGACTGAGCATGTGCAGGTCTGTGATTGGACTGTCCTTGTGCTTTAGGGAGGTGAAGGCAATTGCAGAGCCTGTAGAACTGGTGCTTGAAGTCAAGGCTGAGGCACGTGTGGATTGGAGCCGAAGAAGCATGGGACTTGTGGAACTCTAGATTTGAAGCACCTCCCGGTCGTTGGTACAGCGAGTGAAGAGCAAAGGAATATATTATTGCCGCTTGTGAAATTAAACAATGATGAAGAGTAATAGATTCAACCAGGTCTTCAAGAGTCTGGCTGAGCTTTTCACAGTAACAGAATTAGAGGATCTAGCCCAAGTATTTTTGGCAAAAAGTGCAGAACTAATGTCAGTTTCACAAGAGCCTAATGAAGGGAACATTTTTTCAAGGAGAGAAGAAACATCAACGGTTCTCGGCAACCTCGTCAACCTTTCTCGTCTTGACACAGGTACATTTGATGCAAGTTTATCAGCCAACTAAATTATCTTAAGCCAAGTATGACCAGATACTTCAGGAGTAACGGGCATTCTTACCTTCCATTTAGTATTGCAAAATGCCGCAGAATCAAAATTAAGATCACCAAGTTGATCAAGCTCAGCCTTTACTTTCAAAACAACCTTAGTCAAGGCTGCATGGTCAGTGGCATTGAACAAACATTCACGCTGTTTAGCATCAAGAACTAGAGTTGCCCAGATTGTCCCACTTTCAGATAGTATATTTGCATTTCCAAGAATCCACAAACAATGCCTGCATTAATGGTAGCCATAATTGATGGATAAAAAGACTGAACCAAAGACAAAGTCAGGAAGACTAGATTAAAAGAAGTGACACACATGACACACCTTGCTCTTGTAAGGGCAACATTTGTTCTGTGGTTATCAGAAAGAAATCCAATGTTACCTTTTGAATTGGATCTAACTGTCGACAGTATGATTATATCATCTTCTTCACCTTGGAACCCATCAATGGATTTTACCCGTACATCAAAGCCAAGGCATTTATCATATTTTGTGCCTAGCCTAGCTAATGGTATTCACTTGATAATTATAAGGTGACACCACGCCAATTGTGATCTTCCCATGTTATTTATCCAAGCTGAAATCATAAAAGAGGAAATAATGAAGTGATCCTCTAATATTATCAAGTTTTTGCCAAGTTAGTAACACCACAAAGATGGTTTAAGTAAAATAAACACAGACAAGTCACTGATCAAATAATCTATTTTTTATATATGTGTCTTACATTGATAATTCGTACTCTATGTATTGCACATCAAAGAATATAATCATAATTCACAATTCAACACAGTAACAGAACATAAAGTCCAAAGTACATACATTTGAATATCGATTGGATCAGTTGCAGAATAACAGCAACTTCAACCATATTCCGCCAACTGCTTCCACTAGCTTCCCTCTCTTCCTTTCCATCAACTAAATTTAGAAATGTATAAGTTCCAAACGGGAGGTTTAAATAATCTTTGTTGCGTGAGGGGGACTTGACATTTGAACCATCAATTATCATCCCGTCAAAAAAGCAAGTATTTGGAAATACACTGATACAAGGATTCATACGGTATTGAATATTAAAAAGATGCTTTTGAAAACCCAACAAGGCGAGTCTCCTGAATAAGCTCACACCAAGTCCAGCTTCTTTGCATATCTGGTAGTAAGGAGAGAAAATATGAACAAAAAAAATGGAATGGCCAGCAAAAAAGGTAAGATGCATGATGTACTCTTCAAATGGCAGAGTAAATGAATTGAACTGAAAATAACTCTACAAATATAAATGCCATTTCAAAACATTGCATGCAAGTCTTCAAAAAACATTACATGGCTTTGAACGATAGGTTCCAACTGACAGTCATCTCCAACAAGGATAGCATGTTTCAAACCATGAAGACGTAGTGGAATTACAGATTCACATTCCCGAACTTGAGCAGCCTCATCAATGATTAAAACATCAATTGGAGCAGACTTCATCTCATGCAAGTGGTAAGAACTAGAGACAGTGCATAAAATAAGTGTTGCGTTGTGTATGCAATAGTTCCTAATCCAACATTTTGTTACGTCAACAGGTAAATCAAATGAGCTCTGAAGAAATTTCAGCAATTCAAGGCATCTGAACCTTCCTTCAACCCACTTCTTGGCATAACCATAACTATAAGCTTCACAGGACAAAAGATCACACATTGTTTTCAACAGGTCCAATAGATCCAATATGTTGCTCACAACTTCTGGGGAAAAACACTTTTTGGGAAGATGAATCCATAGATTCAGTATGCACTCCTTTAGATTGTTTGCTACAGCATCAAATTGCTTATGAAAATTTGGATCACTACATCCTGTATCCTCAGGAAGCATGTTATGTTGAAAATTGCAGTTCTCAAGCAAAGATATCACTGAACCTATTACGTGCTTCCATCCAGACGACGACAAAAAGCATTTGAAAAGTTCATCCACACGATAGTCCAAGAGAACTACCTGAATCTCCTTGGTGACATCCATTTTATACTTGTTTCCAAATAATACAATGTCTCCCAGGGAACATGGTAAACCATCTGTATCATCATATCCACTGAAATCCTTCAAAGCTTGCAGCAATCGATGACATACTCCAACAACAGAGATGTTTGTCGGTGAACACATAAGTGTTCTGCACTTCAAACTTTGCAGAGCCCAAAGTGTAGTGCTTACTGTTTTTGTCTTCCCTGTGCCTGGTGGACCCCAGATAAGTTTCACAAGGTTGGAATGCTTACAGCGCACAGCTGAAATGATCGATATTACTGCATGCATCTGTGATTGATTAAGGCTAGTTTTTGATAGTTTCTCAACTAGTGGGATTAAGTCTCCCCCTTGCATAGCACAGAGGCCACAGCTGTTGTTAACCTGCAATGGAGTCATCAGAAAGGTCAAATGCACACGTCCAAGAAATGGTAGTGATATGTAAAACAAAACATATATTGAAGAAAAGCATCCTTACCATATTTTTGGGAGATAACAGTAACTTAATTATGGTGAAGTTATTGTTCATTCCTTTCTGAGAGCAAATTGCATTCCATATCCGTAGATTTGTCATGATATTGGTAACAAACACTGCATATTTGCATTTTATTTTATTCTCTTCTGTTACGAAATCCCTTGGAACCTTTACCCTCAATTCTTTCTGGTGCTGAACGTCTGTGGGAAGAACCATTACGAAATTAGCACCATCGAGTAGCAAGTCCTCAATTACTTCAGGCTTGAAGCTACACAAAATCAATATATCCCCATTTCTTGCCACATAATTGTAGCCAATATTGACGTCAATGTCATACATTAACTGTGAATCTCCTACTGCCTCCATAGAAATTATTTCTGAATAAGGAGCCTCAAAGATTACTTCCGGGGATGTGCATAATTGTGACCGGGTCTCCTCTACCAGAGGCGCAATAAAAGATTTGAAATAATTATCAAGTGAACTGAACTCATGAGGAATCTTATGGATCTGCCTCAAAGAAAAGGATACATATATGTAAGCAACAAGTTATGGAAAAATATGGGAGAGCCCAGAGAAAAGAACGAATCCAAAAAAAGCACATGCCGAGAGTAGTTATTAGCAAGTCAATTACCACTTATAGTTCATCTCATTGTATAAAACTTCGGGTTTGATACTTTTCACTTTCAGACGGTTTGCATACTGTTTAAGTAGTGTTGAGTTATGAACATAGGCAGATGAACAGTTTATTATCACTGCAAATTCTAGGAAATAGTTGAAATGAGAACTAAGCATAACCCTGTATAAAATAGTTTCCGTAATCATAAATCTATTTAAATTTGAAGTAGAAGATAAATTCATTAAACAAAAACTAACCAGCAAAACTCTAAACCGAACTACTCCATTCAAGCCATCATAAAGGTCTCAGACTTCATGCTCACAAACACTTAATATATACATTGGTTCCCAATAGCGTTGTACTGAAACAAAATAGTGTACATGGAAAAATAATAGAAAATCTGTACCCACAAGAACCTAATTAAACACACGTAGCTTGTCCCCGGCCCGGAAAAACTAACACGAATACCGAAACGTCATCAAGTTTGTGCACAATACAATTGTTTGAGCGTAAGCGGAGGAGTTGAAACCACCTTTTGCTCGCCTCCCAGGATTTCTTGGATCGACCAAGAAAGTACCACGTCACTGAGGTCTTCTACCTCCTCCATGACGCCCGGCATCCACAAGTGCAGAAACCGGCTTTGGCCGTCCTCTATCTCTTTCTCATATGGTCGGTGCGAACTGCGAAAGAATGGAGCTTGAGCAGCGTGAAGAGTTTAGTAAGCAGTGAAAGATGAGGGAGCGAGACGGGGGATTGATGAGTCGTGGAGCGGTTTTTAAAAATGAATGGGATTGGTTGGGTTACGTGGGGAGGTGGAAGGACGGGACCCGCAAAGGGAAGATGCAGAGTTTTTTTTTGTTTTTTGTTTTTTTTTTGCGAAAGGAAAGAGGGAGTTTTTTTTTTTGGCGAAAGGGAAGCGGGAGAGTCGACTCTGGAAGGCCACTGCGGTGGGCATCGTGGCCAATCACGTACACGATCGCAATACTCAGGAATCGTATTTTGAGTCGTTATTACACTTACCCAAATTATTTATTCCCTCCGTTCTGAAAAATCTGACGTTTAGGACAGCGACACGGTCAGTGGCGGAGCCAGCTTTTGCTCATGACTAGGGCCAAATTCAGCCGCTAAAATGGCCGTGTATATGACATGATATAGAGTAATAGCAAAATATATAGTAAATGGTCTAAATTGGCAAATAAACTAATAATTGTTTACTAATGTGATACGATAGTTGAGAACTGTATGGATTGCAGGATTATGGAACATACCAAAATAAATTTTTAGTGATAAATTTCTCAGAGATATGATTTTTAGGTCAAAAATTATTGGAGATATGTGGACTTCCATGGGCTACGACTGGGGCCACGGCCTAGGTGGCCCTAGGTGCAGCTCCGCCTCTGGACACGGTCTCCAAAACACAACTTTGACCTCTTGTTATTATAAAAATATTTATCAAATAGTGATATATGTATACTTTTATGAAAGTATTTTTAAAGACAAATCTATTCATATAGTTTTTACATATGTAAACTCAACAATTTAAAAGTTATTGATGATTTATATTCCCAATGTTTGACCCAAATCTTGTCCTAAACGTCAGGTTTTTCAGAACGGAGGGAGTACGGTATCGCCGGCTATGTTTTGGTAATAACGAAAAATTTTGGTCATCAATTACCACAAGACTATGTTTAATTATCACTGCAAATTCTAGAACATAGTTAAAATGGGAACTAAGCATAACCCTGTATAAAAAATTATGTAATCATAAATCTATTCAAATTTGAAGTTGAAGATAAGTACATTAAATGAAAAATAACCAAAACCCTAAACCGAATTACCTATAATAGTGAATACAGAAGTAAAAAAATAAAATTACCTACCGAATTACTACATGTTTTGCTAATAATTTTTCGTTATTACCACAAATTTACCTTAATAAATTTTATTAATCTTGTGGTAACATTGTTTCCTTTTTACTTTGAACTGTATAGGAGAACATGTAGTAGTAGGTAGTATATTTATTTGGCAACGTATGCTATGAAAACCAACTTTCTATGCAAACTATAGAAACTCTTATCATAATCGTTGGATCTCTGTCCGAAAGTCATAGAGAGAGGTAGAAATTTTTAGCACTTAAATCCTTCCACCACTAATCACAATTTTTCTAAATCTCCCTTACTAAATCTGGAACGGAGGGATTGGGTCGTGACCTGTCCGTCCTATCGCGACCGCAGCTGCCGCCGCCGTGGACTTCGACGCACCGTATCCCCTAACATCGTTCCCCCACCAGTCGCCCTTATCCGCCGTGGCCGTGCCCGTGGTGTCTGCCCGTGGTGTCTGCCGGCGGCGCTGTAGGTCTCCTCCTTGAATCCCATGTACGCTCCGCTGGTGTACTGCATCCAGATTCCAGATATCCTGCGCTCCGAAGCAGGTGATGATCACCGTGCTGAGCGCCATGATGGCGGTGACCAGGAACACGATTAGCGAGACCAGCCCGGACTTCCGGATGGCTCGCTCGATCACGACAGCCCCAACGGCTGAAGCAACAAAGCATCTCCCCGCGTAAACGTAGGCCTGTTCGATGCCTTTCATGCCCAGCACGATAAACTGAACCATGGACATGGACGCGCAGAACAGGACCATGAACGAAGACGTCGCTGCTGCAGTATGCAAACCAAGAATTTTGAAGACTGAAACATATTGCAATTGAACTGTCACCACCAGAATCATGGACATTGGTACCGGTTGGGAAGCCCCTTTAGCACCGGGTTTTCCAACCGGTGCTGCTGTTCCGAGGCTAAAGGGTGGCACCTTTAGCACCGGGTCAAATAACCGGTGCTAAAGGTGCACCTTTACGGCTCGCGTGTACCCACCTTTCCAACTCACCTACGAAACGCATGTGATGGTATGAAAGATTCGTTTCTTTTTTTCTTTTAAAGTAGCATGTGACCCCCCTTTAGCACCGGATCGTATTACGAACCGGTGCTAAAAAGGCCTTTAGCACCGGATCGTAACACCCTTTAGCACCGGGTCGTGTTACGATCCGGTGCTAAAGGGTTGAGGCCTTTAGCACCGGATGGTAACACCAACCGGTGCTAGTCACTTAGCACCGGTTGGTGTTACCATCCGGTGCTAAAGGCCTCAACCCTTTAGCACCGGGTCGTGTTACGATCCGGTGCTAAAGGGTTGAGGCCTTTAGCACCGGATGGTAACACCAACCGGTGCTAAGTGACTAGCACCGGTTGGTGTTACCATCCGGTGCTAAAGGCCTCAACCCTTTAGCACCGGGTCGTGTTACGATCCGGTGCTAAAGGGTTGAGGCCTTTAGCACCGGAT
>OAMR01000332.1:63658-101471 GCA_900205405.1 Echinochloa crus-galli
CGAGGGCATCCGAATTTTACACCCGGTGCCAATGTTGTATTAGCACCGGATTTTAAGTGTGCCGAGTCCTATGAAGAGTGCGGATGTGTGTTTTTCTGGTAGTGTGTACTGACAAATTGTCCGGGGGATACGGCGTCGAAGTCCATGGCGGCCGCGGTCGCGAGAGCAAGACGGGCAGGTCGCGACGGTGCCACGCCATTTACTGGATCCTTCGTTCCAGATTTAGTTTGGAAGGGGGTTTAGGAAAATTGTGATTAGTAAAATCAATGGTGGGAGGATTTAAGTGTTAAAGTTTTCCACCTATGTTTCTGTCCTTTGATGGAGATCTAGTGGTTGTGATGGGAGTTTTCATAGTTTGCATACGAAGTTGGTTTCCATAGGATAAGTTGCCTATTTATTTTCGTCCGGAGAAGGATAAAAGAGGTACGTTGTCATCACGTATATGTAGAATATATAATTCCATGTTAAGAAGATTTTCTTAATTAAATGGAACATTTTCTGCTTGAGAGAATAGGCGTAGGTGGTGAGAAATCCGATACTCAAGTTCAACATAGTTTTTACAATTGGTTCAGAAAAGGATCGCTAAAAAATCCATCTGGCAAGGGGCACGGGGATTGGGTTTAGCATTCTGACAATGTAACAGTATACTAGTCCCCACTCATGCCTCAAAAAATATGTTCAAATATAATTGCAACTCGGGTTTAGATAATAATTACCCATCTAACCAATTTTAATATGAGGTTGGTACCTTATTCCCACACCCGTTTAGCTACCCACCTATTCCCTAAGACATAAGACGTGTGAAAAATCAACATATAGGCCAACTTACGAATCCGTAATCGGTAACCGCTCCCATACTACCAAAGCCTAAAAGAATCATCCATAGTCGCTACCTCCCTCTTTCCTACATGTCGTCGAGGAGCATGCCTGGATTTGATCATATGTTGTTTCAACTTTTCGCTCTTGCATTCCTTACAAAAAAGCTCTCGGAATCATCCGTTATTGCCCTCAACATATTTGGTGTTTCAAATTGGTTTTCTGTTTTATCGAAATTTAAAGAAAAATGGTTTAATTTATAAATTTCATAACTAATTCATTTCAAATCATAAAAATATGAAACAAGTACCATTGTTTTTCTGAAAAATATAGTCCCTCTATTGGTGCAATACTTTGAGTCATTTGGATATTATTTGTTTATGTTCCTAGTATTTTATAATTTTTTGAAAAAACACTAGGAATAGGAATTTGTGTAACCGTTTCATATTTTTTTGGTTTAAAATGAATTAGTTATGAGTTTTTTGGTTAAACCACTTTCCTTTAAATATCTATAAAACGGAAAAACCACATTTAAAACCACTCAAAGGGCCAAATTTGTCCGGTTTCAATAGTTGAATGGCCCTTGGCGTCCAGTTTCGTAGTTCAGGGTTGAAAATCATACTTCTACAATAGTTTAATGGTGAAAATAGAACTCTTTCCTTATAAATTTGCTTGCTTGCGTGTACTACTTGCATGGACAAGATTGTGCATCTGCCTACAACTGTTGTGCACCATACCGGTAAGAAACTGAATCCTATTGCCATAAACTATGTCATGAATCTTTTAGTTGTGTTGAATGATCTTGTGAGTGGATATCAATATGTTGACACAATTGTATATCACTCCCTCCGTTGTAATTAATTGGTTTTTAACTTTATATTAAGTCAGACTATTATAAGTTTAACAAGCATTTTTTATTTTAACCCTTTTAAAACTAAAATTTTAATAATAACTCCACCCAAACTAAATTTTCAAGAACTAGTCCTTTTGATCGCGCCAGGCGCGACCAATAATTGAGTCACGCCATAGTCAATGGCGCGGCCAAAATGCCATGTTGGAACGACCTAAGATCAACCTCCACATTCCGAGCGAGTCGCGCCATTAGGGGCGGCGCGACTAAGAATGTTGCACAAAAATCCATTTCACTTGCCCTTATTCTATCCAATAATTCTAGTAGCTAATGAGTTCCTAAATTCTCCAAACTTGGCATCCACGGTGTATAGAGTGTACATGTTCTATTTGAAGTATTTATGCTCCAAAGTATGGTGTATCAAATGAAAATTTTAATTTTTAAATAGGCTAAGTATAATTCTAGTTTAGTGGTTTTCAGCTTAAGTAGAGCACATTGCAGATAGTATAGCTTTGCACAAAGCTCTAGTATCACGCAAAGCTCAACACATCAAGGAATATCTACTAAATTTTCCACTATGTAATGTATACCATTATCATGTAACAATACTACCACGCAACATAGCCTCTTACAAGGCTTGTATGGTGAAATTTACCAATCAGGCCAATGCCACATGTACCATTCCGTTCCTAGTTTGATCCTAAAAGGCAACGGGATATGAACCAGCCTGATCAGATCAGCCAAATAAACTCTAGTTTCGTACAAGTTGCAGTCACTTTGAACCCCTACAGCAAAAAAACGGACTTGATCAAGAGCCTAATATGTACATACTAACTGAATCACTGTCAACCAAAGAAGGCTAGCAAGCTTATCTCATTCATCTGCATGTCTTGTGACTGTTATTGTACGTGATGAGTTGTCAGATCTTTTGCTAGCCATGTCTCAACCTTCCATCTTCTCATAGAAAAGAATGTCGTTCGCACAAAACCAAGAGAACTTCTAGAGTGACTTCTCTGATGCAACTGTCGTTCGCACAAAACCAAGAGAAAGAGCAGCTGCTCTGTTCTTGCTGATATGCAAGCCTTCTTGCTCTCACGTAAGCAACATCTTGATGGACAATCCACCAATGTCCACTCTATACACCGTGGATGCCAAGTTTGGAGAATTTAGGAACTCATTAGCTACTAGAATTATTGGAGAGAATAAAGGCAAGTGAAATGGATTTTTGTGCAACATTCTTAGTCGCGCCGCCTCTAATGGCGCGACTCGCTCGGAATGTGGAGTTCGATCTTATATCGTTCCAACGTTGTATTTTGGTCGCGCCATGGACTATGGCGCGACATAATTATTAGTCGCGCCATGTAGTTTGGCGCGTCCAAAATTAAAGGACTAGTTTTTTTAGTTTAGATGGAGTTATTATTAAAATTTTAGTTTTAAAGAGTTAAAATAAAAAAATTCAAACATATTACAGGAATACAGGATAGAATTAGTAAAACTAATTGACCATTAATACTCGCATATTTTCAAAGGGAGCGAATATTTTTTATAAGGAGTTCCGTTTTTGTTTTGACCGGCGCTACTGAAATCTGATGACTGGCATATTCCAAGATCAAGTGATTGCGGGCCGTCAGTCATGCCATTTGGTGTCGCAGTGTCTCCTTTCCTCGTCGGGACTACTGAGCCAGCCGTCAACGGTGAAGCGGCGGAGGCCAGACGGCGAGTCGGCGACACAGGTGAGCAACCATTTCTCTATCCGAGACCCCGACGCTCCCTCTCTCTGACGACCGCCACCTGTTCGACTCAATGCGGACCGCATCAGCGGCCTGCCGAAAGGCGTCCTCCACCACGTGCTGTCGCTCCTGGCGGCGCACGACGTGGTGCGGACCTGCGTGCTCGCCCGCCGCTGGCGCCACCTCTGGAGGTCCACGCCGGGGCTCCGCATCACCGGCGTCAAGGGGTGGCGCCGTCCCCCAGAGTTCGTCCGATTCGCGGACCTCCTGCTCGCCTCTCGCCGCTGCGGCGGAGGCACGCTGGAGTCCTGCGAGTTTCGCTATCACCACAGCGACTTGGAGCGCTTGCTCCACGGGAAGAGTTACGTCAACGGCAGGTTCCAGGTAGTCTTGCATCACAATGCCGCGTGTTCCGATTAAGTTACAGCGACTTGGATGGACTCATTTGCTCTGCCTAATCCGGTATCATCTCCGAGCACCTCACGACAGCTACATCTTGATTCCATGGTAACGGGTGACAACCTTCCTGACTTCTCTCGTTGTACCGTGCTGACACATCTGAAGATGGAGGTTTGCGTTATTCGTGCTCAGAGAATGTCATATCCGCCCTTGAAGGATCTAAGCCTGATCTGCTGCGAATTTCGTGAGAATAGCCACACTCAAATGTTTTTACCAAGTCTCCTTTCACTGCATTTGATCTATTGTGATGGTAGGACTCCAATTCTTGAAAGTATGCTGTCCTTAGAAAAGGCAATAGTCAGTCTTAATGGTTACACTCAGGATTTCTGCATGAAGGGCTGCTCTGCTGATTGTGCCGATGATACCTGCATTTGTTGTCGCTACTATTATGAGTCTGGTGGTGACCAAAACAACTGTGTGTTCCTCAAAGGTTTGTCGGAAGCTACATATTTGGAGCTGTCAGCTGAGCCAAAAGTGGTATGCCTATGACAACTTTTTCTCTTAATTATCAATCTTGATTCAGTTCTACTTTTACTTGTTAAGTTAGATGTATCCATTATTGCAATTGCATTTTCATGTGAGTTCGAAATGGAAGATGCATTTCTGACATTCCTTACCGCCAATTCGTTCTTTCAAATAATCATATTTCAATGATCGAGCTTGTAGAGTTCATTCATGATGGTTATGCTATCTTGTCTTATGTGCACTTCTGACTTCTGCTATTGTTTTCGATTTCCAGGCATTGTAACTAAAGCTAAATATAGATTGCTAATGGCTGTGAGTTCCGATTGAATATTAACTTCAGCGTGGCTCATTTGATACAACAATTAGACACATAGCTTTCTGATCCGAGCTGCCTCTTTTCCTATTTGCCTAGTTTGCTTTCAACAAGGATTTAAATTGGTGCCCCGAATTTACCAAGTTAAAGAATTTGGTTCTCAATAAGTGGTGTATTTCTGCTGACCTTAATGCACTAATCAGCTTTCTCCAACACTCACCGATTCTGAAGAATCTTATTCTCCAACTTCATAATGTTTGATATTCAGTAGATTAGTATCTGTGGTTTACAACTCCTCATCCAGGATTGATTGATTTAGCATAATATTTGTTTTCTGTAGCTATCCAAATGTTCTACAGAAGTACAAGGAAGTTGCAAACTATTGGAAGAATAATTTGTATCCTGCGATCTTAAGATAGTTCAAATTAAACGTGAAGAGGTTGATGGAAGGGTTCAGAAAATCTTGAATGTCCTTAGTTCCTGTGGCATACCACTCAGAGCACATTACCGTCCAACAACCCAACAGAAGTTTTAGATCTGGATGTGAGTTTGACACCCTGCTTCTCCTTTATGCGCTGATTATCAATTTGTGTATATGTAACATACAACAATTACAAAGTAAATATCAAACTAATTTGAAAATTTAACTCTTAGAAGTTTGTATATGTGTGGCAGAATGGTATAAATTCCCCATTTGTGAGACTATACATTTAATTTCTTAGCAGCATGCATCATACAAATCAAATGATCAGTTTGGTAGGAACTTTATACTCTCTATGGCTGGTGCAATTATTGATATTGTTCTGAATCCCCTCCAGTTACTGCTCTTGCTAGCAGGCATCCATATAGGTGAATGTTATCTTCTTCCCAGTCCATCATGATTGAACTGTCATCATCCCCTTCATACAATCTAACATGCTGGTTCTTTTGTCAAAGCTTTGCTTACCCTCGTGTGTGTTGTTTATGCTTTTTGTTGGTAAGCACATTCCCTTTAGTTGAAATTTCACACAGATGTTATGTATATGTCATATTTAATTTAAATTCCATCTCCCCGTTTCATTTTTCTTTTTATATCTGTTATTTTCTAGTTCACTTGCCAAATAAGGAACCAAAAAATCTTACCACCTTTTTTAATGGTATTTTGACAACATTGAAATGTATAGATGGAATTTTGGTGCAAGTCAAGCTCCTTCTTGTTGAAGACATTTTCCTATATCCGAGAATTATTTACGATACTCATTAGAAGTGAAGCTCTTGTCCTCTTTGAGTTCACTGTGATTTTTTCTTTTTCTTTGTTTGCAGACTTCAATTTTGTTTACACTGGTTTCAGCAATAGTTAGAGGTAACAAGTTATCCACTGATTGCTTCTCTACCTTTCACATACTTGGGCCTCCCAATGGGAACCACTAAACCTCGCATGGAGGACCTCACTCCACTGATGGACAGAGTGGAAAGAAGACTGAATGCCTGTTCGAGTTTCCTCTCATATAGTGGTAGATTGGAAATGGTTAACTCAGTGCTCTCTTCGACTGTTACTTATGCAATGTGTTCCCTCAAGCTTCCAGTGGGGGTCATTGAGAATATTGATAATAAGGAAGCAGTGTCTCTAGAGAGGGAACAATCCTGAGAAGAAAGGAGGAAATCTTGCTGCCTGGTCAATGGTTCAGAGGCCAAAAAGTAAAGGTGGTCTTGGGATACTGAACCTAAGATTGCAAAATGATGCTCTGTTACTAAAGCAGCTGCATAAGTTTTATAATCACTATGACACCCCTTGGATACAATTGGTTTGGACCAAATATTACACCTCCAAGGTCCCTCATGCATCACCTGAATCTGGCTCGTTTTGGTGGAAAGATGTACTTCGACTACATGTGCTTTATAGAGGAATTGCCAAATGCTCCCTTGGAAATGGTGCAACGGTTACTTTCTGGGAGGATCTCTGGGCTGGTGATGTGTTGGCACAAAAATTCCCCAGATTGTTCTCATATGCCAAGAATGAAGCCGTTTCTGTTCAGCAAGTGATGTTGGCAGAAGACATGGACACTTTATTCAGCCTTCCTCTATCACCTGAAGCATTTGATGAGCTACTGCAATTGGAGGTTCTCTTAAATACAATAACATATGATCAAAGTGAAAGTGATTCCTGGAGTTTCTTGTGGGGCAGCACAATATACTCATCTAGACGGTACTATCAGATGGTCTCCCATAATTTCCAATCTCCACCTATTTTCAAGCTTCTCTGGAAATCCAAATGCACCCCTCGCACCAAGTTCTTCATGTGGTTGGTACTGGTGGACAGACTAAACACAAGAGCTATGCTTCTTAGGAGACACTACAATGTGCAGCCAAATGAATTTTGTGTACTATGCACTGGTCAAGTGCAGGAGGATATTGACCACCTATTTTTCAGCTGCCCTTTTGCTTTGGCTTGCTGGCAAAAGCTTGGTTTCAGTTGGAATATGACTATGGGAGTTTGTGATCGGATTTGGGAGGCAAGCAATCAATCAGCATCTGAGTTCTTCATGGAATTTTTTATCTTGGCTGCCTGGGAGATTTGGAACTTGCGAAACTCAGTGATTTTCGACAATGGAATAGTGACTACACATAATTGGGTTAGAAATTTTAGAGCTCAGGGCTACCTCCAACTCGTGAGGGTTAAGGAGGATAAACGTTCCACTTTTATTCAGTTGTTAGAGACAGTAACTTAGTGTACAGGTTGTAATCCCCCCACCCCCCTCCTCCCCCACTTCTTGTACATACACTCTCTTGTTTGTCTCATTTTTTTTAAATGAATCTGCTGTGGGGAACTCCCCCACAGTCTTTATGCTCAAAAAAAATAGTTCTACTATTTATTATTTAGACAATTACGGAATGATTTTGTGTCTGCGATGTTGCTGTCTTCTGTCTATGGAAGATCTTATATGGTTATTCCACTTGAAATGGTAACTTCTTTCAATAACTGGTCGCATAACTCTGGTTGCACCTGTGATTAATACTTTTTTCTTGAAAGCATGTTCCAGATAACTTCTGTTTTTGTTATGTTGGATTATTGATCTAAATCTTCTGTAGTGTAGGTACTTCTCTAAATATTCATCAATAATCTGTCATAAAGTCAGCTGTTAATACCCTTTCTGCTTATCACAAGCAATCTGAATATTCAAAAGTGAAGAATCCTTGTTGCTCTGTTGTGAAGCCATCTATGTTGGTTTTCTGCATTTTTTACCACACGTGAAGAAAAGTGCATATATGGGGACCTAGAGGCCTCATGATGAATAAAAGTGCACTCCATAACAAATTGAAGCGAATTTCTAAATATGGCACTACGAGTGCTAGTCTTGAGTGATTGTCCATTTTACATGACAGGGGCTTGAGCATGTTTTGAGTAGCATTTTGTTCTTGCACAAGAACTTACTTTAGTTGCCCATCCTTGTGGCCATTTTTGGTGTAGTTTTAGGTTTTGTTTCTTCTTTCTTGATTCTTGAAAGTAACTGGTACCAAAAACCTTACAATCTTAGAGCTCCTAACTCAAAATTAAGAGGTGTAAATTTGAATCTTATATTTTGCGTGCCCGGCCTATGTCTCCATGCAGAGCATTGCATGAAAATAACGTGGTCAATGGAAGGTATACAAAAGTGCCATAATCAAATGCTAGCTATTTTAATCTACATTCTGAACCTCATTGCACCATAACAGAAAGGGGAAAACCACGAAAATTTTCTACAATTCGATCAGAATATGTGATCATCATCTCTGATCTTTATGCCTTGCTCTTTACAAATTCATCTGTATAAAAGAAGCTTAAGCATATTGGCAACTATAACTCCAAATGCAAATAACCAGCTCACTCGCATTAGAATATGTATATCCATCACTTGACATAATCTGAACTTTCAAGGAAGTGAGCAAACTCTGCCGTTCAGTTTGCTGATGTCCTGCCAATTCGATCTTGACCATGCTTGCCGGCCTCACCCTGCCACGCCGCAGGTGAGGCGGCGCCACAAACTGTGGCGTCCAAAATGACCGCCACATTCACCACAGAACAGTATGAAGAAAATAGCTGTTTTTTGTGTGGCGTGCCGAAGGTGAAACGTCAACCAATCAGTGTCCACAGATTTCACAAAGCTGCCGCACTTTAGGCTTGACGAGTAGCGGCAGGGAACCAAACATACCCGTCATGTCGAGGAGGCGAGTCAGGCGACGGCGGCAGACGAGCAGGGGTGTCCCAACTCGATCACAACCTGGCACCCTGGGCCGGCGGCCCACACATGAGAATTCCCTGCGGTGGGGACTGCCAGAACAGGCATTCAGGCACGATGACCTAGGCTGCCGCCGGCGGCCACACGAAAAGAAATTATTGGAACGGGGCGGGCGGCGGCCTCCATGTAAAAAAAAAACAAATTAAGCTTCACTAATATAATTTGTACTATTATCCGATAGTTAAATCTAGTCTATACTATATATCACTAATTTATAGTATATGGCATTATCTAGGACTCTTGGCACTTTATTTGAATGGTTTATTCTGGATACTTGACTTTATTTGAATGGTTGACGACGCAACTCAATTACCCAACATTATTCCTATCTGGCTGTGTGCGACAGGAGGGAGTATATACATATATAAGAACACATCGCAGCGAGATTTGTGGCTGTGGATGCACCTTTTGATAGCTTCAACAATTTGACCACTTATTGGCACAGCAATTGGATTTGGTGCTGCATTTTCACATGTCCACTTATTGGCACGGCAAATGTTCTGATTGAAACTGAAATATCCATCCATGATGATGATGTGCGCGCGAGCGCGCGCGTAAAGCACTATCTTATTCCACAGGGGATAATTGTTTGCGCATGAGCTATGTGGACGCTGAATATCCACTTGTACACCCCTTCCCTATGCATCACAGACTGTTCCGGAGCAGCTCATCCGCCGTACCAGCACATAATATATACGGTAATGCTAGGGATCAGGTGTCCGGACGCATCGGACGGACACCCAGCTCTATTTCCATCTATTAAACTCCCGTATCCTGCTTTTAAAAAAAACCATACGCGTCGCTGCCGCCGCCCACTTCGTCTCGCTCCCGCATCGCCGCTGCCGCCGCCGAACCTCCGCGTGTCGCCGCCGCCGCCGCCCTCCTCCGCGTCGCCGCCCTCCGTGCCACCGCCGTCGGACCTCCGCGCGTGGCCGTTCTCTTCCATGTCGCACCCCTCCTCCGCGGCGCCTTCGCCGGACCTCCGCGCGTCGCTGCCGTCGGACCTCCACGTCGAGCTCCTCTGCGTCGAGCCGGCCTGCCTCGTCTCCGCTTCGCCGTCGCCGGACCTCCGCGTCCAACTCCTCCGCCGCCGCCCCTCCGTCACTTCGAGCTCCTCCGCGTCACGGCCCCTCCACCGCCGCCCTCCTCCGCATCGAGCTTCGCCGCTGCCGTATCGAGCTCCACCTCCGCGTCGAGGCCGGCCTCCCTCGTCTCCGCTTCGCGATCGCCGCGCCCTCCTCCACGGTCGCCTCGGACGCTGGCGTTGCCTCCGTCGTGGACAGCACCGCCCTGCCCGTCGCCGTCCTTCTCCTCCTCGTTCAGCTCTCATTTTTTTCTAGGGTTTTGCTCCATGTTGCAACAGCACGTTTCATGTGTTTCGGATGTTTCAGTATAATGTTGCAACTGTCTGATGTGAATGTTGCAAAAATAGATCTGGGATGTTGGATGTTGCGTATATTTCGCATGCATGTTGCAAGTGTTTCATCCTGATGTTGCATTTTTAATAGGATTTTTCTGACTGCTGTCGTGCATGGCTAAGAGTTGTGAGCGTGTGGTTCTAGTGTTGCAAACGATGACTATTCATGTTGCGGATACTATTGTTTGATGTTGCATATGTTATTTTTGGATGTTACAAAAATTTTATATGTTGCATGCAACATCGCACTCATGTTGCGGCGGGAGTTTCAACTGCTACAGTATCTTCGGGGGAGAAACGCTTGGTTCTGATTCAGCCACGTCAGTCCGTCCGATTTTTTGAGACGTCGGACGTCCGGGCGCTAGAACTACAGTAATATATATGCAGCTATTTTTACAAATTCTTTCAAAATATAGATTCTTTTACGTCTGTCCTAAGTTAACCATATTTGACCAATCCAGTGTCATCAAATCAATCATTGAATATATTTTTTATGGTTGTATACGTGATTAATTTTCCTATAAACTTGTTGAACCGTAAAACAGCGTGACTTTTGAAAACCCTAACAAAAGTTATAATTCAAGATGGAGGACATACCTGGCCTATCAGTAACTAGATTATTTTATGTATATGGGCCATTTTAAGCGGCTAGCTTCCCAGGAACGATACGGTTGTGATAGCATGGTTGGCTACAAATTTTTTTACCCAGACATATGGATTGATGGTCTAGTCTTCAAATTGATCGTCACTACAGCGCTGAATCTCTTTTTTTTATTTTAGATTGTGTGCATTATATTAAACTATGCAAAGATCAGAGTGGTTTTTAAAATCTTCTATCACCTTGATGTGATGCCTTAATAAAGTAACAAAGCTTCCTTTATTAAAAAAACCTGGCCCATCCATATGCATGGCTTGCAATACTAAATTATGAAATAAATTAAGCAGTTAAGAAGCTGCTATCATTTGTCCGACTAACGAAATAATTGAAGTGGAGTGTACCATCTCAGTTACGTGCTGGTCCCTCCAAGTATACAGGGCAAAATCCATTGTGTCCATCAAAACAGAAGGACAAAAACACGCGTCATGCTCATACGCCAATCTGAACTATAGAGAGTACAGTGGATAACTGGATATGTTGTCACAGCTCGGTGCTCCAAGCAATCGAGGGGAATTACAGCTCCCTTGTAATTTTCCTACTACCCCCTGTAATAGCTTAGTGTCTAATATATGGGCACTTCGCTGAGCTAACCGATCCATCTGCGTTTGGCTGGTGGCTGGTGGCTGGCGCTGATTTTTGCTGAGAGAAAAACACTGCTGGTTGGTTGGTGGCTGGTGGCTGGCGCTGGTTTTCGCTGAGAGAAAAACACTGTTGGGTCGCTGGAAACAATCCAAACGAACAGGATCTTTTGGCTCTACATGTAACTGACCGTCTGACGGTGCTGTGGTCCCCCGCTTTGGAGTTCTTGAGGACCATCGATTTGTTTGTCTCGTCACACTTTTGCCCCCTAAACAACAACACTAGAGATATATGCATGCATGCACATGCATGTTCCATAGTGGTCACTGGTCAGTGCCTCATCAGTGGATGGATAGCATATGGTACAAACAGTACTATAACATGCAACAAAGTTTTGACACCCTCCGTCGTCTGAAAACCTTCACGGAAAAGGGAAGCACGGTTGCACGCGCGAGTGCCCAAAGCTGCCGCTTATCCGGCAGATCACACCACCACCGTTGCCGTTGGTGCCATCCAGTATGTAGTGCCGCCGCATGCAAGGCAAGGCAAGGCAAGGCAAGTAGCACTGGCAGCCGCTGCCCATCCAGAAGCAGGATGGGGGTAATCGCCGGACCGGAGCTAGTACGTACGGTACAGTACTAGAGTGCAAAAGAAAGATGATAAAACTAGTATTTATTTTCATTATAGCTGTTAGGTTGTCTGTCCATAATACATACATGTTCTTGTTTGCAAAACGAACTTATATGGCGAACTTTGGTTACTATGGACCTATGGTAAAGGGTCTGTAGTTCAAAGTCCCAAACACCGTTTCGACGAGGAAGAAAATTAACCAATGCAACCCTGGTTGACGCCACATGCTAGCGCCGTTCCGATCTCTACCTCCACATGCCTTTATTAACACTGCTGCTGTCTTTTTATTGTTATCTATGCAAAATGAGCTGATGTAGCCATCATTTAATAAATAAAGAGAGGATTGCTGTCTACTATCTCGTCTATTACTTTGGCTCGTGCTCCCATATAAAACAATAGTAGCCAGAGTGCACATTAATTATCATGTAGACAGCTAAATAGATAGTCCAGCTGTCTATTTAGATGTCTGTATGTGTTTAATAGACAACAGCTGTCTAAACTGTTGTACATGGCCTAATGCATTCCGTGAATGGGCATGCATATACCCAGAAAGTGACGCATAACAAAAAACGCCACGGGAACACAGTGCAGAGCCGGCAGTGTGGAATTGGGAAGCCCTGCAACTTGATCTCAATGCTCACCAATCGATGTGTGTTCGTGGGACCTTTCGTTTGCGAGTTGCTAGTGACGGGAAGCCTTGACGCGATGTGCTCATGTGGTCTTGTAGTATTCATACACGTCCATCTTGATGAGACATGGCGCCAATCGAGATACTACTGGCTTTAATTCGCAAGCTTTCACGGACTAACCACTTCGATGTATGTGAAGGCTTGCACATCTGGATTGGCCCCATGTCTGCTAGCTATCTTCCACAATTATTGTTGTCATCCTAATTTTTTCTATTAGAAATATACATTACCCTCACTGGAGCTTGAAAAACTCATGAATTCAAAATATATTTATTGAATTGTCTAGTTTTTGTCTCTGAATTTCTAGCTTTCTCTTTTAGACAGCAAACAAGAACTGGTCAAATTGGTAGCTTAAGGCAGCTTAATCAACTTGAAGACGTGAACAGTTGGAGTGCTTTATGTCTAGATAGAATATACAGCATAAAACATCAATTAATTAAGGCAGTAGTGACATCTACTATGCTAATACTGTTTCTGCACTAGAAAAAAAATGAACATGATTGTTCTTGCTTTGCGGCTATTCTTCATAATATATGGACGCTTGAAGTCAGTTTTGGCGAGCTTAAAGATTGCGACGAGAAAGAGGACCATAGTAATCCAGCTCATGAATTAGCTAAGTACTAATCTATCAACCCTCGAGGTCTGTGGGATATAAATTCTTGAAACCGTTGTGAAGTGTTTTTTTATTGCACTGTAGTTGACGCTCCTTAAATACCACTTTGACGCCAAATCCTATACGAAGCCAATCAACATCAAACACTATAGTAGGGTTACAAAATAACAAATTACACAAGTATTGGTGAATATTTGGGTACGGTGAAGGTAAACACCAAGAAGCACAACTCTAGCCAATCGATCAAGCGGAAGCACATGGATCCATGGGCTCATATCAGGGGTAAACTACCTTAACTTGACGCAAACCACCTTGCACCGCCTCAAGGACCCATCAGGTAGTGACCTAGATGAAAGGCGGTACAAGGGGAGCTAGCCTTGGTTCGGGTGAACCCCCCTGGTTCAACTGAATCAGGTTTGGCTCCTCTTGCCTTGGCTGCCGTGTTGTGACAATTACTGCCTTCCCTAAGTCGGTAACTCAGGGAACATCAGTTTGTGATAGGTGGAGGATTGTGAGCACTTGAGGGAGAATATTCCTTAAAATCCTTGGAGCATACCACTCTCCCAAGGCACCTCTCCGCCTATAAATAGAGGAGAGCTCCCCATTTAGCACACACACCACAAGATTGAGCTACACTCCAAAGGCAAAGCGCTACTTAGTTAGTGCTTAGAATAGGGAGAGAGTGAGGAGTAGTACGGAGAAGCGCTAGGCCTGTCTAAAGTCTTCTCCACCTTGTACCTCGATTGATGCTTCTTTAATCTAAGTGAGTATCCGTGGTTTCCGTATAGTTCCTAGCTTCATGTGTAAGTGAGATATGTTCCCATCCTTAACGAGAATAGTGCCATCTCCTTAGAGGGTGGCTTAGTCTTTACGTACAAAGTACTGGATATCAAGGCTAAGGTAGTAATCGTTATATTAGTGTAAGGAACATTGCATCACATGCCATAATATGTGATTTCGGTGATCGTATGCCAACATAGTCATTGGGACTAAGACTAACAAGTTTACAAATCTGCCTTTGTAGGATTGTTAGGCCACAAGGATGATTTCCAAAACATAATAACAAATGATGATGTCCCAAATGATGATCTCTTTCAAACCATGGTGTCCAAATGATGATGTTACAAATCATGGTACCTAAACCCCAACCATAGCAAAATCCCGGAAGTAAGACATCCAAATGTGGTCAGATATCTAAATGGTTGTGGGATCAAAATGAGACTCAAAGAGGATTGAATTGGATAAGTTCCGGCTGAAAAGGGAGTGCTGGATAATCCGACGATTTTGATTTATAACTGTGCAGATGATTCACTAATCATCTAGTGCTCACAATACATAAACTCAATATGACCGGATTATCTGATGGTATACTGTCGGACAAAGCACTAGACAATCAATGTTTCTTAGTCTAGAGAACATAACACTTGATCATCCGATGGTAGCATCAGATAAAACATTAGATCATCAGGTGGTGTAGTGAAGGCTCCAATTGTCAAATTTCTCCTCAGTGTGACCGGATCATCTGACGGTCACCATGGATAAATCATCGGATCATACAGTGCTTTTCTAAGCTTTTTCACTAGCCGTTGGAGTAGATTTCTTTGGGTTGTTGGGCTATTTATACCCCATCCATTCGCCCATTTGTAGTCACTAGAGTGTGAAGAAGTCCATTTTAATCCAATATACATCAAGAACACATCAAGCCATCAAAGTGCTAAAAGTTATTATCAAAGGCTATTAGCTCACCATTAGAGTGATTAGTGCTAGATAGTCCTAGAAGGAGCGATTGCAAGGTTGATGGAGGCGTTAGCCCGATCTTCCGTAAGATAATGATAAGTAGGATAGTGGAGATATTGACATTGAGGATCTAGAATTCTAACCACTCAAATTCGAACCCCTAGAACTGCTACGCCACTGCTCCCTTGGTTCTCAACTGTGAGCACACAATTGACCTCGCCACGAAGGCTTTCCCTGCATGTGAGTCAAGATCACAAGAAAGAAGAACGATAAAGACACAATCTAAAATTACAAATATGAAGGGAGTCAAATCAAGTATGGAGGGGGAAGTTCTTATCACAAAAGTCCTAATTGACACAGTTGAGAAGAACAAGAACAAGAGCTCAGGATCACAGTAAAATGACTTGTCACGACAGTTACAATGAATCAAATATGTTTGTCGAAGGAAAACTAGAACTAAACAAAACCCAGGTCTCAAAGGTGGCGGCTATTGAGTTTATACCCTATAGGTGGTGTGCTAGGATTGGGGGTGACTAGGGGCTGCCCAGAACATGGACTAGGCCTGACAAAATTACAAAGCCCAAGTTGGCCCAAACTGGTGATACAACACATTGTTTTGTCCACTTCAAATGATCAAAGAGGCTCCTAGAGCTTGGATTTGAACCAAAAGAAAGCTCTTTTCCTTAGCTTTCTAATGAATCAAAGAGCGCCTCAATTGGACATCCTATGAAGTAGATATGGACATTTTGGTGAGAGATTGTCCGCTACCTCCGAATTGAACTCGAGGTCCTTGTTGAAGATGACTTATAGCCCGATGTAGATGATACATTGTTTATGTATCTGGTATAGAGATGACCTCATCATACTCCCCTTCTTCAATTGGATTCATCCTTGACTCCATATATGCCTCACCACAGATGGAATCCACTCCATGTAAAAGGTTAGTGACAATCACATGCAATATGCAATGTGGAGCAATAGATGGTAAACACTTCTATGGGTCATCAAAATATTATCACTAGAAACAAGATCATCAAGATCAAGGTCTGATCTAATAGAAAATAAAGCATGACCCTTCTGTTTAATTGTATCCTTAGATGTTGTGGAAGTTTGAGCATGCACAGTCTTACAATTAGCATCGAGTTTTTTTCTCAAAGTTATAAATTTCAGTATGCGACAAGGATAGTAAAAGAATATTATTTAATTGTGCATGAAAGTATATGTATTACTAGGATCATGATTTGCAACATCTATATCATATTCCCAAGGATGACCTAACAAAAGCAAACAAGCTTGCATATGCACCACATCAAAATCAGTATAATCATGATACATCGTTGATTGTGTTACCTTGACCTTACCACTATTGTTAAGCCATTCAAGTTTGCATGGATATCAAGAGCATGGATGGATATACCAAGATTCTTGAGAAAATTTGAACTCACGAATTGTTGTTGGTTCTCAGGTGGCTCCACTTGTGCACTTAATACACCCCGAACAAAAAGAGATGGATAAGTAGTAGTAGCCTAAATGCTATCAATCACCATGCTTTTACCTTTGCTCTTCATAGCTTGATCTTTCACAAGAAGGTTAGCTGCACCTATATGTTCAACTTCAACATCACTAGCACTTTCATACCCACTATCAGTTGTAGTAATGTAAGCATATTTACATGGGCAATCATGCATGACATGTCCGATACCCTTACAGTGCTGGTACACAATGTTCGATGAACCACTTGATGAAGGGCTCGAAGAAGGCTTCTTGGCCACTGCAATCTGCACACTAGAAGTGCTCACCTCGGGTGCTGGAGGTGTAGCAACTGGTGATGAAGACTTGTCCAATACAGTGTAGTCCGTTGAGAAAAGGACATGTTGCCATGGAACACTGGCTGTCTTCCCTGTACTTCGCATTGCTACTTCTCATGTATATCATGATGCAAATCACCAAAGAATCTAGCAGAAGTATCTTCATTATCTTCATGTATATTACAACGTGCTAAACTAATAGGCAATTCTTCATAGTATTCCTCTTTAGATTTGCTACCTTGTTTAAATGTTTACAATTTTAAACGCAAATCATGCTGATAATAAGGAGGAACAAAACGGGACTTCATTTGTTGTTTCAAAGCATTCCAATTCTAAGATATAGCATGAGCATTGCGAGCATCAGTAGTACCAGCAAAACAAAGCAATGCTATTACACTCACTAGTAGCAAGCCTAACTCTATACTCATCAGGAACAAAATAAGAACTAAATTTCTACTCAATGGCAAGCTCCCAATCTAAATATGTGTCACGATCAGTAGTACCAGCAAAATGAAGCATGGTAAACTTAGGTTTAGCAAAAAAAATCATCGTTACCACGTTCGCTATTACCTCCCATATCTTGATGATTATGATGTAAATGTTCATGCAATCATACATCACGAGGGGCATCATTTTCGTGGTCGTCGTCATCTTCCAACTCGTTAGGGGCATGTTTTCAAGATATATGTGTTATTCAACTAACCAAATTATTGATGGAGGTCATCATCTCCTTAAACTTCTTCTTGAAGTTGTCTTTCTTCTTCCTTAGACACATGAAATCAGTGGGAGAATTCTTAGCCTTACCTTCCTTGCCTGTCAATGTTAGTGAAGAGAAAAAGATAACACAAAAGTCTTATCCCTATCCTGCTACTAGGTGGTGGAACTGCACAATTTCTCAAGTGTCTTACCATGGTCTTACAAGGTTCTTACCAAAGCAAGAAAGGTGGTACAATCGGGGTCTGGTTGTGATACCTGTTGAGCTTCAATGTGACAGTTGCAAGGTGAACCTGTATGATCAGAAGGGTGTGGAGCTTGGGTAGTTCCTAGCTAAGATGTGTCCTTACTCCTTAGGCATAACACAAGAAGTTGAAACAAACAATAAAGGATAGGACTTAGAACCAGCAATCACTATCTGGCGCAACTGTTTTTCTCCTTTTTTTCTCTTTTCCTCCTGTTGTTTTTTTGCAAATATTTTAGTTTTCAAATATTTTTTATATTTTCTCTGAACAAGGAGCACACTAGCATGAACCAGAAAAAGTTTCAGCTCAAACAAAGATAAGATATGTTCTACAGAAAATCATGTACGTGCTCTGAAAATCATGCAGCAACATAGGGTCTCGAGCACCCCTACTTTTGGACCGAATTTTGCAAATCTAAGAATGGCGAACCTGACAAAACATGTGAGAAATGGATGCAAAACTTTTGTCTGCCCGACATAAAAAAACATTTTTCCTAATTTCAGGTCCCTTTGTGAATGTTATGACTGTTTCCAGATAAGGCCTCCAATTCAGGGTTTTTTATAGGCACAAACAAAGCAAAATTTGATGGTCGCGACTATGGCAAAGGTTTCCTATTCCCCAACACAAATCACGGCAATGAAAAGCTTCTTGGCACGATATCAGGGCAAAGCTTCCTGGATTAATGCATAAACCGTGCGAGCAATTGAACTACGATTACGAACACACTAAACCAATAACAAGACTCGACCACGGATGCGAATTCAACAAAGTGAATTTGAAAACATAATTGTGAGGTACAAAAGGGTTCTAGGACAGGGGAAAGATAACAAAATATTTTTGTGTTGGATATGTTCCAAATTCACATCCACGATATAGGCCAGGCTTGAGCCAAAGCGAAGCGGAGGCCCATCGTATTGTTGTTTCTCTCAGAGTGCACGGTTTAGTCCCACCTTGGAAATGCAACCAAGCACGGGAGCATGAGCCGCCTATATATATATATATAAGCCTATGTAGACGATAGGGTAAGACAGACAAGCCATGTATCATCCCTACTTGTAAACTATCCTCAATAGTGATTGTCTTTCGTGGTTTTTCCCGCAAGGGTTTTTCCACGTTAAATCGTGTCTCGTGTTCGATCTTGTTTATAGATTATTTGCTAACATTTTGTAGGTTTTTTTGTGGACTTAGGTAATGAAAAATAGAACGAATCTAAAGGGCTATACCACATGGGCAACCTGAAATCTTATACCACTTGATGTTGAAGTTAGCACGATCTTCCGTAACATAAAGATAAGTCAATTGGTGGAGATGTCTATGTTGATGATCCGGGCATCTAATTACTCAGATGCTTTGTTGGTTATCAACCGTGCGCACGCAATTGATCTCACCATGAAGGTTTTTCTTGCATGCGAATCAAGAACACAAGCAAGAACGATAAAGACGTAATCTAAAATTGCAAATATGAAGGAAGTGAAATCAAGTTTGAAGTTCAAGCTCTTATCACGAATGTATTAATCGACACAGTCGAGAAGAACAAGAAATGGGGCCTTGGATCACAGTAAAAGGACTTGCCGCCATAGTTACAATAATCGATTATGTTTCTCGAAGGAGAACTAAACAAAACCCATGTCTCAAAGGCTATGGCTACTAAGTTTCTAACCTAAAGGGGTGTGCTAGGGTAGGGGCAACCATGGGGGACACCCACAACATGGGCTAGGCCCAACAAAATTATAGAGCCCAAGTTGGTGTTGGCGATCGTTACGACACAATTTCGACCACCAATTCTTGGGAATAAAAGATGACATATGGTTCAATTTATGCACTTAGGTTTATTTCTAATAAAGGGCTCCATGAGTTTTGTTGAATATGTGATGTGCACATACATAAATGAACAAACATGAACTAAGGGGGTACTTTGGCCTTGGTCGTTGCTCCACTTCCACTTCAGCTCCACCTATAAATAGAGGTGTTCTCCCACCATTTCAAGACATACCAAGTCAAGGAGATCTCTAGTCCACTCTGTTGAGTAGAGTAAGGATAGTTTGGTTGGGAGTTAGAGTTGAGTTGAGCACTGCCTCGAGGTTCTAGAGTTGTCTTCAGAAGCTCTGGTATTAGCTCTTGTATCTTTTACTTTTCCTTTTGTAAGTCTTTGAGCTATCAATATATTATATTTATCTTATCCTTCAAGTCTTTATATACTTTATTCTAGTTGCGATATTTCATTTCTAGAGTATAGTGGTTGTGGTTCTTGCTATAGTAGTTCTTGCTTAAGTTTTTGTCTCAGCCGGTCTATTCGATCATGTCAACTATTTGGGTGAACTGTCACCTAAGCAAAGACAGAGTTGCTTGCTCTTTCTAGGGGAGTAAGTAGAACCTGACTAGTATAGGCATGGTGTATATAGTTGAGGGTGAGCTCAGAGTGCACCCAAGTTAGCGAATGGCTGTGGTAGCCACTAGGTGGTGATAGCCGTACCAGCCTATGTATTTCACCATATTAGTCTTGCCCTTGTAGGGCTATCCCCTGTCCTGACTTTGAGACAATAGAGTTAGAATTGATCTATAGACGTTGTTCTATAGCTGTTGTATCTCTTTCCTCGAGTGACCCGAATAGATAAAGTACCTAGGAATTTTATATCTTCTCATTGTCCACCCAACTAGCTATCCTCTCTCTTATCTTATTTATATGAGATATCCTTGGGTTGTATGTCATAGTATATCACTATTATCATTACCGTTATCCATGTCTTGTCGGTAGTGTACTTCTCTGTAATATCATTTGAATGCTTGTTTACTAGTTATCTAGTTTGCCATAGTGCTTCCTGTTGGCGGTCGTTACAACCCAATTTCGACCACCAATACTCGGGAATAAATGAGGCTTTATGCAACACTCCATGTACTTAGGTTTTATTTCTAATGGAGTTCCACGAGTTTTGGTGAGTGTCACTTGTGCAGGTACGATAACGAGAATACGTGCTATGGGGGTCGGAAATGACCGATTCGGCCGAACGACTCCGTTCGGCCAGTTACCCCCCTTAGCCGTATACGATACAAAGCACAACCGGAGGTCGTCCACGTCGGCAATGACCAAGCTACGACCGTGCAGGACACCTAGACCATTGCCATGTCACTTCTGGGCTGAATCAACATGAAGACCAACACCTACAAGCAACACAGGAGGACCCCGGACGTAAGGCGGTGCTGGGGGGCCGGCCATGGGCCAGGCCCAG
Organism: Echinochloa crus-galli; assembly: GCA_900205405.1. Lineage (NCBI taxonomy): Eukaryota > Viridiplantae > Streptophyta > Magnoliopsida > Poales > Poaceae > Echinochloa > Echinochloa crus-galli. The sequence continues at coordinate 84,865 of OAMR01000332.1, forward strand.
TTCGGCCGAACTGGAGCCTTCGGCCGAACCGCCCCCAGCACGGGAAACCGACCTCAAGGCAAGATCTGAGCCGTGGAAGCAAAGGCGGCACAAATCCACGGTTCGGCCGAACTGGGCAGTTCGGCCGAACCGGGGGATTCGGCCGAAGGCCCGGCACCGCCTCCCAGCTCCCTTGGCCGTTACTCCTGCTCATAACCGCCTTCTCCAACTATAAATACAAGTGTCCCATGCCCAGTTCAACACACAACTCAAGAGGAGAAGAAGAGTAGGCGTCGCTAGGTTCCGCCACTCATATCAGTAGAAATAGGGAGAGAGGAGAGGTGAGCGTCCCGGAGAGGAGCCGGAGTGTCGGCCCCTCTTCCCGCTGTACCTCTACGGATGCGACTTCACTTCGAGTAACATCCGGGGCATGTCTGGTAACTCTTGTATCTCTCTCTGATTAATTGAGCATTCAGTTCTTACTTACTTTACTTGCATCATTCTATCTGATAGGTGGTCTGATGGAGCATATGATAGACACTTCCCAGAAGATATTTCCCGAGAGGAATAAGTATGCCTGCAGCCAGGTCTTCAGCCATCACAATGTGATTTAGAGTTGGCTCATTGGCTTTGCCACAGAAAACAAATCTACACAGCCACATATTTAGAAAAGCTCTGTATTCGACATTGGTCAGGGGGCCATCATGCATGTGAATCTGGATATATCTCTTGTAGCCGACTCCTGTCTTCACCCCTGTCTGCTTGGATGAGCCTTTGTACTCATATGGATGTGTAGTCCCTGTGATATTCAGGCCGGTTATCATGTAGACATCGGCTAGGGTTGGAGTCATTGGTCCGTGACCAAAGAGAAAAGCATTCATGCCATTGGACCAGAAGTGACAAGCTGCAATCAGGAGATTTTCATTCTTGGGTGTTTCGGCTAGAGATAGCTCCAAGCAATGAGAAATACGAAGACTGTCCCAATTCTGCGTCTGAGGGCTTTTATCTTCAAGAATCCTTTTGTACCAGTTTCTCCAGCCGGCGATTGGGGGCAGAGGCCAGTTCTTGAAAGATTTTTCATAGATTGTTTGGCCATGGCTCTCTTTTGCTCTAAATCTGACTGAACAGATTGGTTCCTCAGAGCCTGCTTCACTGCAGCAAAGTGATTGTCCAGCTTGGAAACTGGATCCAAAGAAGCTCTGATGTCAGCAGGAAGGTCTTGATCAACAGATTCGAGTACATCCCTCAGAATATACATCATCAATTCAGTGAAGATATCACAGAGTAATCACAAAAGATAAACTTTATTGCCGAAATTCAATAATCCCTGGTACAAACTACTGAGACAACTTGTTCAAGACAGACTGGGGACGAACTGAATCGGCAATCAAGGTGTTCAATATCATCGATGCTTCCGCAAAAGTCCAAACGTGACGGAAAGAATTTCGATTGTTGCGGAAGCTACTATTTACATTCCTGAACATCATGATACATCAATAAATTTGCTTAACATTATTCCTTGGGTATTATTCTTCGATGGATCTTCATGCGACAAAGGTGGTGGAGCAGGTATTTTATTAATTTCACCCAAAGGAGAAACATTTGAGTTTGCTATTCCCATTCAATCTACTGTTACTAACAATCAGGCTGAGTATGAGGCATTACTCAAAGGACTCCAATATTTGAAAGAAGCAGAAGCCATTGCGGTTGAAATTTTTGGAGATTCAGAATTGGTCATAAAACAATTGAATGGTGAATATGAATGCAAAAGTGATATTTTGATACGAGGAAGAAAGATATAGGGAGGAACAAGAAGAGTATGCTCGAGAGCAGGAACGTGCGCATTGGGGGTGTGCATTCTTCAGACACTGTTGGAACGAAGGTTTGAAGCTTCCTGCTCAGATGAAGAAAGAGAGCATTTTTCTTGCTTATTGTACAAGGCTCTGGGAGAAACAATGACCAATCACAATACTGCATTCTTGAACAGTTTTCGATTGATAATGATCAGTATTTTTGGTCAGAGCGTGGATAAAACTTTTGAGCGGGAATATGGGCCACCTGGTGGACCAACGTACTTCAGTCCACACACAACAACTCAAAAGCCGCATGGAAAAGACAATGTTGGAGAAACTGGAGCTTCTGGGACAAAAGATGCGAATGGTCGCCTAATTCAGCAAGATCCTCGGCAAGCAGTACCAAAACCTCGCACATTTGGTGAAGCGGCATTCGGTACTTCAGGGAATCCACCTGCTTCTGCTTACAAAATATCTCCTTTGAAAAACAGGCTGCAAAGGGATATGTATGGGAATGGATACTCAGAATTTATGGATTATAATGCTATTGATGCTCTACCCAATCCTTTTGGAAATAAACGTTTTGTAACCGTAGTCGATTAGGAATCGTGTCAAGACCAGGGTATAAATATGAACCCATGGTGATTGTATTAGTGGATTAAACAGACCAAGGGCACATATGATTTTGATGTGACTAAGGCGGACAAATTATTTGATTTCCTTGTGAAAGAAGGCCGAATCAAATTACCAGAGGGGCATTCTATGCTTCGGCCTGAAGGAGTGAAAGACAAGAAGTATTGTGGATTTCATGAAAGAAATTCTCATTCCATTAATGAATGCAGGATCTTCAGAATGAGGATTCAAAAGGCTATTCAAGAGGGGCACCTGAAGTTTGACAACAGAATAAAATTGGATAGCAATCTCTTCCCTCAGAATATGATTGGGTTTTCAATCAACATGGTGAATGCTGTGGCACCTGAAGAAAAGGGGAAGATGAAAGTTTTAATTTTAGAGAAGGCAAAACAAAGTGGCTCAGTTGATCCTACTCGGCAAGTCACAATTGAACAGATTCGCAAGAAAGACTCTCGCTTCCCGAATGATCAATTTGAAATTGGGAAATCCTCCAAGCCTAGAGTCACTACACGTATCCTCCTTAACAAATGGAAACGTCAGCAAGAAAAGGAGCGTTACCAAAGGCATAGACGTGAAGAGGAGAAGAGGAGATACGAATTAGATTGTATCATGCGGTGGATTGATCTAATTTTGGTTGGTGGCGTGGTTTCAAACAAGTCGTATCATGCGGTGGATTAACTTGTTCGTTATCATGCTTGACGGGTGCTGCTTTCGGCCTATGCATTCTTGTTCACTGTGGATTCACGATCACGACTCACCCTTTTATTTATTTTTCACATTATATTTGTACTCGATAATCGGTCATGGATATACTTTGCTCTCTATTCAGGGAGACAAAGAATATGTGCTTTTCTCTAAATATTCCAGATGATCAGTTGGCTAGTATGGCTGTGACTGGGATGCTACCTGCAATTCGTGAAAAGCTGTTCGGTATGGAGTTTGAAGATCTGAGTCAGTTGTCAAAGAAATTGACATTGATGAGTAACCAAGCATATGGCCTCAAGAAAGATGGTAGATTTGCCAAGCAAAATGATGTAGCCGATATTTACAACCAATTCCTCGAAAGAGCAGATCAAGAAGATGAGTATGAGGACAATGAAGAGGTAGCTGCAACAGAAATAGTGTGGGGCAAAGAGCCGATTGCAGTGAATCAGAAGTGGATTAAACAGACCAAGGGCACATATGATTTTGATGTGACTAAGGCGGACAAATTATTTGATTTCCTTGTGAAAGAAGGCCGAATCAAATTACCAGAGGGGCATTCTATGCTTCGGCCTGAAGGAGTGAAAGACAAGAAGTATTGTGGATTTCATGACAGAAATTCTCATTCCATTAATGAATGCAGGATCTTCAGAATGAGGATTCAAAAGGCTATTCAAGAGGGGCACCTGAAGTTTGACAACAGAATGAAATTGGATAGCAATCCCTTCCCTCAGAATATGATTGGGTTTTCAATCAACATGGTGAATGCTGTTGCACCTGAAGAAAAGGGGAAGATGAAAGTTTTAACTTCAGAGAAGGCAAAACAAAGTGGCTCAGTTGATCCTACTCGGCAAGTCACAATTGAACAGATTCGCAAGAAAGACTCTCGCTTCCCGAATGATCAATTTGAAATTGGGAAATCCTCCAAGCCTAGAGTCACTACACGTATCCTCCTTAACAAATGGAAACGTCAGCAAGAAAAGGAGCGTTACCAAAGGCATAGACGTGAAGAGGAGAAGAGGAGATACGAGGAAGAAAGATATAGGGAGGAACAAGAAGAGTATGCTCGAGAGCAGGAACGTGCGCATTGGGGGTGTGCATTCTTCAGACACTGTTGGAACGAAGGTTTGAAGCTTCCCACATGGAATAATTGTCCTGAATGCAATGATAGGTATGATGAATATAGGCAGGAAACTGTCAATCGCCGATCTGTCCATGAAAGAATTGGCAGGATGCATCCTAGTGATGATCGGCGTTTTAATGATCAACCAAGAAAGAGGCATGCTGATTACAGGTGGGTTGATCATGAAGAAGAAGAAGATCATGCTTATGTTTGGCAAGAAGGACAATGGTGTCCACCTGGCTTGAGGAAAAGCCAAAAGAGAAGAGTACAACGTTTGAGGAATCAAGAATTAAAGCAAGCAAGGCCTAAGATGAAATTAGTATGGCGTCGAAAGGACAAGCCGGAAGAAGATGGTCATTCGGCTCCTACATGCATGGTATCCTTTTTGCCGAATGAATTTATGGCTCCCACTGATCAAGTTGTGCAGGAGGAAGCGTTGTCAGAGGTAGATGAAGTCGAACAGCTAATGGCACAATTGATGCTCAATAAGCAAGCTGTCTTTGAAAAGCCAATCCAGAATCGACATATGAAGCCATTATATTTGAAAGGAGCTGCTGTGAATGTGATGCCATATACTACATTTAGGAAGCTTGGCATGGGCCCTGGAGATTTAACACCAACGAGCATAATTCTAAATGATTTTGCTGGAAATCCTTCAGACACCAAAGGCTGTGTTCATGTAGAACTGATGATTGGATCCAAAGTGCTGCTCACAACTTTCTTTGTCATTGAGGGCAAAGGGGCATATAGTTTGCTGCTTGGAAGAGATTGGATTCATGCAAATTGCTGTATCCCATCAACCATGCATCAACAGCTCATTCAGTGGATAGATGATGAGGTGGAGATTGTCCAAGCAGATGATTCAATAAGCGTGGCAAATATGGAACCAGCTTTTTGGGAATATCAAGGCATAGATTGTTTCTCAGGCAAAGACTGGGGAGAAGGTCCTGTTGCACCAGCCAGCAGTGATCAACAGCCGATCGAAGCAGTCGGCTCTCATAGTAATTTTTGATGGAAAATCCAATTGATGGAACTGATGGAAAATTAGGACGTGGATTTGTATCGGCCGATAAATTGGAAGAAGTGGACATTGGAGATGGTGACAAGCCAAGGCCGACATTTATCAGTGCTAACTTGAGTTCGGTTTTCAAAGAAAAGTTGGTAACATTGTTAAAAAAATACAAGGACTGCTTTGCTTGGGATTATTCGGAGATGCCCGGTCTAGACCGTTCTATTGTTGAACATCGGTTGCCGATCAAACCTGGTTACAGGCCTTACAAGCAACCACCCCGAAAAATCTACAAGGAAGAAGTGTTGGCCGATGTGAAAAAAGAGATTGAAAGATTAATAGATGCGAATTTCATTCGGCCATGTAAGTACGCGGATTGGATCTCTAATATCGTTCCTGTCTATAAGAAAAATGGAAAAATGAGGGTTTGCATAGACTTTAGAGACTTAAACAAGGCTACACCCATGGATGGATATCCAATGCCTATTGCTGATTCATTGGTTGATGCTGCTGCTGGATACAAAGTGCTCAGTTTCATGGACGGTAACGCAGGATACAATCAGATTTACTGGCCGACAATGTTGGAAGATTGCTTTGAATATTATAAGGGATGTCAAGACTGTCAGAAATTCGGAAACATTCAGAGAGTTCCAACATCGACTTTGAATCCTATTATCAAGCCATGGCCATTCAGAGGATGGGGAATAGATTTGATTGGCCAAATAAATCCTCCATCGAGCAAGGGGCATAAGTTTGTACTTTTAGCAACAGATTATTTTACCAAGTGGGTTGAGGCAATTCCATTAAAGAAGGTGACGTCGGAGAATATGGTTGAATTTGTTAAAGAACACATCATTTACAGATTTGGGATTCCTCAGACAATCACCACTGATCAAGGGACTCAATTTACATCTTCAGAATTCAGAGATTTTGCTGAAAGTATGGGCATCAGATTGTTAAATTCTTCTCCTTATTATGCCCAAGCTAATGGTCAGGCAGAGGCTTCTAACAAGATTATGATTAAAATTATACAGAAGAAGATTGATCAGAAGCCGAGAAAGTGGCATTCGGTACTCAGTGAGGCTTTATGGGCTTACCGAATGGCTCCACATGGGGCTACACAGACGTCTCCCTATGAGTTGGTGTATGGGCATCATGCTATCTTGCCATGGGAAATACAATTAGACTCAAGGAGAATAAAGTTGCAAAAGGATTTAAGTTCTAAAGATTATAAAGATTTAATGATGGATGAATTAGAAGATTTGCATATGATTCGTCTCAGGGCCTTGGAGAATATTGAGAAGAATAAAATGCGAGTTGCTAAGTATTACAATAAGAAGGTGAAAGTTAAGCAATTTACAGAAGGTGATTTAGTCTGGAAAGCGATATTGCCGATTGGAACCAAATATGCAGCATTCGGCAAGTGGTCTCCAAATTGGGAAGGTCCTTTCAGAGTGGTTAGATGCGTGCCTGGAAATGCATATATTTTGAAGACATTATTGGGAGAAGAATTTGCTTCTGCTATAAATGGAAGATATTTGAAAAGGTATTATCCCAGTGTTGAAATCGATCGGTGATTGATATATTAATTTGCCGAACAGCCGATTTTCGGGAAGAAATCGCCTTCAGAACAAATGTTGACAGAAAAGGAAAATGGCCAGTACTGAATGTATTGCCCTTAGCACAAAAATATACTACATCAGATGTTCATGCAAGATCACAAAAGATAAGTTTTATTGCCGAAATTCCATAAATCCCTAGTACAAACTAATGGAATAGCTTGTTCAAAACGGACTGAGGATGAATGGAATCGGCAATGGCGGCGCCATGAGCATCAAGGCGATCTATGGAAGCCTCGATGTCATCGATCTCCTCCGGGTTACCATTAGCGAAGCCGGTCGGTAGCCTGGAGTAGTCGGTATTGGTGTGCGTCGACATGGCGACTAGGCCTGCGGCAGTGCCCAGACGGATGCCGTGCGAGGCCACCTCATCGATGCGGCCCGCCACCGCGCCGAGGCGAGCTTCTGGTGTGTCCCCAGGAGCATTCACCTTGTTCGCCAGCTCATTCGCCAGCGCCTTTAGCCGATCGAGTTCGGCATCACGCGCTGCAAGTTTACAGGCGAAAAGGAAAATTTAGGATGCAAAAGAATGATGCCGTATGCGCTTGAGGAAGATTAAAGAATTACCTGAAGATCTTTATCTTGGTGCGCCATTTGAAGATTGAAGGCTTGAAAAATCTAGCGAGCTAGGGTTTAATCCAAGTGGAGCTCTAGAGACTCGAACGGAAAAGATGATGTTGAATGGATTCAATCCAAGAGTGCTGCGGATTTCTAGTCAATTTCGAGATAAAAGTATCTTTTATCCCGAAATTGAAGGGGCATATGTTGACACCAAAAAATGACACCAGGAAGAGGCTGACATGTGGGCCGGAATTGATGAAAAGATAAACATCGTTCAGTCAAAGAAAACTTATCTTCGAGAACGATTCGGCAAAGGCATTCTGGATTGACACCCTAAAGCAGATATTGGGCCTGCAATCTTGTATTGAATAGCCCTGGCAAGAGGGGCAGGTGCTATGTCCTACAAAAACAACAGAATTATAATAAAAGAAGAAATGTTGTTGAAGCCAGATAATGATTGAACAACATTACCTCTGAATTTGGCTTGAAGTCAGGCATCAAAGCCGGGTATCATGCGGTAGATGCAGGTTTTTGGGTCGTTTTGGAACTAATCATCCGGTGGATTAGAGCTCGAGATCGATCTGATAGGTCTATCATCGTTGACAAAGCTTGTTCCTTCTTCGCGGAACCCGAATCGGCTGTCTAGCCGTATTCGGCAGTCCTTAACGAGTGAAACGTGTTCGCGAGTTTGCTTTAGACAATGCATGCTTTTAGCCTTTCATGATTAGATTGTATCATGCGGTGGATTGATCTAATTTTGGTTGGTGGCGTGGTTTCAAACAAGTCGTATCATGCGGTGGATATGAAAAGATAAACATCGTTCAGTCAAAGAAAGCTTATCTTCGAGAACGATTCGGCAATGGCATTCTGCGGTCGGGAATTCGTCACCGATTCGGCAAGGGATTTACTCTATGGAAAGCATTCGGGACGCGTGATCTCCTGGCCACTCTTTCACTTCTATCCACTTGTACAGCGTCCTCCTCCTCCTCCCTCTCGCTCACGCAGTCAAGCTGACGGCAGCGGCGCAACGGTCAAACCGGCACGATTGAGTTGGGGTTAAAAAGGAGGAGAAGCTGCCGCGCTTTTGATGATTGCGATCTTGATCGCAGCTCTGCTCGTGCTCTGCGTCTCGGCCGCCGCCGTCGGTGCGGGGAGGAAGAGACGACGACGAGGCAACAGCGGCGGCGGCGCCGGAGACGCGTCTGCCGGATTAAGCCAAGGTAACCCGCACGAGCTCCTCCTTCATTTGATTGACTCTGCAACTACGCGTTACCATTGCCTGCTTGCTTCTACTATGCTTTTGTGTCGTCGAATCTACTGCTGCCGCTCGTGCGTTGCTTTCTTTTGCTGGGTTCGCCGTGCTTGTTCGTCTTGCAAGCCAAGCATCCGCTTTCGCATTCGCCTTTTTTCTACAAAAATCGCACGCTTTCGCGAGGGATTTCTACGCGTCGTCTGAAAGGCTTAAATGAGCACTGCTCCTGTACATCTCGACATCGATGGAATTTATTCCGGAAGGGTGGACGGATCCATCAAAACAGTTTGAAACAAGCTAAGTACGGAGTATTCCCTCCGTTCTGAAAAATCTGACGTCTAGGACAAGGTTTGAGTCAAATATTGGGAATATAAATCATCAATAACTTTTAAATTATTGAGTTTATAAATGTGAAAACTATATGAATAGATTTGTCTTGAAAAGTACTTTTGTAAAAGTATGCATATATCATTCTTTGATAAATATTTTTATAATAACAAGAGGTCAAAGTTGTGTTTTGTAGACCGTGTCGCTGTCCTAAACGTCACGTTTTTCAGAATGGAGGGAGTACACCTGCATTTTTCTGTATCCGAGCTGAAACACTAACATGTAAACATCACTGCACGGTCCAGTTTCCATCTATATACCCGCATTATGGTCATTTTACTGGAATCAATCATCTGATATTTTTACAAGGGGAGAAACGAGCCAAAAGCTCGACACAATGTCAATATTCAGAGATAAATAGTTGTTTTTGTCGAGTGCGTGAGGACAAAAAAAATGCAATATTGCGACGGTCGCGCTCGATCACTATCAGCCACGGGTTAAAACAGAGAGTACTGGTAGCACAGTGTACTTTGCAGCAGAATTTTCGTCTTTTCTTGGGGCGTGCTGGTAATTCTGGCACCAGAAGCAGGCGTCTCGCTACAGGGCAGGACAGATTTTGCGTCAACAAGAGGAGAAGAAGAGTAGGCGTCGCTAGGTTCCGCCACTCATATCAGTAGAAATAGGGAGAGAGGAGAGGTGAGCGTCCCGGAGAGGAGCCGGAGTGTCGGCCCCTCTTCCCGCTGTACCTCTACGGATGCGACTTCACTTCGAGTAACATCCAGGTCTTGTCTGGTGTAGTCCCGAAGCAAGTATCCGTTCGTATCCTTTGAACTGCTCAGTGATCAGGTAGAATACCCTTACAGACCTGTACCCTCTCTACCCTCCTATCTTTCCTCTTCCCTCCTTGTTGTCGTCACCCACCTCATCCATCCATTTCATCCATTCCATCTACCTAGGACAACTTAGTCTAGGAATAGTACACTTCTCGTTCCCCGTGGAAATCGATACATTGGAATACTCCCGGGTGAAAGCTACATCGGTATCCGTCCGCTTGCGGATTTATCTGTAGGCCATAAGAAGTGCCAACAGTATGAACCTGGTTGACAACCGAATAATTCAGTATACTATTGTTCAAATTTCTTAGCCTGCCAAAACAGAATAGCTCACTTTTATGGAAATTAATTTTAAGACCTGATAATTGTTCGAATGCACAAAGCAACAACTTCATGTTAGTTGCTCTCGTAAAATCATGGTCCATAAAAAGAATAGTATCATCCGCATATTGTAAGATAGATAATCCTCCATCAACCAAATGTGGAATAACGCCTGAAATTTGCCCCTCTGTTTTGGCTCTATTTATTAGAATAGCTAGCATATCTACGACAATATTAAAAAGGATCGGTGATAGCGGATCTCCCTGTCTAAGGCCCTTCTAAGTCTGGAAGTCTTGGTCCACCTGGTCATTTATTTTTATCCCTACATGACCTCTCTGTGTAAACGCCTTAATCCACTGTCCCCACCTTTCTGAGAAACCTTTCATTCTAAGAGTCTGTTGTACAAAACTCCATTTAACCTTCTCATATGCTTTTTCAAAGTAGATCTTAAAAGTCACCCCACTTTTGTTTTTCCTATGAAGTTCATGGATTCTCATGAAGTACCATTACACCTTCCATGATATTCCACCCTGGCAGAAATGCGGTCTGTGTGGGGCTAATGACTTTCTGGGCTACTTGTGAGATTCTATTTGTCGCCACTTTTGTGAGTATATCTTAAAACTCACATTTAGCAGGCAAATCGGTACGTATTGTTGAATTTTATTTGCTTCCTTATATTTTGGTAGCAAGATGATTGTTCCAAAATTCAAGCTGTACAGAGGCAGGTTGCCTTGGTGAAACTCTTGAAACAGGTTCAACAAGTCCCCTTTTATAAAGTCCCATGAGGCCTGATAGAATTCAATTGGGAAACCATCAGGGCCTGGGGCCTTATTATGTTCCATCTGGAAAAGTGCAGGATTGGTGGCACCCCTTCTCATCCCTTTCCATGTGTCACCGGTTCTGTTGTCCCGAAACAAGTGTCTAGTTGTATCTTCTAATCCGCTCAGTTAATCATTAGAGTGCATCTATCAAGCTCGTACCGTCTCTACCCTCTTATCGCTTCTTTTTCCTCTTTGTTGTTGTCATCCACTTCATCATATCATTCTTGGACAACTTAGTTTAGAATTAGCTCACTTCTCGTTCCCCGTGGAAATCGATACCTTGGAATACTCCCGGGTGAAAGCTACATCGGTATCCGTCTGCTTGCGGATTTATCTGTAGGCCGTAAGGAGTGCCAACACTTCCCCGAGGAAAATACATATTACGATGCTTTGGAATATTTTCGGGTGAAGTGCTACAGCGGTAATTCTGTGCGCTTGTGGAATATTTGTATATTTCAATGAGCCATAAGAAAAATCAATCAAACACTCCTTGCACTCTTACTGGGACCACAAATCCTGATAGTGACCGTAAGAAGTGCGAACAAGCATTTCTGGCTACATTGCTGGGGGAGTAATTGGCTAAATACTTTTAAACACTTATGTCAAATTATCAGAGGCTCAAGAGCTCTGTTGTGAGTACCTGAATGCTACTGCTGGAAGAGATTTCTTCTCGCTTGAGAAAGGCCGAGCCAAAGCCCTCATCATCAAGATGGTGGAAAACCAAGGTTGGAGTGACGAGCGCACCCAACCACGGACCCACAGAGTTCACCAAGTCGAAGCACTCGACATGCTCACGACCAAGATCGACCTCCTGTGTTCAAGAATCTATTCAAGCCATTGACGCTTGAATGACATGCGAGGTCTATGGCAATCCTGACCATTCGGGAAAAATTTGGCCCGAAACGCGAGAAGATGCTCACTACATCAACAACTCGAACAACAACGGGTACCATCTAAACAATTATGGCAATCAAGGCTGGAATTCACGCCCAAATCTCTCCTTCGAGAGACCACAAGGAGGTAACATTTCAATTCCAACAATTTCAATAGTCAACCATCTATTAAAGGTCTTGTCCTAGACCAGGTTAAAATTAATGAAAATATCAGCAAAAAGTTTGTTGCAACTGATAAAATCCTGGAAAGCATAGATTCAAAATGAAATCGTTCTCTTCTTCTATGAAAAATCCATTGAGCTTTAATAAAATGATGAAAACTCAAGCTGATCAGTTAACTGCTTCTTTGCCTTCCTCTATATCAGGGAGAATCCCTGGGCAACCAGAGAATTCCCCTCATGAAAAGGTTAAAGCAGTAAAAACAAGATGGGGTAAGATCACTCGGGACCCGTCGAATCCTAACGATGCAGGTAAAAGGGCAGCCACAGCAGGAAACAATGACAATGAAGAGGAGGAGGCTGAGGCAGAACCCAGAAGATTAGTTCTCAGAAGGAAGCAAAGGTGGCGCGCCCCTCACAAATTTTATATCACGGTTGTGTTGTCATTCCTAAGAAGATGTCACAAGCCGCCGGTGGACAAACAATTCAACAAATTTGCTGAGGTAATACGAAAGCTTTATGTTAATATACTATTACTTGAAAGCCATGTAGGTTCCCACATATGCCAAGTACTTAAAGGACGTCCTCAACAACAAGAGGCCGATGCCTACCACCGAGCTAATTAAGCTAACAAAAGAATGTAGTGCAGCTATTCTCAATGATCTCTCGGAGAAAAAAAGAGGGCCCAGGACGTCCTATCGTTGCGTGTTCCATTGGGGCTCAACACTTCAATCACGCCCTCTGTGACCTTGGACATCTACGTCATGTTTTAGATGTCTATGTCATGTTCCTCGGTTTTTGTAGGACCAACCTTTGATGAGATCTGAGCTCCCTAGCTCAAGATGTCGCCAACTTCGGTGAATCATGACTGTACTATCGCCGCTCGATCACCGCCCGCTGCCCGCGCTCCACCACAAGCCATTCCCTTTAAACCTAGTCGTCCACCAGTAGATATATGGCCCATAATAGATTTGACAAAGTTGGTACTAGTTAACCATGGTTGTTTATCTAAAGAGCCCCCGAGATTTCTTAGATTGAACCCATGGTCTAAGCTAGTTTTAAAAGTAATTACAAATATGCCCTTTTTTCATGTTTAGGCCCGTGACCTTTTCAATATTAGAACACTTTGTCCTATTTAGGTGTTTTCGCATCTTAGTCCTTGTAGTTTATACAAAATTTTGTTGTGGCCATCAGTTTCTTTTGGTTTAGCCCCTGGACGTCTCAAAACCTTGCAAGTAGGTCCATGAAGCCTTGTTTAAGCCTTATCTTTCATGTTTTAGATCTAACTTAAGTGATTCTTTCGCTCATGTGATCCTAGTAGTTTGTATATTAGTTTTAAAGCCTTATTTTCTTATTTTGTTAGTGTTTTCTTATTTTGTAGTATTGCTCGCTTGTATGTACTTGTGCAATGTGTATAGAAGTTGTGGCATTCGAAGAGTACGAGGAGCATTATGAGGAAGACCTTGAGCAGTAGCAAGGACTAGGAGAAGGTGAGTGTATTTTGACCATCTATTTCTAATCCCTTTACAAAAATGAAAGCTACACATTTACTTTTTTGCAATGCATTATTCTAAGGACTTTACCTAGTCCTTTTACTATGTCCTTGGTATACCTAGGTTGATTCTTGGTTATGTTGGGTAAATACTTGCTTAGCCGCTTAAATTGGGGTTATGGTGAATCTTGAGTCAAATATTAATCTTGTTTACCTCTTTTTCATGCTATTGTCAATACAAGATCACATATGCTGAATAAAACATTGAGTGATCACCCCAGGAATGTAGTACAACCATAAGATTAACGAGCTCTGATCTTGACTAATTAATTAGGTATTCTAGTTTGTGATAGTTTTTATAAAGGGCCAAGAGGGAAGATTTTGAAGAGGTATAACACGGTGCTCTTGAGTAGTATGCTTTGCTAAGATATTTGACTCATTAGGGTGGTTTATGCCTTTCATTGATCATGAAACCTTAGTGAACTATCACTTATTAGACCATCTTTGTAAATACCTCGTAGTTAACCTCTAGACACCCGCCTTGAAAGTGTTTAAGGGCCTTGCAAACCCGGCCAACATGAGAACACGACTTGTGAAAATGTACAACCTTTGTAGAGTGTGAAACTGTTATAACAGTTGTGCACATGGTCATAAGCAGCATGGACCATCGCATGAATAAATACTTAAAGTTGATATTAAATTGTTATGCTTTTATTTATGATCATGCTTATGTTTTATTTATTGCTTCTTAAATGGGTTGGTATATACTTGCACTTGTTAACCAATTAATAAAATATTGACCAACTTAAAATGCTGAATGTAGTTAAAACTTGTCGGCTTATCTTTGATTGGTCTTTTATGTCATTTATTTCCTTGACACTGGTTGAGTATCATCATTGCTTTACGCAAAGCTGCTCAGACTGAGAAGACTTGGAGGAGTTTCTAGAAGCTTTTTAGGAGTTCTAGGCGTATGTATTCCCCAGTCAGCTATCTGTGGAGTTCATTAATTTCTACTGCTAGGTTATCGTTTTAATTTCCGTTAAAAACTTATGTCATAGAGTGTAATAATTATACTATAATTCTCTTTACGCTTATGCACTGTTATTTGGTATTATACTTGTGACATCTATAATATATGTAAAATTTTGATCCTAACACACATATGAGATGTATCTAGTTTTCTCTCTAAAACCAGGTTGGTAAACGATTTTTAATGAAAAAGGTAACAGCTACAAAATTCTAGGCATCATCCATGATTTTGATTAAAGTTTGTCTCTATCTGACTTTATCTAAAATGTGATCTTGTATTGACAATAAGCATGAAAAAGGGGCTGCTTTGATTTTTACTATCGGATCACATAAGCCATCACGAGGGTTAATCTCTTATAGCTGAGTTGGCGGCCACTTAAGCCAACAAACACCGGTGGCTGGCAATGGCAACCGCCCGTATTAAGACACAAGTATAATTCGTTTTTTTGTAGAAGTATGTCTCGGTCCGTAGAGTGGAGATGCACTACTAGAAAAGAGGACGTATAGTCTGAGGAGTGAGGACACAGAAAACATTTAAGCTGTCAAGTCTCAAAACACGTGGTGGACATGCTTCAACGGGTGGCTACGTACGACGACCAACGCGAAATTAAGGCCTTCTCCAATGGCCGGCTCTAGACTAGCTCATAAATTTTTTAATCCATGAATAGTGCAAAAAGTTTTGAGCTATCTCTTGTTCAAGAGATAGTCTTATACACGTATTTTAAGATTATGTGAGGATGACGTGTGGAGTCATTCATGTTATGAGCTATGTGCTAAGAGCAAGATCATTAAAGGAGTTGTCTCTTAAAGTGCTTAGAGCTAGCGTGCTATCTCAACCATTGGAGAAGGCCTAAGTGAAAGATATTTACTACTACACCATTAGATGGACGCAATCTAACGGTACTATTATGCAAAACATTATGGGGGACAAAAGGACCCTTAATTGCTTGTCTAGTTAAAAGAACATGTTTATGTAAGCATCAAGGTGAACAATAGAGAGCTAAGATGAAGCAACATCTTTCGCATAAAGAGAGAGAGAGGAGAACAACTGAACAAGCAGCAGCAGCAGCATATTCATAATCATGAATATTAAATGATTTAAACGTTTTTGCGACTCTTCCCCTTTTTGTTTCTCGGACAGTACGTTGTGGATCATCGCCACGCCAATGACGCCATGGCCGTAGCTGCTCCCCTTCGCCGCCTCTCGGATGTTGTCACATGGCTGCTACTCACCCGCCTTGCCAATTAGTTGCACGGCACCGCTTGTCGCGCGCTCGTCGCCATCCACCGCAGCATCACATCCACATCCGCCAGCGCCGTCCCAAGCTCTCTCTGACGGAGCTGCGCGAGCGCGAGCAGGAGGCCATGAATGGTTGATTTTAGGCAGTACCCGATACTTTTAGGGTCTGTTTGGTTGAGGGTCAAGGTAGGATGGGATCATTCCATACACGCTGTCCATAGATGAGTTCATTCCATCACATGTTTAGTTTGATGGATGAGATGATACATATTTTCATGGATGGGACCATCCCATCTATTGTTTGGTTGGATGGATGAACATGTACAACAAAGATATGATCACCTCTTTGTATAATTGGTGAGGTTACCTCTTTATATGGCCCACATGTCATTCTCTATGTATTTTTTTTTATTTTTGCCCAGCTCCGCGCGGTGGTGCGCCTGCTCGGTCGCGGTGGTGCTCCTGCCCCGCGCAGCGGCCGGCGACCAGCACCGCCGCCTCCCTGCCCTCCTTCCTCGAGCACGCGGCCTCACCGCCAACATCTCCGCCGCCAACTCGTCCTCAGGCCAGATCTACCTCACCGTCGCCAATGCCGCCGCCTACGTCGACGCCAAGCCGCCGCAGCGCCTGTGTTTGATGTGCTCCGCGGCTATGTCCCAGCGGCGCCGCCGGCCACCTTCGGAGTCGCAGCCGTTCTTCTGCCGCCGCGCTCTCCCCTCCATCACGGCCGCCGGCGCCACGCCCTCCTCCCTCCACTCCGTCGCCGTACTTCCGCCAGCGCGGCCTCTCTCCATTCCGCGCGCCGCCGCAGCCTCTCTCTCA
>OAMR01000332.1:103571-131011 GCA_900205405.1 Echinochloa crus-galli
ATCGACCATGCGCCGCCGCCGCCGTCATCCCCGCTCCCCTGGCCCGCCGCGCCGCCGCCTCGCCGCCGCCTCCGACTCTCCTGGCTCGCCGCCCTCGCCGCGGCTCCGCTCTCCTGGCCCCCCGCGCCGCCGCCGCGAGGCCCGGTCGCGCTCCAGGCTGGCCGCGACGCGCTCCTCGGTGGAGCCGGTGCGCGGGGCCGTCGGAGTGGGATTGGTCCGGCGGCGGCGGGTGACGAAGCCGCCCTCCGCGGCGAGGCTCCGCCTGGTGGACGCGCCGCCGTGGACGATGCGGTGGAGAGAGGGAGGGGAGGGATGGAGGAGAGACGGGGTATAGAGAATGACACGTGGGCCCATGTAAAGAGGTAACCTCACCAAGAGACAGGACATGCGCGGCGGCGGGCGGAGAGAGGGCGCGGCGGCGGCAAGGTGGGGCGCGGCGTGGTCGGCGGCGGGGTGGGCCGCGACGCAGTGAGCCAGAGGGAAGGGAAGCGCGGGACGGGGAGGAGGGGAGGTGACGGGCACCGAACGGGCGTCGCACGCCTTTGACGCTGACGCCCATCCGCTCGATTTTTGGGATGGAGTCATCCAGGATCTTTGAGGAATATACTTTCAATGTCAAGGCCATCCCTCCAATCAAACACCTTAAAAAGATGGATGGGATCATCCTATCCCTAATTTTCTCATCCCATCCCTCCAACCAAACGCACCCTTAATGGATCACACACTGTACGTCACTAATTCCAAGTTAATCGAAAACGAAAAAAATGAAGCATTATTTGAGTGCGCCACACTAGACACTATAGCTGCTGGCAGATCACACGTGCACGTACTTGCAGTTGCAGGAGGCCAGGCCAAGCCAAAATCTCAGTTTACCCTAGCAGGCAGATACCTACGAACTTTCTGGGGGTAACCAAGATTTGTTTGTGCTCCAAAACGAAGGCCGTGCGATGAGGCGCTTGCTTTAGTCAATGTGCTCACGTGGATACGGCTGCGGCCGCTGGGAACTTTTAATTTAGCAGCCGGCCAGCAACTTGCACCACGCCCTGAGCCTGAAGGTGCTGCAATCATCATGCATGTCACTCGACGAGTGAGCAGGCGAGCTCAGCGTGCAGCTACTGCCGGAGTAATGGCGTGGCTATCAGCGACGCATCTCCTGACCTCACCTCGCTTAACCTAGGGGCGCATCTAAAACTGGGGGCGCACGAGAGAGAGATGCTAGGCGCGCAGGGTTGCAAGCGGCCGGCAGGGACGTGCACCATGCATGCTGTTATGTCTCTCCTCTCCAGCTCTGGTCCAATGGATCGGCGAGCGATCATACCCCGCGCCGTGGTGCTCGGATCTGTCTGGGGGTGCCGTGCGCCGCAGGCCCAGCAACTGGCTCGCCAACTAGCAGCAGGGCCGCCTGATCGATCTCAGATCTGGCCAAGTTACGGATCTGCCATACGTTGTCGTCAAAGGTCCCGAGCTTGCGAGAGAGTTCAAATATTTTTCGAAAAGATAAGATGATGCATGGGTCGCCAACAGTCCTCCACACGCTTTCAAAAAAAAAACAGTCGTCCACATGGTGATAAATATGTCACGCCTTTAATTTTCACGGTACTGCTATCTGCTCTAGACGGACGACCGTAGAGTCGTTGCATGATCGAGATTGCTTAAGATTGAGGTTATCTAAGGACAATTCCCTCCCTTCTCTCTCATGTCCTCACCCTATCATCTTTCTGGCGTAGATATGATCGATTTCTTATGTAATAAACTATTTTCTTATCTCGCCTATTTGATTATCCTATCACCTCACCAAATTACTTACATATCATATTTAATGATATGAAAAATCACCATGATTAGTGGGTTGGAAACTATCCTAATAGAGATCTAATAAGTTGATAAATTTTTAGAAAGCTGTTGCATTGCATACAAAGGGCCGGTTTAATTCGTAAGTGTCTGGTATGCAGTAAAAAGTCATACTCCATCCATTGGCAAAATACTTGAAGTTCTGAATAAGAGTTGGTTAAACAAATTATAACTTTGTCTATTCCTCCAAAGGCCGAAGCCAGCTTTATATATAAAGCATAAAGGAAATACTGGGATTACCAGTTTACAATGAAGCACAAATCCGCGAGCGGATCCAATACCAACCCATCGGCAATGAGACCATCAGGTCACGAGCCAGAGATAGCGAGAGGCTACTCTAGACTAAAAGCTAACAGGAAGGACGAGACCACCAGCGGAGCCTATTGCTCCAACACATTGACCATAGGGAGACCTCCAAACGACGCCTTCAGGAAGGCAAAGGCGCACGGCGCCACCGTCAGATTTTCACCTCGGAGAGCTTCCACCGATCACCATCGAACACGAACCAAAAGGCAACGCCCTCAAGAGGGGAGTGTAACCACCGATGCCCGACCCACAGATGGGTCAGAGCTTACGCTCGAAGTTGATGCCCGACGAACCGAAAACACCTGTTCCGACCCCACTCGCGTCCATCCACAACCATCGCTTCGCAGCCACCGCAGTTTTCCACTAGACACCATATGCAACCAACAGCACCGCCCAACCTATCGGGGAGATTTGGTTCTCTTGATGATACGCCAAATATCATGTTGCCCCCTCGATGTGGCGGTACCGGCCTGAACTAGTTGAGATTGAAACCATGAATCTAGTGGAAGCGACATTGGTACCCAAAGGCGGCAGCTTTGTCGGCGACATGTAGATCAGAGGCGGCGCAACGGCGAGTTGAAGCAGCAGGCAACACCGCCCTCCATCTTCTCCCCCAGCCCCAAGGGCGAAGAGGACGCCGAGGGCAGGGCAGGACCCAGGGAGTGGCCCATCGCCGCACCAGAGCCCTTCTTAATGATAAACACGCCTAGTGTGTTCACAAAAATATATCATTTAGCTAAAAATTGAGTTTTCGTAATAATTTTTAAATATTTCAAGAGTAAAATACACCAGTGGTCCGCAAACTTGTCCCGAGGTGTCATCTAGGTCCCCGAATTATCAAAATGTTACGGAGTACCTTCGTAATTTAGGAGCTTATTGGACTTTATAAACATTTAATAGTACTAGAATCTAGAATGTAGTGGTTGAATTTGCATTGAGGTTAGTATGCATATATCATGTTTAGGACACCAAGCAGTATTAGCTGAAAGTCAATATACTGTAGTAGTTTGATTGGTTGGGCTGGGTGCTTTCATAGCATCATAATAGCAAGGGCCCATTCTAGTTTGACATCTTAGCTCTAGCAGCACGACCATTCATTCTGTAGATCTATAGGCTTTTATTTCCCTTTAACTGCCGTGTCTGCCTTTTGCCGTAAACGATCCACCATCTCATTCATGTTCACTCTAATGACGAGACATGCATCCGTCCACATGAAAGAAAGTTGGGGAAGGCGAATTTTTTTTACAGTTTCTACGGACCTCGGACGTTGAGTGTTTCAAATTCAGCATTTGAAATTTACAGAGACTCTAGAGGAAGTTCAGCTCAACACATTCGCATTTCAAACAGAACTCAAAATCCATGCATGTTAGGGCAAAAGGTTTTGTTCCCCCGGTCAATATAATTCTGTAGTCTACGTACAGGTTACGCTACTGAACCCATGCCAATGGTGATGAAAAGACATGTATTTATATAGCCCGAATACCCAATTTCGTCCTCCAGGTTTCGCCAAATTAAAGTTCAATTTTGTCCCTCAAAACCAGCCGCTCGAGTCCGTCGGATCTTTTTTTTTCTAATTATTATAAATTGAGGATACAGGGGATCAAATAAAGTTGGTTAAATTCTTTCGTTGTTCTTTTAAGCTCATTGTACCATGATCTCTCCGTTTCCATCAAACGCAGCCTATGCAGTCACCCAGCTTCCGGGCGCCTCTATGATTCTATCGTATTTCCCTTGTAAAAATACTCGCGGTGACTGGATTACTCCAAAGTACTCGCACTACTATCTGATTATTACTCCCTCCGTTCTAAATTATAAGTCGTTTTGCCAAATCTAGATTCATAGATAATAATATGTATCTACATATATACTTATGTCTAGATACATACTACTAACTATGAATCTTGAAATGACAAAACGACTAATAAATTAGAACGGAGGGAGTAGAAGGTAAACGAAGACGAAATTGAGCCTGTAATCAAAACTGAAAGGCGCGAAGGCTATATTGTCTATTCCGCCATTTTGTGCACTGGACGGTGCGTGGCGCCCATGCTGGCCACGACCCTGTGATGACGATGTCTGCGTGTACGTGTGACGAAGCTGATCACGGATGAACCGTTAGAGCATAGCAGTTCTTTTCCATAGTCGGCAGAAGTCAAAACTCGAAAGATACTTTGGAGGAACTGACGGTAACAGAAAAGGAGAGCTGCATTAATATTATAAAAAAAATCAGAAAATGTTTCCCTTGCCTGATTGCCGCTGCAGTAGTGACGTTGTACAGTTAAAAATGAAATCCGTGAGGCTCGCCTTGCCTGATTGGCACTGCATTGAAGCCGTTGGCTGGCACAGTTCGCTGCTCAGTGCTGCCTCCCATCCCATAAGTGCCCTCGACAGGCCTTTAAATCCCCTCTCACTTGCAGCGGCATACCAAAACGCCCGCGCGTGCAATTGCATCCTACACTGGCCGGCGCCACCCACACACACCCACGCACGTATCCTGGCACGATGAACACTCCGCTCCATGCCAAGTTCCTAAAGACCATGTACCGTCTCGTCATCGACAACTTCCTCGCCATAGCCGCCGTGGCCGCCGCCGCCGCCGTGCTCCATCGAACCAGCCCCGACGAGGTGCTGGCGCGGGCGCGGGCCATCCGGCCCGTCCAGTGGCTGCTGGCGCTGCTCGCGGCCGTTGCTGCCGCCAAGCTGAGGCGCATGGGCCGGCCCAAGGACGTGTACCTCGTGGAGTACGGCTGCTTCCGGCCCAAGCCGTGGTTCCGGGCGCCGTTCGCGACGTGCCTCGAGCACGCGCACCTCATGCCGTACCTGGTGGACGAGGAGAGCGTCAGCTTCGCCATCCGGCTCCTCGAGCGCTCGGGGCTCGGCGAGGAGACGTGCGTGCCGGAGGCGTACCACTACATGCCGCCCGACCGGAGCCTCCAGGCCTCCCGCGAGGAGACGGAGCTGGTCATCTTCTCCGCCGTCGACGACGTGTTCGCCAGGACGGCCGTGAGGCCCGAGGACATCGACGTGCTCATCGTCAACTGCAGCATCTTCACGCCCACGCCCGTGTTCGCCGACATGGTCGTCAACAGGTACAAGCTGCGCGCCGACGTGCAGAACGTCAACCTGTCCGGGATGGGGTGCAGCGCGGGGCTCGTCTCCGTCGGCCTCGCCAGGAACCTCCTGCAGGTGGCGCCGCCGGGCACGCACGTCCTCATCGTCTCCACCGAGATCCTCTCGTCGCAGTACTACGTCGGCACCGAGCGCGCCATGCTGCTGCCCGGGCTCGGGCTCTCCGACGAGGACGTGGAGGCGTCGAGGATGACGCTGCACCGGTTCGGGAACACGTCGAGCAGCTCGGTGCTGTACGAGCTGGCGTACCTCGAGGCCAAGGGGATGATGAAGAAGGGCGACCGGGTGTGGATGATCTCCTTCGGCGCCGGCTTCGACTGCAACAGCGTTGCGTGGGAGTGCTTCAAGCCGGCGGCCGACGCCGACGGGCCGTGGATCGACTCCATCGATCGCTACCCGGTGCAGCTCCCTGAAATCGCCCAAGGACATCTGACTTCCTAGAGCGTAAAAACAGAGTATGCAACTGGCGTTTATTTGTACGTACCTGGTATACGTATACATATTAAGTCAACAAGTGGAAAGTATGAGTATATGGTATACGTGTATGGGATATGGATGTCCCGGATAGGGGTCCTGCTAAAATTAATAGGCTGGATCGATGTCTCAATGATGTAGCCCAGAGTACGGGCCTTGATTTGTTTGGTGTCACACCTTCGTACAAAAACCAATCATGTGGTGTTAGTAGGATTGGGAACAAACATTATAGCTGATTATACTATGTATCTTTAATATAATTGCAAATCAACGCTACTAAACAAAGTATTCTCAATTTCTATTGCACAGAAGGTACTCGTACGGGTACAAATGCATTGCCAGGCTGTTTTTCTTTTCTTCCAAGGCTGTTTCAAGGCTAGTATTACTGTAAGGAACATGGCCCTACGCTATTGTTTGTAGTTTTGATAATTGAGTGACAACATAATCATCTTTGAAGGTCTTATAGGCTACTTGTACCGGTGCAAATGCATTGCCAGGCTGTTTTTCTTTCCTTCCAAGGCTGTTCCAAGGCAAGTATTATTGTAAGGAACATTTTTTATTTAGAAAAGGGAAGCTTTATTGATCTCAGACAATTACATCGAGATGATACAATTATATAAGATCAAACACGCCCTCTGCATAACTAAGACGCCCACAGCCCATAAAAAGAAAATAAGAGCACCATGACCATAAGATCATGTCGCAGCAAGCTAACACAAGCGACTTCACCTTCATCTGCTTCACAAACCAAAGCAGCTCTTGGACTATGGCGTATGCTCCCGAGACAACGCCTCCAACGAGGAAACGGCACGCGTATGTGCTGACATTGCAGTGACCCAATCAATTAAGATCAGATTATAAGTTTTCACCCGAGGGAGTAATTTATCTTAATCCAAACAATGCCTTCAACAAGGTCACTACCATGTACAACTAATTAAGGTCAGACCTATGAATTTCTTCCCGGAACCGATGAATTAGTAACAATTACCACCACGACATAGTCACACCGTGGTGCTTCCCCCTTCTTACCAAGCCAATACTTTCATATAGACCAGACCTGACCCACTTCAAACGGCCATGAACTCCAAATCCGGCAGACCATCTGAAATCGTAACCTGAGACATCATGTTGGAAAGTAGCCACTGGATACCTGTGCATAATCCATCGGAATAAATTGCAGATGAAATCCGTCTTCGAGTAAGAGAATCCGTGAATGAAGCCAAGGTGACTCATGTCTCCCGGTGTATCTGAAAATAAAGGCGAAATTGAAGATGTCATCACCAGATGTAGTTGCAAAATTCGAATTAGGGCTGCCGTCGCCGCCGCCGACTTCCTTGGGGATCTGACCCGCGCAGCCGCCGGCCATGGCATCCACACAAGCCGCCTCGTCCTTGCCGCGCCACGCCCACGGCCGCTGCCCGCAGCTAGCTCCTCGCGCCGCCGACACGTGCTGCCTCCACTGGCGCTCGTCGCTACAGCTGACGCCGTCGCATCCGGGCTGCCTCCGCGCCGCGTGCAGTCGCTTCTTCGCACCCCCGAGCCGGCCGTCCACGCGCGGCCGTCCTGTCGCGCCGGCCGCCTGCTTACAGCGCCGCCCGCACCAGCCATGCCTTGAGCCGTCGGCGCCCTGGCCGGATCCGGTCCGCAGGGACGGATCTCGCCGGCTAAGTCGGGTCGCCGCCGCCGCCATCAGTCTCGCGGTCTGCCGAAGGAGAAAGCCCCTCCGTCACCTTCTGTGGGATATGGGTACCCCTGGGCCCACTGTCAGACCTGAATACGGCGTCCAGGGCCCACCTCTGACAGGCCCATGGGCCGACCCCTAGGCGGCCTCATACGGGCTCCCTGACTTGATGGACAAGCCAATGAAGACCGGCGGGCGGCTCGTCCGGATATCCAGGGATATTCCAGTTGTAACCGATTCGGACTAGAGTCCTGGTCGGAGACAAGTAGGTTTAGATGGAAACCGACTTGTAAACCCTAGCCCGCTACCCTATATAAAGCGGCCTAGGGCACCCTCATAAGAGATCACGCAAGACAACGCATCTCATCCTGTAAACCATACGCTCGACCTAGCTTCCTGAAGCTTGGCCGGGTTCCAGCCCCAGTTATTCGAACCGGACCGGACCGGCGGTTCATCCGGAAAAACCGGAAAACCATACGCTCGACCTAGCTTCCTGAAGCTTGGCCGGGTTCCAGCCCCAGTTATTCGAACCGGACCGGACCGGCGGTTCATCCGGAAAAACCGGAAACCAGTGACCCCACCGGTCCGGTCCACGTAAAAGACCGGCCATGCAACTGAACCGCTTTAAACCGTTTGAACCGGCCAGTTTTCACTAAAAACCGCTATTTAACCGGCCATTGAACCGCGGTCCAACCGGTGGGGCGAGCGTGACTTGGGCGCGGAGGGGGAAAATGACGCGCGGAGGGGGGAAACTATCGCAAAAATAGTGCAGCAGTGGGGGTTCGAACCTTGGCTGCTTGTGTGGGGGGCTTTCAGCCGAATGGGCTGACCACTAGATCACTTTGTGGGTTGTGTCATATATTAAATATTAAATCTAATTGAACCGTTTAAACCGACGGTTCAACCGATTAGAACCAGTGAACCAATGAACCGAGCACCTCGGCGGTTCGATCTCCGGTCTGGTTTAAATAACTGGGTGGTTCCAGCAATACAAACGACGCCACCGACACAGGACGTAGGGTATTATACCTCCGGGTAGCCCGAACCTGTCTAAATCAGTGCCTCCTGTGTACCATCAAGTCGCTAGTTCATCAATCGCCCCGCCTACAAATCAACCACACGGGTACCCACAGGTGGATTGCCGGTCCTAAGGTCTGACACCTTCCTAGCGGGCCCACGGGCTTCCGGGGCCCCGCTTCGGCGACGGCGAGGATGGCCGGAGGGTGGAGAGGGGGGAGCGGCGGCGGTGAGGGCGAGCCGCCCCCCTGGGAGACGACGCGAGACGCCCCCTCTAGCCCTACGCTATTGTTTGTAGTTTTGATAATTGAGTGACAACATAATCATCGAGACTAATAAGCATGTCTAAATGAATATTGGAAGGTTTTATAGGCCATCCAAATACAATAACTTAGAAGTATTCCAAATGATGGAATTTGCACTTAAATGGTTGTAAAATATCAGAGGTCTCTAAAAAGACTGACATTTTTGCTAGAAGGAGACTGTATCAATTGGTATAGATGTAGCTTGTGAAGAAGAGTTTTCAAAATACACCAGTTCAATTAGTCGGTGTTGGCAGTTTTCTTCCCGTTAGAGTAACAGCTAGTTTCAAGACTAGGGGCTATAAATACCCCATTGTCCGGTCATAAGTGTAGTAGAGCTTGAAGAAGTTATTGATGTGTCTTGTACATAAAATTGAGTGCTCTATCCACCAAAGTGATCAAGAGAATATTAGGACAATTAGAAACAAGCCTGAGGACTTGATCAGTGCTGTCCAGGCCTATTTGTGCATTGCATTAGGAATTAGTTTAGAGTTAGGCTTTTCACAAAAAAAAGTTTAGAGTTAGGCAAGGTTTGCACACCTTATTGTTATCAATAATGCATGGCACACCTTGTGTTGTAAATCCGGGGATTGTCAAGTGGCGGCTGGTAGTTGTGAGAGGGAGAAGTGTCGGTGTTTAACGACCGAGTACCTACCTAGGGTACCTCAGAGTAAGTAGTCGTGGGTATCGCCGAGTTCTAAGGAACGATGGTGCACAAAGAAGACCAGGATTTAGACAGGTTCAGCCGGTGCAAGAAGTAGCAACTATCCAGTCAGCTCGATCAAGAAGCTATCTAGCATAGTCGATGTCAATACTATGAGCCATAGTGTACAGAATCCTTTCCTCGTCAACGACAAGTGATGCTGAAAGGCTGACCACCATGTTCCTCGCCCCGAACGCGGGAGCTAGCTAGAGGCAAATATCGAGAGCCGCGGCAGACAAAGTGCTTTCCTCATCAATGACGAGTGATGCCGAAAGGCCGACGGCTATGTTCCTCGCTCCGAACTAGGGAGCTAGAGGCAAATACTATGAGCTGCGTCACACAAAGTGCTTTCCTCGTCAACGATGAGTGACGCCGAAAGGCCGACGACCATATTCCTCGACCCGAACCCGATGGCAAGAGGCGAATACCGCGAGCTGCGGCACACAAAGTGCTTTCCTTGTCAACGATGAGTGACACCGAAAGTTCAATGACCATGTTCCTCGCACCAAACATGGGGCTAGAGACATATACCGTGAGCTGCGGCACACAAAGTGCTTTCAACGTCAAATGACGAGTGATGCCAAAAGACCGACAATCATGTTCCTCGCCGCGTACATGGCAGCGAGAGTTGAATTCCACCCATCTATCAATACCGCGAGCCACGGTGTTTTCTCGTCAACGACAAGCGATGCCAAAAGAATGACGACCATGTTCTTTGTCCCGTACGCGGTAGCGAGAGACGAGCTTCGCCCACATATCAATGATGAGAGCCGCAGTACCGACAAGGCTAGACGTAACTTTGGCTAAGTTGCCGATGAGGCTTGGTCACTACTCCACCGACACGTCCTAAACAACGGGATTGGACACTACGTTGCCGAGCACCGATGAGGCAAAGGCAACACACGTATATCCGCGTTTGATGAACCGGGCTATATGACTGGGCACCGACAAGGCGAAAGTCACCCCTTTATCAACATACTCTTTCATTTACTATCGGTGTGGCGATGACGCCATTGTGATTGAGTCTCGGTGATACAAAGCCACCCACACCAACTCTACGCTCCATACCGCTATCGACGATGAGCAGATGAATACTTGATGACCATAAAAGAGTAGCTTAATTGGAGGTTTTCCGTCGACTCGATCTGCGTATATAATAAACCTGATGCGCACCATAGGCCCCGAGAATTGGCGAATTACACAATCTCTATAACTCAGATGTCTCCGTAAGCATCGACACAGAAGACAGACAAAGACAAGTTGTTGTGGGTCATGTATTCATGTATTTTGTAAAAGATCTAAATTAATGAAATATGTGTTCTTGCCAATGTGTTTATGTGTCCCATGTGCAACTTTCATTTTCCCTTATCTTCATTTTGTTTTCACGAACAAGTGGACATAAAAAAAAATGGAGATAACCTCGAGTATCAAAAGGTCGTTAACAAGATATGAGGCCAACACTGAAAGACATTGTGTAGGCTTGGCAAGGTGAGCAATCGGAAAAGGAGAAGCAACAATCTTAGGTATCGTGATAACAAGTGTAATGCTAGTAGAGCCTATGAGAGACTAAAATTCTCTTGTTGACTCAGTAATGTATTGTTCTAATTCATTCATCATCCTCATGTTTTTAGCATAGAATTTTACAATTGTATTGGTTGTTCAAATGGCAATGGCTTGTATCTTAAGAAAGGTTTTCATAAACCAAAGATTTTGATCATTGAAAATTTGCATGTAACTAAAAGGAAACTGGTTGTAAATCAACTAAGATTTAGGATATTTGTGAGTCCAATGGCTACATATATTTATTTTATTTCACATGATACATCAATCTATTTTGGCTCTGCTGGATTGTAGACTTGAAGGAAAGCTATAAACTTATGGTAGAATGATGTATCGGGCTTCTTTCTACTTCCTTGACTCCCAACATCTGATTCAGCAGTCCGTTAGATGAAGTTTCATCCTTCCTATTTTGTGGTGGCCTCGTTAAGGCTTGATTGGGTTGGAACAGAGAGGCGGCAAAGACCATTTCTTCTGGGCGATGCAGCTCCAGCTAATTGTAAGAACTATCTTACAGAGCTTGTGGATTTGCTCACGCCGCTAGTTACTCGGCTGTTATACATAGTCAAAAACCCAACAGAGGAATAGCATCTCGGCGACCTCCTCTTCTCGCGAACAAGATTTGATCCTCTCTACTCATCTTACTAGATCTATCTCAAAAGATAGTTGAGTTGGGAACAACACTTTCGCTTCGTGAATCACTGGGATCAGGTATCACTCTCCAACTCCTGTAGCATTGGCTAAGAATCTGTCTTCTTACAAACATGGCTATTGGATCTTTTATCATATCTGTGTTGCGTGTATGCCTACCTGTTCACATAGTTCTAGTTTCATAAGTAAAATAGTTGAATAGATTGGTGAATCCGAGTCTACTCTTGGTTCTGGAACTGATGATATTTTTGGCCTCTTGATTTTTGATTTAGACTTTGTCTTCACATATATACATGAATAGTTTTTTATTTTCCCTTGTGTCTTGCCGTGTGCATTAGAGATGTGAACATGTATTTGCATTACCCTGTGATTTCAGATCAATCTATCTATGAGTAGGTAAATGCACTTTCTTTTAAGATTATTTATCATGAGTATTTTCTCTTCTAGATGTGCAACTACAGTAATGCGGTAATTGACCCCAACAGGAATAATCAATCCACATCATATAATACCATTGGTTATGGCAGATATCCGTACATGGACTTTCGTCTTCTTCTAATAACTTCGTGGAATCTATGATGTAGAGCTTGTGTATGTACCCTCATGTTTCTTCATCTGTTAAAAGGACAAGCATAAATTCCATTTACCGAAATATATGGGCATCAGAAAAAGAAGCATATAAATTCACAATAGGATAGACCAAGAGAAATATAATTAATGTAGCCCATATATGGATCTACTTTTCTTGATGTATAATTTGGGGTTAAAAGACAATAAGGTGCTATTCAATTGTGAAATGAACAACAAATTTGTTCTTCGTATTGGTATTAAAAACATAAACTAGATAGTTGAATGGCAACATTCTCCATTTTTTCATCTTCAAAAGATTTTTTCGCTAACTTTTGTGCTTTCTCTTGGCAGTATTGGGCTTTCAATAAGAGCTAAAAAATATCAAGGGATGTTGAAATATGTGTTTGGATGATACAATAGCTTGCCACCAAACGTATTTGCAGTTCGCCTGATTTTGTTGACATTAGATCAGTACAATCTGCACAACAATCTCTCCATGTGCACAAACATAGTAGGGCAAGGCATGGCAGCTCAACCATCACCTTAGCTACTTTCTTGGAGGAGACGGGTGAAATTATTGGTCATTTACACACACCTTCTACATCATTTGGTGATCATTGTCAACTTTATAACTTTCTGTGCATAACACTGGGAAGAAGGCTGAGAAAGGGAATATTTAATGAAAAATTATGCGATGGGAAAATTACTTGGAAAAGGAGTTTTGCCAAAGTCTATTATGCTCGTATTCTTAAGACTTCCAAGAGTGTTGCTATCAAGGTGATTGACGATGATATGATCTTAAAGTGTGGTCTTATGGATCAAATAAGTCGAGAGACTTCAATGATGAAGTTGGTGAAACATCCAAATATTGTCCAAGTGTATGAGGTTGTAGCTACTAAAACAAACCAAGATATACTTCGGTTTGTAGTATGCCAAAGGAGGAGAATTGTTCAACAATGTTCAACGGGGAAGGCTAAAATGAGATGTTGCTCGTAAATATTTCCAACAACTGAGCAGCGCTGTTGATTTTTGTCACAGTAGAGGAGTTTGTCACCGTGATTTGAAGCCTGAAAATCTTCTTCTTGATGAAAGTCATAATTTAAACATCTCTGACTTTGGTTTAAGTGCACTTCCATATTCCAAGAGACTAGATAGGTTGCTCCATACAAGTTGTGGTACTCCTGCATATGTTGCTCCAGAAGTAATAAGTAGAAAAGGATATGATGATGCAAAAGCTGCATATGGGCATGTGGAGTGATTCTCTGTGTGTTGTTGGCATGCTATCTTCCTTTCCACGATAAGAACATGATAGACATATATAAAAAATTTTGCTGGGCAGATCTCAAGTGGCCAAGTAGGTTTCCTTCAGATATTCAGAAGCTTTTGCGGTGTATTCTTATCCAAACCCTAGTGCACGGATCTCTCTTGCAGAAATAATGGAACATCCTTGGTCTAGAACTGGTATTGACAGAAGATTGTCTCATTATACCATGGAAATAATTGATAATGATATGCCCGTTACTTTGGATTATTTATATACCAATATAGTTGAGGGTAATCAAGGTGTAGAAAAACTTACTAATTTGAATGCTTTTGACATCATCTCTCTTTCAAACGAATTTGATCTCTCTGGCATATTTGAGAACTCAACCATGGAGGAGACTAAATTCACATCTACCAATACAGCTTTGACAATTAATAGAAAGTTGGAGAAAATTGCAATGAGCTTGCAACTAAAGGTAACAAATAAAGCTGGTGGACTACTAAAAATGGAAGGTTCCAAAATAGGAAGAAAAGGTGTGATGCCCATAAATGCCAAAGTATTTCATATCGCACCAAATTTTCATCTAGTGGACATCAAGAAAACCAATGGAGATACCCTCGAGTATCAAAAGGTCATGAAACAAGGTATAAGACCAGCACTGAATGACATTGTGTGGGCTTGGCAAGGTGAGCAACCTGAAAAGGAGAAGCAACAATCTTAGGTATCGTGATGACAAGTGTAATGCTAGTAGAGCCTGTGACAGACTAAAATTCTCATGTTTACTCAGTAATGTATTGTTCAAATGCTTTCCTCATCCTCATGTTTTTAGCATAGAATTTTACAATTTTATTGGCTGTTGAAATGGAAATGGCTTCTATCTTAAGAAAGGTTTTCATAAACCAATGATTTTGATTGTTGAAAATTTGCATGTTACTAAAAGGTGGCTGGTTGTAAATCAACTCAGATTCAGTATATTTGCGAGTCCCGTAGCTACATATATTTATTTTATTTCACCTGAATTTGCTACTGGGTTCATGATACATCAATCTATTTTGGATCTACCGGATTGTGGACTTAAAGGAAAGTTATAAGCTTATGATGGATTGATGTATCGGGCTTATTTCTACTTCCATTACTCCCAAGAGCTGATTCAGCAGTTCGTTAGATGAAGTTGCATCCTTCCTATCTTGTGATGGCCTCATTAAGGCTTGATTGGGTTGGAACAGTTGTGAGAGGCCACAACGATCATTTCTGCTGGGCGATGTAGCTCTGACTACAAGTAAAATCTGTCTTACAGAGAGTGCGGATTTGCTCACACCGATAGTTACTCGACTGTTATACAGAGTCCAAAAAGCCAACTGAGGAATATCATCTCGGTGACCTCCTCTTCTCGCGCACAGGATTTCATCCTCTCAAAAGAAAGTTGAGTTGGGATCAACTCTTTTGCTTACTAAATCTTACTTGAATGCGTTTGACATCATCTCTCTGTCGAACGAATTTTATCTCTCTGGCATATATGAGAACTCAACCAGGGAGGAGACTAAATTCATATCTACCAACACAGCTACGACAATTAATAGAAAGTCGGAGGAAATTGCAATGAGCTTGCGACTAAAGGTAACAAATAAAGCCAGTGGACTATTAAAGATGGAAGGTTCCAAACTAGGAAGAAAAGTTGTGATGCCCACAAATGCCTATTCCATATCGCACCAAATTTTTATCTAGTGGACATTAAGAAAACCAATAGAGATACCCTCGAGTATCAAAAGGTCATGAAACAAGGTATAAGAGACCAGCACTGAATGACATTGTGTGGGCTTGGAAAGGTGAGCA
Source organism: Echinochloa crus-galli (assembly GCA_900205405.1). Taxonomy (NCBI): domain Eukaryota; kingdom Viridiplantae; phylum Streptophyta; class Magnoliopsida; order Poales; family Poaceae; genus Echinochloa; species Echinochloa crus-galli. Next base: position 118,910 of record OAMR01000332.1, read on the forward strand.
ACCTGAAAAGGAGAAGCAACAATCTTAGGTATCGTGACGACAAGTGTAATGCTAGTAGAGCCTATGACAGACTAAAATTCTCATGTTGACTCAGTAATGTATTGTTCTAATTGTGTCCTCATCCTCATGTTTTTAGCATAGAATCTTACAATTTTATTGGCTTTTCAAATGGAAATTGCTTCTATCTTAAGAGAGGTTTTCATAAACCAATGATTTTGATTGTGAGACTAGTAGCTACATATATTTATTTTATTTGACCTGAATTTTCTACTGGTACATGATACATCAATCTATTTTGGCTCTACCGGATTGTAGACTTAAAGTAAGTCTATAAACTTATGATGGATTGATGTATCGGGCTTCTTTCTACTTCCACGACTCCCAAGAGCTGATTCAGCAGCCCGTTAGATGAAGTTTCATCCTTCATGTTCTGTGCTGGCGTGATTGGTTTGGAACAGTTGTGTCCAACCCAACATCAACCAAACACAAGATTATGTGCTCTCCATCATTTGAGGAAAGAATGTTTCTCGGTTCCAAATTGTAGGTGGTTTTGGCATTTAATGGTTCATAATTTGTTTCTATGAATTTAGACATAGTCTACATCTAGATGCATATCAAAATCTATTAATTTAGGAAAACTAAAACAACCTACAATTTAGAATGTAGGTATATGTTATAACTCGATGTGTTGTGGCAACTTGCTTCCTGAACCCCTTAATCTCATGCAACATGCATGCTTTGCCCCATACGCGGGAGTGAGAGATGAGCATCGCCCACATACCAATGATGTGAGCTACAGTACATGCAAACTTTACTCATTAATGAGAGAAGTATTCATCTTGCAAGCATCATCCAAATGTGATATACTATATCAATACCGCAAGCCGTGGCACACTTCACCAAGCCTAGTACCGACAAGGCTAAACGAAACTTTGGCTAAGTTGTCGATGAGGCATGGTCACTACTCCACTGACACGTCCCAAACAACGGGATCAGACACTACGCTACTGGGCACCGATGAGGCAAAGGAAACACATGGATGTCCGCATTTAATGAACCCGGGATATATGACTAGGCAGCGACAAGGCGTAGGTCACCCCTTCATCAATGTACTCTTCCGTTTACTACCGGCATGGCGATGACGCATTGTGATTGAGTCTCGGTGATACAAGCCACCCACACCAACTCTATGCTCCATACCGCTATGGACGACGAGCAGATGCATATTTGATGACCATAAAAGTGCAGCTTAATTGGAGGTTTTTCGTAGACTCGCTCTGCGGATATAATTAACCAGATGAGCCCCATAGGCCCCGGGAATTGGCGAACTTCGCAATCTCTATAACTTAGATGTCTCCGTAAACATCAACGCAAAAGACAGACAAAGACAAGTTGCCACGAGTGGTGTATTCATGTATTTTGTAAAAGATCAAAATCAAAGAAATATGTGTTCTCGCTTATATGTGCATGAGTCCCGTGTGCTACTTTATTTTCCCTTGTCTTCGTTTTGTTTTCACGAACACTACTAGGACTCGGTTTTCTTCCTTGAGGGTACCAGGAGATCCTGATCTCACAAACTCCCAAGCGATTCATAGTTGACCAGCAACCTCCTTTGAAGTCTTCTAGTCTTTCACTGAGTGCTTGTGGTTACTGAGAGGCTCAGGGGCGGAGCCAGGAATTTTATATAAGGGGGCCAAAGAACCCAAATATATATAGTATAGTATTTTTTAATTATTATAGATATTAACCTTACTGGTATATAACAAGAAAAAATTCACTGCATTCTTATATTCAAAGCCCAACAGTTTTGAGAAATATAGGATCTAATGGTTAGCATATAATAGTTAAAAGAACTAACTTGCTTCACTGCAGTGCTACCCCGTGAGTCTGAATTGCATCAAAGTCATCAATAAGTTCATCTGTTGTAAACTTCATTGCAATCTCCTTCTCAATACAAATCAGTAAGCAATTCGTTAAGAACTCATTTTCCATCTTACTGCAAAGCCTTGTCTTATAAAGTTTCATTGCAGAAAAGGCACGTTCTGTCATTGCTGTTGAAACCAGTAGAGTTAGAACAAGGCGAATCAACCTACAAGGAAAGACATGATTAGCATTTGCTAATAATAAAAAAGTAAAATAGTCAACTAAATGAAGGATGTAAATGTTATAACCTACTCCCTCTGTTTTTTTATATAGGACGTTGATTAGCTCACTTTTGTGCTAACTGGCGTGATATATAGATGAACGGAGGTAGTATCAATCAAGTAGTAGTCATCTGATTTTCCAGTTTCTGCTAGACGGCGACAAAGATCAGCAATGGTTGACCAATTCTGAAACTTAGAATTTGTAGGCACATCATGTTTATAATGATGTAACTGAAGCCTCAAGGTACTCATTTCTTACTCTGGAAAATCAGCAGGGTAGAACTTTGAAGCTAGAGAGCACACATCATCAATATTCAGTGAGCTAAATGAATCCCTAGGATCCAATGAAGTACATAGTCTCATAAGTTCTGTAGCTTGTTCACTAAACCTGTGATTCAACTCTTGTCCTTGCTGATCAACCGCAACTGTGAAAATGTCATATCTATAATGATGCTCAACTGTGATCTCATTCTCTGCACGAGATCGAATATAGTCTACATAGATATCATCCATATTTGGAACTATAATTCCTTATTTGCTGCAAAACAAGGTCACGTCACTAATAAGATTGTCCCAGCCATGCTCTCTAAGGTCCTGAGCCAACTTTTTGGTAGTGGTAACATCATCCATAGCATTTACATTGTCCTGAGTCAACTTTTTGTGACTCCCATGAGTTCTTTCATAACATGCATAATAAATACAAACTCAAATAACATCAATAATTTAACAGCACCTGCAACCTTTGCATGCCCTGGAGGCATAGTTATTTGAACCGAACCGGACATCGAACCGGTGAACCCCACGGTTCACAGTTTGATTGGTCCAACCGGTCAGACCACCGGTCCAACACGGTTCAATTAGATTATGGATCTTGTATATTTCACGAACACCAACATGTTCTGGTGGTAGCCCAGCTATGTCGAAAGCCGCGGGACACAGGGAGATGCAGGTTCGAACCCCTCCTGGCGCACATTTTGGCCGCGCACCTATATTTTTCCCACGAGCAGCTGTTCAGTGCCCGGTTTTTCCCCACAGGCAGCGGTTCAGTGACCGGTTTTATGTCCGGTTTACAAAAAACACCGCGGTTCGACCCGGAACCAAGCCGTACATACGACTTTCATCGAATACGGCTTTCCACAGAACTCTATAGGGATCTATGAGATCGAGTATGGAATTCTGTTTACTCACTTTAAATTGAGAAAGTTGAACCAAACCGGTGAGGTCTCTGGTTTCCGGTTCAACCGGTCGGACCGGCCGGTCCGGTCCGGTTCAAATAACTAGGCCTGGAGGTGAGGTTCAATGAGATGCTCCATTTCAACAACTTGATTAGCACGTAGATCATCATTTCTCTTACTAGAAGACACAACTGTGTTGACAATGAGAGCAAGATGCTCAAATAAATTATGAACCTTGGGTGATTCTTTAGATGCAGCTACAAGAGCAAGCTGTAATCGATGAGCAAAACAGTGAATATAATTTGCATAAGGACACTCTTCTGTGAACTTTGCCCGTAATCCATTCCACTCTCCACGCATATTACTTGCACCATCATATCCTTTTCACGCATATTCTGAACATCTAAATTATGATGAGATAAAACAAAATCTATTTCTTGTTTATGAGTGGCAGATGATATATCATGAACATGAACAAGATCAAAAAAACGTTCTCAGATAAAGCCATCTTTGTCAACAAATGGAACCACAAGTGCCATTTGTTCTCTTCTAGACTCATCTCTTGATTCATTAACAATCAAGCAAAACTTAGCATCTCCAATTTCACTACGAATTTTTGCTTGCACATTACAGGCTATAAGATCCAATATTTCTTTCTGAATCTGAGGTGACGTATATTTCTTAGTACAACAGCCTTGACCGCCTCGTCATATGAAGCTATCAGCTTTACCATCTCGAGAAAATTACCTTGGTTCAGTGATGTGGCAGATTCATCGTGTCCACAAAATGGGCAAGCTTGAAATGCTAACCATCGGACCACATCAATTGTTGTTCGAAGCTGCAGTCTATTTGCCATGACTTGTTCACTTGTTTTCTTCTCCATTGCTGGCTCGATATGGCATAATCGATTTTTTAAACTGTCATAGCATTTAACAGAGTACTGATGATCTGAGCCACTTTCTCCCATATGAGTTTTGAAGGCACAATTTTTCCCACTAACTTTCTTTCAGCTCTTAAAACCTTTCACTGTGAACACATGAGATCATGCTTTCCCTACCGGCTTCTTAGCAAACAAAAAGCAAGGAAAGCAAAAGGCTGCATCTTTAGTTAGTAAGTATTCTAACCAAGGAAAAGAACTGAACCACTGTGATTGAAACCTTCGTTGGTGACTATATGGACCTAAAGAAGGGTATACTTTCTTATGAAATTGATATGGACCATGTTTCATGTATGCTCTGATAACTTGTTCTTGCTTGTCAGGGGGATACGTATGAATTTGGCAACGTAAACCTGGATCTCGTTCTATAATCAACACACTAGTGTCTTCAAAATTAACTCTCTGAACCTTAGGTGCTGGTTGTTCTGGAGCTTCTTCGTTTTGTTCATCCTCTTGTTGTGCAGCAAGCCATTCAGCAACTTCATCTGTCTCAGAGTCAGAGTGAGAAGCGTCGACATCCCCATCAATCTGTTCAGGCTCCTCAAATAAATCAACCACACTATCTTTCTTCTTGAAAAAAGAATCAAGTGTCTTCCTTTTAAGTATCATGATTATCCTTCAAACATTAATTATCAAATTAGCATCTGGAGCACTAAAACTAGATTACGGATACTACGGGCCTCTAGCTACGTAACAAAAACTAAATGATCTTACAAAGAAATTCACCTAGAGGAGGTACAACCAGAGATTCGGAGGCACTGGCTGGCAGGCAGGCAGCGCCAGGCGGGGGCACGAGTGTGAGTGCGCGGCGGCGGGCGGCGGCGGCATGTGGCTAAGGTACAAACTGAACCGGAGGCTGAAACGTCGTACTCTCGCGATGGATGCGATCGTGGGATCATTGGGTTGGGGAGGGAAAAAATAGAAGGGCCCAACATCAACAATTTGGCCCAGCAGCCGATCCAACACAGGCTACACAGTCCAAATGCCTGGTAATTAGCAAGGGGGTTAACATTTTTTCCCACGTTAGGAGGGGCCATGGCCGCCCCCGATGGCCCCCCTGCCTCCGCCGCTGGCGAGGCTATAGAGAGCTTCATAAATGTCTTGAATAAATATTCTCACCGAAGGCCTTGAAAAATCTTCGTGCCTTTGTCTTGAAATGATCAACAATAGGCACAAAAAATGTGTACCCCTTAGGTATAGCACCCCAAGCCTCAAAGCAAACGGTTCTCTATTCGGTCCAAGGGTCAACAATAGGCCCAAAAATGTGTACCCCTTAGGTATAGCCCCCCAAACCTCAAAGCGAACGGTTCTCTATTCGGTCCAAGGGTCAAGAAACATAATTCTCGAAATATCTTCCGTGTAGTTGAAGTCGTCATTATGCAAGCACCGACTAGTTGAAGTACTCCGCTAGCGTTGTAATGCCGTGCCATTTGAGTATTGACTAGTTCTAGTACTCGGCTTCAAGTCCTGACTTGTGCCGTGTAGCCCCCGAGCCTTAAGCAGCTAGTTGAAGTACTCGGGTGGCATTATGGAGACGCATCATGTGAATATCGACTAGTGTAAGTATTCGGGTGGCTTCGCGACACCATGGTGAGGCGAGGTAGTGCACGGTCCTGACTGATGCGAGTACTTAGCTGGCAACCATGCAATTTAAATATATAGGATGAGTAGTATCCGGTCAAAAAATGACAAAAGAAAGTAACATCATATTGTAATGCATGTTTAAGCTTTCTGCTCGTTGCTCTTGTTTGACTCTTAACCACTTATGTAGTAGCCCTGTTACGTTTAAGCACTTGGTCCCGCTTAACCATAGCCCATAACACAGAGAATTAAGTCTACTTGGACATGTAGGTGCATATGTATTTGCGAAGGAGCTAAAGTTTCACGAGTTAAGGTGCATGCTACTAAGCGGTGTTGGTCATTAAGAGTAGAGAGAAATAATAAAGTAGTCAGAGAGGACTTTTCTCCTGTTGTAAGTGTAGCCTCTAAGAGCCCTACGTATTTCGATGTACCAAGTGTGCTGGCTAAGAATCCTACACAACTCGATGTACAAAGTTCGTGGGCGAAGAGCCCTATGTAACCCAGAGTACCAAGCTTGTGGGTTAAGAGCCCTACATATCTTGATTTACCAAATATGTGGGCTAACTTGGCATGCTCAATAGTTAGCGATGGTGTAGCAACCAAGAACTGTTGTTGTCGAGGGACGTACCCAGAAAAATAGTTGGCATATGACCAAGCATGTATAGAACAAGCTTATGAAATTATTATGGAGAAAATAATTATTAAATAGGACTTAGCATGATTCACGTCGTATTTGAAGTAGTCGTCGTGCGTGATGACGTGATTGTCGATGAAGTTGACTTGTCAGGACATGTCCCTGACTAGTTCCTGATCTTGCGACACTCGTTCCCAAATAGTTTCGGGTAGAGCCGACTAGATGAGGCTGTCATTCGTAAGATGGTGTAGTCAACCCATCTTGGTCGGGTGGTTCTTCGATTATGACGGCTACCGTCAATCGAGACTCGCTGTCCAGGTGAGGGTCGGGGGAATCAGACCAGGCCAGTAGTCCTCCTAGGGTCCTAGAGATGACCAATCACTTCTGCTGATATATGGCCACAGAGTAAGGGGGTTTGATTGAAAACTGATCTGAGAAATCCTCCGATGGCTGTTCTGCCGGCTCGGATTCCCAGATCTCTTCCAATCCGAGTAAAAAAACTAGACCGGACCGGACCACTGGTCAAACCGGGAACCGATGACCCTACTGGGTCGGTTCAGATAAAAGATCAGCCAGAGAAAAAACCGGCATCTAAGAGCGTATTCCTGGGCTATTGGGCTGCAACCGGTGTCTTACTGGGTTGAAATCGATCCAATGTTCACATGCGAAGGGCTCATTACTTAAATTTCATGGGAACCAAAAGAAAACGTGGAAGGAACGGGGTTCGAACCTTGGTCTGTGCCTACAGATTGCCGCCGCTAACCATCTGGGCAACATTTTGCACGTGAAATGGTGGAGTATATACACAATTTGTTGTGTAATCGAACTGCGGTCCAACTGGTCGGCTTACTGGTTGGACCACTGAACCATTGAACCGACGACTTCACCGGTTCAATGATCGGTCCGGTTTTTCGTACTTGGCTTCTAAGGTTAAGTTGGAGACTTGGTTTGCGAGTTGTTGAAGTCTCGCGGTGTACATATGTTGATATACAACTGCAGGTGTTGTTGAACCTGAACGGGAATCGGCCTGGGTGGGTCTCCGATGGCTCCTTATGAGTCGGCTCGGATTCCCCTTCCATAGGTGGAAACGAGTTGTACCCAGACTCGACTTGGTGAACCCGAATCGGAGTCAAGTCAAGGTTGAAGTCGAAGTCGAGGTAAGGCCGCCATCGAGAGTTGTTTCTCGTTGAGTTGATCGACGAGATCGTGAAGCGGCTTTGGTGGAGTCGCCGTCATCGAGGTGGGGCCTAGACAATCCGCAAGGTACCTTGCGAACTTGTCGTTTCCTAGGGCGATGAAGGTCAAGCGCTAAAAACGAAAGTTGCGTCTTCCTCGATGTTGCCGGTAATGAGGGTGGTTGATCCCATCATGCTTGTTTTCAAGCTTACGACGAGTTACCCCATGGTGGGTGCCAACTGTTGGTGTTTAACGATCGAGTACCTGCCTAGAGTAACTCAGAGTAAGTAGTCGTGGGTCTCACTGAGTTCTAAGGAATGATGGTGCACACACAAGATAAGGATTTAGACAGGTTTGGGCCGCAATGTGCGTAATACCCTACGTCTTGTATGTGAAAGGACCTTGATGTCACCTATAGGGGGGAGAATAGGTGAATCTGCAATTTACAAAACTTTTTCACACTGTCAGTACCAAAACCGGTCAGACCGGTTTGGGGTCACGGTCAGACCGGTTTGGGGTCAGAACTCAACACAGTGCAAAAGCGGTCAGACCGGTTTCCTGCAGAAACACACAAATATGTATATGACCCCCTCTACGAGTTCTAGCACAAACCAAACTTGTTTTGCAGCTCCTGTAGGTGATTTCTAGCAGGTTCACAAAGTCCCTGCACACAAGTAGAGCACAACCAAGTAGATCGAAGCGGAAGCAAATATAAATGCTAGAATTGAACTTGTGAGGCAAACCAATAGAGAGACACGATGATTTGTTTCCCGAAGTTCGGATTCACCAATGCCACAAAGGCCGTCACAAAGACAAGGTGAATCCTACTCTCCGTTGAGGGCCTACGAAAGGCGGGCTTATCCACTCCAAGCCACTTTCCTCGGTTCCACTAGCTTGTGACCCTTTTCCACGAAGGAGGCAAGGCCGGCCTATACAAACGATCCGCGGCTTACCACAAACACGGTAGCTCACCGGCGACGCCTAGCCGTCTAGGAGGCTTCACCTCCAAGAGTAACAAATGCTTCAAAGGTTGCTAGACTTCACCGCAAGTGCTCAAGCTATGGATTCACTCTTTGCTGTTGCAATTAGCTCTAGCAAGCTTTCTCTAGCTCACTCACAAGATCTCTCTCAACCCAAATCCAAAGATATTGATAGAATCAATCAACTCTCACAAAGAGAGGTTTGGGGAGAGCTTGCTGGTGCTTGGGAAGGCTCTAGGCGTGCAAGGAAGGCAAGGGAACCAGCAGCCCTCAAAGGAGAGGGCCAAGGGGTATAAATACCCCAAACTCCCAAACTAGCCGTTATAGCCGTTGGAAACCGGTCAGACCGGTTTCCCAAACCGGTCAGACCGGTTTTCAAAGGAAACTAGCCGTTAGGGCTGTCAGAGGCCAAACCGGTCAGACCGGTTTCCCAAACCGGTCAGACCGGTTTTCAAAGGAAACTAGCCGTTAGGGCTGTCAGAGGCCAAACCGGTCAGACCGGTTTCCCAAACCGGTCAGACCGGTTTTCAAAGGAAACTAGCCGTTAGGGCTGTCAGAGGCCAAACCGGTCAGACCGGTTTCCCAAACCGGTCAGACCGGTTTTCAAAGGAAACTAGCCGTTAGGGCTGTCAGAGGCCAAACCGGTCAGACCGGTTTCCCAAACCGGTCAGACCGGTTTTCAAAGGAAACTAGCCGTTAGGGCTGTCAGAGGCCAAACCGGTCAGACCGGTTTGGCAAACCGGTCAGACCGGTTTCCCAAACAGGTCAGACCGGTTTGGGTCCTGACAGCACACTAACCCCAAACACTACACTCTCAAGGCTATCTCACAAGGGTTGATCTATTGAGCACTTTTTGGTGTTGTCAATCAACTAATGTTGCATCCCTCTTGATAGTACGGCATTCCTATACTCAAGAAATTAAATAGCAAATAAATCTTCCTCTTGAGCTTCTAAGTCTTCAACGATGCCATACATGATTATTCTCATCATTGAGGGCTTCAACATTCTTTTCTTGCTTGAGCAAATCCAATCTTGAGCTAGGCTTAGAATTTCCAAGTGTATGGACCAAAAAAATTCGGCCTCAAATGCCAAATGCACATATAAACAATTAAAATGAGAGCTCCCCCTATATCTCAGCATCCAACCTGTGCAACAAGTGTGTGTGACATAATAAAATAATATGTGATGCATATGACACGTATAGCACTCGATAAAGCAAAGAAAAAGCACATGCTTGCTGTCTCAGGCCAAACCGGTCAAACCGGTTTGGGAAATCGGTCAGACCGGTTTCACCCAGACAGCAAGCATGTGTGAAACAACATTGCATCAACCAACACATGCATATCACACTAGCAAATGTCACTTAGAATACATAAATGAGTTCAACACACAGAGTAGCACACATTACGAATTCTCAAGTCCACAAAGAGATAAAGTATGAATTTATTACATCCAAAATCATAAACGACTACAAGACTAGAAACTAGGCTTTAATCCATTCTTCTCCCCCTTTGTCATCAATCATCCATAAAGGGCCTGGAGAAGCTTGTAGTCACACTCCCATCATGCATCCACTTCTCGCCGCTTAGAAGGTCGGGCTATGATCATCAAGTGTCGTGGATTTCCGATGCTTGATTCGAATTTCGTCGGAACTTGATCCACTGCAACTAAACACAATATTGCTCTACTAGAGAGCCATTAAAAGCATCACATGGCATATATGAATGGAATTCAATAAATTTAGTCTAAGTCACTATCAAGTGTCACAAGTTCAAAACTTAAAAACACTTGATCCTACAAAAGGTACTAGTGACTTAAACTTTATCAATTTAAGCACAAAGTGACCGAGATGACATTGGGTGTAGAGTATCGAGCGGAAGCAACTTTAGAAACCATTATGGTGAAATTTGGCCTTCAAATATCCAAAAATTTCCACAGAAAGCTTCACTCAGCTGCTTGGGCCCAAACCGGTCAGACCGGTTTGGGAAACCGGTCAGACCGGTTTCTCCCAGGGAGTTGGGTTCTGCCAGAAACATCGGATCTTCCGGGAATTTGTCGGATCTTCTGATGAACTTCGGATCTTCTGGGCCAGAACCAACTCGAGACAGAGCTACTCGGAACTTCCTGTCGGATCATCCGTCACAAAGTCGGATCTTGCTTTAAAACTGTTCCAAGACAAGCTCCTTTGAACTTAGAAACCAGTATGGTGAATTTTGGCCTTCAAATATCCAAAAATTTCCACAGAAAGCTTCACTCAGCTGCTTGGGCCCAAACCGGTCAGACCGGTTTGGGGAACCGGTCAGACCGGTTTGCCCCAGGCAGCTAAGCCTAGTCCAAAATGGTGGAAATGAGATCCAAAACTTGTTTACTTGATCTGAGAGTGTTTGTGATAAGAATGTTCTTCAACTTCTCAAGATTGTCCATAGAAATGATAAGATTTCCAATAAATCAAATTTCTTTCGTTTCTTCCGAAAGAAATGGGAGACAAAAGATAGATAAAGGATTTTATGGACTTGAGAGAAATATAGCCCTCTCTCGCTGTCCATCATTCTGCTCATAGTAGCCAAAGAACACAGTCGCATAGAATTGAGCAATGACTTCCTTGTTCCAGTTATGCTTGAAGCCCATGAGATGCTTAATTCTCTTTTCCGAACACACTCTAATGATCTCATTGAACACCGGATTGTCATACTTGCTCATATATTCCCAATCCACATACTGTGCTTCGGCTGTGATTTTGGTCTTCTTCATGATAGCTGTAGCATAGAAATCCTGCTGGAAGAGAGTCTAAAATCTATAGTCAGTGGCTGTCCTATCCACACCAAGTGGACTAGTCCTCCTCAACCTCCTGACAACATCAGTCAATTCCACTAGCAAGATAATCTGTCACTCTTCTGCTAGCAGGGCCAGTGGGTCGGCAAATCTCAAGTACCAGTGGAGCATTTGCCTCTTCTGACACATCATCACCTGCCCCCTCATCATCATCATCTGCTGCCATCTCCTCCTCCTCATCATCATCAACATGAGGCTCCACCCTATACTGCTCATCCTCAACATCATCACTCGAAGTGGTGTTGCCCACTTCATTCACTTCCTCTATCTCATGTTCAACTGCTCTCTTGGGCCTTCTAGGCCTCAAATTTCTTCCGCTGGCCGCTTGCAAGCTGCTGCCAATTGATGGATCTTGGCGACTCTTTTTGATTCTCTCGGCATGCGATCCCCTCGGCATCTTCCACTGTCTTTCCTGGGTTCACAAGATATGGAATACATAGAATAAGTACCAGGGTATGGATTGACAAGAGATTGGTTCAAATTGAGAACATCCAACAAGATTTGGAGCAGCTCAGAGGCAAACCGGTCAGACCGGGTTCAGAAACCGGTCAGACCGGTTTCACCTGAGCTGAGCCAAATCAAATTGGGGTCAATCCTAGACAGTAGCATGATCAAGATTTGATAGATAAACTGCATGATAAAG
>OAMR01000332.1:156996-180793 GCA_900205405.1 Echinochloa crus-galli
CCTGCAATGTAAGCTAAATATTGTAGAGAGTTTTTCCGGTGCTTGGAAAATTTAGCAGCCGTTGATTAGTTTTGATCTAATGGTTAAAAAACAGAAAGAACCTATTAAAAGGAACCGAGAACCAATCAAAAGGAACCAGATTTATGGGCTCAGAACCAAAATATGAAGGACAGATTGGTAATTCAAATGCTGGTCAGTTCTATCGTCGGCCCAAATTCAACTAGCCCATCTCGGCTACCTATTGACTTGTGATTGCCGGCACGCCGCCGCCGCCGATAACCGCGCGGCCTCACCCCGGAGCATCTTCCTTGCCGCTGCCGTCGCAAGCACTTTTGACACAGCCTTCTCGAGCGGCCGCACGGCCGCCTGACGCGGCGTCCGCGAGTGGCGCCTCGTCCCAGTGATAGGCAGAGCACCCTCGCCGACCCTTGTCCTGCGGCGTCGTGCTCTGTAATCTGTATCCCCTCCTCCACTCGAGGATGGAAGACGAGCTCCGTGGACCGTGGCGAGGATGCGCGGCTGTTGCCTGGTCCCTGATGGAATCGAATAACCGTCAAGGCGCTAATCTCTGATCTGTTTTGATTAGTGATTAATATAAGGTGAAAAGACATTTCTACCCCTGGTTAGCTCTTAATTAGAAAAGAACCGGATATTCCCGCGTGTTGTTCAATCGATGGCCCGAAAATTTTCTGGACGGAGGAACCAACCGGTTCCCTCCAAGCACCGTAACAAACCTCTTATTTTAAAGGATAAGACAATTAGTCACTACCAGAATTAGACTGTTCATGAGATGGAGGGAGTATTTAGACAAAACATACACCTTTTGACCATCTATCGTTAAAGTGGTTGATACTGACTGACCTGTCATTGCTGTTGGGGGGTTGTGGTGTAATGGAAGCTAAAGATATACTACATGATATTGAAGAATCGAAGTTCATATATAGCACTCCACCACTGAACCCCTCCTCCCTTCCATGACTCACAGTTGAGTGCATGTTAACCAGCTAATTGATAAGAACCCAAAAACCAAAATTAGTACATCCATCGAGACATGAGATAAATTAAGACAGCCTGCAATACTCGCAAAAAAAAATAAGACAGCCTGCAATTTCTAAACCAAAATAATCTCGATGGCAAAAGGAGACGCGAATTTTATCTGTTTGGCATGTTCTGGTTGGGCTGATCTTCAGTCACCCAATCAATTATTGCCATCAGAAATAATAGGACAGTGGACTAACTATTAACTATATCCATGATTGGACATCTCTAACTCTTGGCTCGGTCCTACCTAACATAAAGGCTTTTTGGTACCTAACCGAATACTTGAGTCGTGCGAAGCCTAGCTCTAACACACCGAAAAGCGACCGAGGGATTGATTGGTGGACTGACCTGAAGACCGACGTCCATGGCTTATGGCCCTGGGCCCTGGCATCTACAGTATGTCCCACAGGGTCATCAATATCAGCATGGCTGCGTTCCTTCGGCAGAGAGTAGGCATGGGGTCATCAACGGTACTCACTGCATTATCGTCACCCCTCTATATGTGCAATTAGAGGATGATGAGATCCCTACAGGTTTAATTCTAGAAGTTTCGAGTGCAAGAAATATAATCAACACGTATGTGTAATAGGAATTTAATCAAGCGTTGACTTGTAGATACTTTGCATTGGCTGTTCACCAATGGAATAGAAAGCACAAACTAAGGCCCCTTCAGAAGTTCATGTGAAGTTGAGGGTAACCAAATATATAGTAGCTAGCAAGGAATCGGCAGGAAGCTATCCGTGAAAAGCCCCGTTTCTTCAGGTTCTCTGCCATAACACCTGCCCCTTGCCGCCTCGTATGGGTCACTGATCATCGAATTAGGCACTTTATACTTCAAGTAGGGGTATTTGTATTTTTGCTCATACATTGAAGTGTAACTATGATTTTATCCTTCTGTTCTGAATTTATGATTTTGCTCTTTACTATTCACAAGTTAATATAATTTTTTCTTTAGTCAATATAGGGGTAAATGCGCAATGACCAAGGGCAAAGTCATATTAACTTGTGAGTATTATAAGAAAAATTCATAAAATTAAAAAAGGTGAGCAAAACAACAATTGCATTTCAATGTAGAGGGCAAAAAAAAATCCTTTGAGAAACAATTTTACCAATATCATGATCATAAACCAGTTCCGTGTGTTCAGTCGTAAATCACCTGGGACATTTAGAAGCAGGCCAGATTGATTTTTTTTTTTTTTTGAGGAGAAGGCCAGATTGATTTGGATCAATATTAAATGGCATTCAAAAGTAATATGAACTTGTTTGTATGCCACAATTGGCCCAAGAAATTCTAGAAAAAAAAGCTAGCCCACAAATGGTATTTTGTCATGGCCTCATGGGCCTAGCATGCAACGATCGGCTACTTTCACGGGAGGTGATCCTGAGACCACCAGGCAGACTGGGCTGCTGTCACCAAATGTGGGAGTTGTACTTGGACCAGGCCGAAAGGCATTGGGATCATGCCTACAATCACTCGCCGGCATCATCATCACGACGCTCCCAAACGGACCGCGCTGCTGCAGTTGGGTCGCTTGCATATATTTCTCTCTGCATTGCTTTAAATTGTTATAAACAGTAAAGTTCGCTTGGCTAAACAAAATAAGAGTGTGGGGAATCAAATTCTCAAGCATCCTCATGCGGCTCTATATTGGAAAATATGCGCAAGATTGCAACAGTGTACTACGTTGAAAAATAATATTAGCAGATCGCTATAGATTTATAACATAGAAAAAAGGGATATGCACTTGGACACACCAGGAAACGTGCCACAGATATTCACCTCTCGAGCACAATCCTCACGTGCACCAGCACCTGGACGAACCTAGCGGGTCTGGTGTCAGGTCCAGAAGAAGCAGAGGAAACTAGCATGCGACACTTGAGCTCTTGTCGCAGTTACAGCTTACCTTTCTCTTTCTGTTTTTTCACCCGCTCTCGCCTGCTCTAGTAGGTTTCAGACTGCTTCACGATGCTACATCATTTCTGCAGGCATTCCAACAGAATCACTGTTGACGACTAAAATTGGCACGGCTGTGCAAACCGGTCTGACCGGTATGCACAAACCGGTCAGACCAGTTTAGGAAACTTCATCAAAATGCAAATTGGACTTCACCACTGACCGGTCAGACCGGTTTAGGAAACTTCATCAAAATGCAAATTGGACTTCACCACTGCGAATCTCTCATCGAGAAGATCAAGATGCATATGTGGAACGCCTAATTTGGACTTCGGATGAGAGAGTTACGACATTGGGAAGATCTGCACCCGAGAAAACCGGTCTGACCGGTTTCCCAATCCGGTCAGACCGGTTTGGGTCTGAATTTGAGTAGGTTTAGGACTCTGAGTTTTATACCATATTGTAATCGACTCAACGGGGTAAGACCATCCCACCCTATAAATATAAAGGGCCAAAGACCGATTAAGCATCATCCAATCGATCAAAAACACTTTGGTTTATCTTTTTACTTTTTCTCTTTGCCCTACTTTTCCAATCTACTATTTGTTGTTCCTCCTTCATCTCTACGTCGATTGAGGGCATCCTAGGTGGCCTGCCGACTCTAGGACAACCCTGCGTGCGTTGCCCCGACGGGATCCTGCCCGGACGACGCTCGAAGGTCTACCGCCGGTTCACTCCGGCAAACCGGTCTAACCGCTCTGCATAGGCGGTCTGACCGCATTGTGTTGAGGTGCTGCAGCGATCCCCTCTACGCATCGTTTGTTGGCTGCAAATTCGTGCCAACAGATTTGGTGACTCCGCTGGGGAAGAAGGTAGATCAATCGGCCGCCATGACCGCTAAACTACCTAAACCCGCTAAGGTTGATGCTGCATATATTTCAAGGCCGAAAGTTGAACAAATGTCGGCTTCAGAAGGCACTCGCTGAAATCAGAAGAAAGATCCATGAGCAGAAAGAGCGAGAGATCCAGGAGCTGGAAGATGAAGCTGCGAAGCAATACGTGTCGCACTACACCATGGATCGACAAGGGAACGTCAAGAAACACAAGGATGTCGTCATCAATATTATCGCACTAAAGGTACAATCCAATGCTCCTCCTGAAATTGATTCAGAAATTACAAATCTTATTGATGGAGCTGTTAGTGCTAGCTTTAATAATAAATTTATTGCCATGAGTGAAAAATTTGAATCTACGATTAATTCTCGTTTAGAACACTTAGAGGCCAAATTTGATAAATAATTTTCTGGTAAGGATGTTAATGGATCTACTTTTAATACCGAAAATTCTAAAGATAGTGCACCAGAGGATCTATCAAATTTGCATATTCCAAAGGATCCCATTGGTTCATCACCAGTCCACCACATACATAGCCGGACTACCATTGGTACTTCGGCTGGTGGAGAGAATACAATGACTGCTAATAATGCTATGATGCCGCATACGGTTGTGTATAGTGAGCCATCTACAGGTGCATATGTTTCTAGTAGTTTGTTGCATCATGTTCCTAACACATTGCCGAATCAAACAGCAACATATAGCACACCACAACCCACTATAAATCGAACACCACATCCTGGATCAGCTAGACCTAGAACCGTTTCGGGGATGGAGGGATTAGAGAAGAGATACTTGAAATATTTAGACAAACTTTTGGTACGGAACCTAAAACTAAGAATCGGTCGTATCAAAGACCGTATCCTGAGAATTATGAATATATTCCATACCCATCAGGATTTAAAATACCAGAGTTTACTAAATTCAGTGGGGATGATGGTAGAAGTACATTAGAGCACATAGGCCAATTTACTATACAATGTGGTGAAGCTGCTTCTAATGATATTTGTAAAATGAGATTATTTCCTTTATCTCTATCGGGTGCCGCATTTACTTGGTTTATTTCTTTGCCACCCAACTCAGTTTATACTTTTGCTAATA
The DNA here is from genome assembly GCA_900205405.1 of Echinochloa crus-galli. NCBI lineage: Eukaryota > Viridiplantae > Streptophyta > Magnoliopsida > Poales > Poaceae > Echinochloa > Echinochloa crus-galli. The sequence goes on from OAMR01000332.1 coordinate 161,927, forward strand.
TTGAAGATAAATTTCATGATTATTTCTTTAATGGTGAAACTGAGTTAAAATTGTCAAATCTTGTATCGGTTAAGCAAAAATCTAATGAATCTGTTTCTGAATATATTAGAAGATTTAGAGATGCTAGAAATCGATGCTATAGTTTGACAATTTCAGATAGAGATCTAGTTGATCTTGCTTATGCTGGTTTGCTTGATGTTCATAGAGAGAAGCTAGATGGTCAAGAATTCCTAGATGTGAGTCGGTTGTTGCAAAAAGCTCTAGCTAATAAAAATCGACTTAAAGAATCTAGGAGTTCACATAAAACCAATGACAAAAATAATCGTCCTATTTATTATGCATCTGATAGTTCGGATGATGAGAGCAATAATGTTTACAGTACTGAATTTGTATGGTCAGCTAAAGACAAGCCTAGCACCTGTGAGTCTCTAAAGCCGGTCCGCAAGAATCGACAAGAAGAAGTTAAATATACTTTTGATGTGGCTAAGTGCGATAGAATTTTTGATGAGTTGTTGAAGGCTGGAAAAATTAGAATAACTCATACTATGCCGCCATTAGAAGAGTTGAAGAAACGTGCTTATTGTAAATTTCATAATTCTTATTCTCATGCAACAAATGATTGCAATGTATTTCGGCGGCAAGTGCAATCGGCCATTAATGAAGATCGTTTGACTTTTCATCCTATGCAGGTTGATACTAATCCTTTTTCTATGAATACCATTGAAATACGAAATCCTAAGGTGCTAATTCGGTCACATCAAGCCGGAAAGGCCATTGGAAAAAATGTAATCATTGGAGATGATAGGCTTGCTGATTCAGAGGTAAAAAAGGTGCAGAAAAAGGTTCTTCAAGTGCTTGGGGGGTGTTGACACGAGATCGCGACAACGAAGTCGTGCACTGCCTTGAACGAAACCGGTCAGACCGCCTTACGAAACCGGTCAGACCGCTTTTGATGGGGCGACGGTGAAAACCTAGAACCTCGAGCTCGGGAGGGACCCCGTCGGAGCTTGAGAGTCTAGGGTTGTTCTAGGGTCGGTAGGCCACCTAGAACGTCCTCAAACTCCGTAGAGACGAGAGAAGAACAGCAGATACGAGGGTTGGAAGAGCTAGGGTTTAGAGATAAAAGTAATGCGGAACATAGAAAGATAAATGTATTTGATCGATTGGATGATACTCAATCGGACTTTGGCCCTTTATATTTATAGGGAAGGATGGTCTTACCCCGTTGAGTCAACTACAATATGGTATAAAACTCAGAGTCCTAAACCTACTCAAATTCAGACCCAAACCGGTCAGACCGGTTTGGGAAAACGGTCTGACCGGTTTTCCCAGGTGCAGAATCTTCCCGAAGCCATAACTCTCTCATCCGTAGCCCAAAATAGGTGTTCCACATATGAATCTTGATCGTCTCGACGAGAGCTACGTAATGGAGAAGTCCAATTTATATTTTGACAATGTTTCCAAAACCGGTCTGACCGGTTTGTGCATACCGGTCAGACCGGTTTGCACGACCGTGCCAATTTTGGTCGTCAACATATGCACCACATCCTGGATCAGCTAGACCTAGAACCGTTTCGGGGATGGAGGGATTAGAGAAGAGATACTTGAGATATTTAGACAAACTTTTGGTACGGAACCTAAAACTAAGAATCGGTCGTATCAAAGACCGTATCCTGAGAATTATGAATATATTCCATACCCATCAGGATTTAAAATACCAGAATTTCCATACCCATCAGGATTTACTCGACGAGAGCTACGTAATGGAATATATTCATAATTTTTATCCCCACTGAATTGAGTAAATTCTGGTATTTTAAATCCTGATGGGTATGGAATATATTCATAATTCTCAGGATACGGTCTTTGATACGACCGATTCTTAGTTTTAGGTCCCGTACCAAAAGTTTGCCTAAATATCTCAAGTATCTCTTCTCTAATCCCTCCATCCCTGAAATGGTTCTAGGTCTAGCTGATCCAGGATGTGGTGCATATGTTGACGACCAAAATTGGCACGGCTGTGCAAACCGGTCTGACCGGTATGCACAAACAGGTCAGACCGGTTTAGGAAACTTCATCAAAATGCAAATTGAACTTCACCACTGTGAAGCTCTCATCGAGACGATCAAGATGCATATGTGGAACGCCTAATTTGGACTTCGGATGAGAGAGTTACGACTTTGGGAAGATGTGCACCCGAGAAAACCGGTCTGACCGGTTTCCCAATCCGGTCAGACCGGTTTGGGTCTGATTTTGAGTAGGTTTAGGACTCTGAGTTTTATGCCATATTGTAATCGACTCAACGGGGTAAGACCATCCCACCCTATAAATATAAAGGGCCAAAGGCCGATTGAGCATTCGCCTCCATCGAACAAATACATCTATCTTTTATCTTTTTACTTTTTCTCTTTTCCCTACTTTTCCAATCTACTATTTGCTGTTCCTCCTTCGTCTCTACGTCGATTGAGGGCGTCCTAGGTGGCCTGCCGACTCTAGGACAACCCTGCGTGCTTTGCCCCGACGGGATCCTGCCCGGACGACGCTCGAAGGTCTACCGCCGGTTCACTCCGGCAAACCGGTCTAACCGCTCTGCATAGGCGGTCTGACCGCTTTTTGTTGAGGTGCTGCAGCGAGCCCCTCTACGCATCGTTTGTTGGCTGCAAATTCGTGCCAACAGTCACCCACATAGCTCAGCACTTCACGAAGGACCGCGCTATCGCGCGACCCCTTCCGCCGTCGCCGCCGCATCATCTTCCTCCCCCGCTGCAGCCCCCGCCTCCGGCTCCAGCTGCCTCGGCCGCCTCCGCCGCCGCCCGCCGATCGCCGCCACGATAACCCGGCGGACGCTATTGGGCCGGGCCTGACGGGGTCGCGCGCTCGCGCAGGAGCGCGACGGGTCGCCACATAGACTTAACCCTTCATGAAGCAACATACACTCTACACGACGTTGGAGAATCGGTCGAAGTTCGTATAACTCGTGCCTCTGCTCTACTCTAGGTGTCCAGCTAATTCAAAGATCAGGCCAAATTATGATTTAGTCCAGCCTTTGAGACATGAGACAATTGTTACCAGTTCATCAACACAGCAGCAAGACGCAGGGAGTACCGGTGGGCTGCGAGTAAGGACAAGGCTCAGGAGGACGAATCGGCGCGTGATGGGAGCAGACTGGATTAATTGAGTAAAGGCCCACTCGGCTGCTGGGCTTGGCCCATGTAATAGGCAGTTTACTTATATGCTCGAGAGAGAGAGGGGGAGAGGATCATTCATTCATGTATCAAACTGAACAGGACCTTCTTCTTCCTCAAAACAATTCTAGCGCAAGGCACCTTGCCTCTGCTGCTGCCCGGCACTCTCCTGTTCTGCCTCCGATCTCTTCCCTCTCTTCCTTCCCCACTACCCTGCTACTAACATTTGGTATCAGATTTACCGATTCCTAGGACATCTTCCTTGGAATTCTCTCCAATTCCTCGTACGCTCGGATCTGATCCGGATTCGAGCTCCTCTAACCCTGGATTTCGTGCCGCCTGACGACCATTTCACACGACTTCAGCGGCGTCAGGGCGCCATGAATCCGGACACGAAGTTGCTGCTTGACGCGATCGACTCCGTCAACAAGCGCCTCGACAACCTCAAGTCCAAGTAGGAGATGCGCTTCACCGAGCACAAGCCCGCGCTCGAGTCTCGCGTCGCCGACGTCGAGGAGAGTTGGGCGACCCGCTTCAACACTACCGACGACAAGTGGGAGCGCCAGATCGCGGATCTCACCGTCGCCACCGACGCTCGCGTGGATGCGCTAGAGCGCTCGGCCACCAGCTTCGACGAGCGGTGTCCCGCCATCTCCGACAAGCTCGACCCATGAGTCTGGAGGTGGGCAAGATCAACCGACACTAGCACTACTCCACACAACCCCATCACAAACGGTTCAAAACGGCCATCACTCCGGGCATCACAAACGGTTCAAACGGTTCATTTTCCCAACCGTTTGTGATTTCCTGTGTCCGAAATAAACCCCAAAAAATATGAAAACAATAGAGAAAAAAAATTATTTTCATTTGGGGAGGGCCCCCAAATCGCGCCATTTTTTCGCGCATAGTTCGCGCGCTCCGCGGCCGGCCGGGTTCGAACTCACGACCTCTTCCTCGCGCGTAGCCTCCTCTACCACTCCATCTGTCCGTCACCTGTGACTAGATAGCGTTCCGATTCCTATCATATTATATCAGACCGAGTTTAAATTGCTTATTTGAGGCCCTAAACGACTTCAAATCAAAAAATATTGAACTACAAAGTTTCCTAACTTTGAAACCTATAACTTTCATGTTGACCGTTTTGTTTTTTCATCCGAGGCCGTTTACGAAATTTGAATTTCAAATTTGAGAATATTCAAACTTAGATCTAGCAATTAGATGACTTCAAATGACAAAGTTGTCAACTAGAAAGTTTCATGACTTGTCGAGATCTACAACTTTCATGTTGACCGTTTTTTCATCCGAGGTCGTTTGGAAAAACTCAAATTTTGAATTTTGAATACAAATTTACTTTTCGTTAGCAAAACACTTTCAAATTAAAAAGTTGTCAACTACAAAGTTTCATGAATTCTGAAGATCTACAACTTTCATGTTGACCGTTTTTCCATACGATGTAGTAAAACCGTTTGTGATGAGGGGCATCACAAACGGTTCGTAATGCTATCACAAACGGTTCGTATTACGAACCGTTTGTGATGGGTGTCATCACAAACGGTTCGTAATACGAACCCTTTGTGATGCCCCTCATCACAAACGGTTTTGGTAAAACCGTTTGTGATGGGGGTATCACAAACGGTTTTTCAAAACCGTTTGTGATGCTGCCGTTTGTGATGTAGGAATGCGCGGTGCTCCACCGCCCGCCTCCCCTGCTTGAAACGTCTCCGGCTGCCGGGCACTCACCTGCTGCAGGCCAAGCCGACAGGCCCCATGGGCACCACGTCGAAACTGAGATCCGAGAGGGTGATTACGGGTTCGTCACGACCGTAAATCATCCCCCCGGGACAATCTCAATGATAAAGGGAGACATGAGTTTTGTCCGTTAGTCATGTTCTGGATCCAAGAAATTTAATCAACATAATTGTAGTCTGGGCCAACAATTTAATCGAAGAATGATGGAGTTCAAACAAGGTCGTTGACGTCAAGTTCTTCAATGCAACGAGGATAGTTGCTTGGTTTGTTGGGGGGTGTTTATAATTGTTTTGGTTGTTTTTATTAGTGTCGTGTCACATATCATCCTGCAGTGGTTTTTATTTTATTTTAAATTTAGCTGTTTTCTTTCCTTTTTAAATTGTGTTAAGGGCCAAAGTGACATTGTTGTTTCTTGCATTTTCTTCTTTTCGTAAAAATTACGGTAAAACTTTTATCGTTCCGTTAAAAATAAGCTGTAGCCGTCTCTTTAATCAAGCAATGAGACTAGTATCTACTACTTTTTGCATCGGCAATTCTTTAATGGAACACAAAGCTCAAACAATGCTGTGATGCCCATGTCAGCGGTGCCCGTGAAGTTGAGGGTAACCAAACATAGAGCAAGGAACCGGCTGGGAACTCACCGTGGAAAGCCCTGTTTCTTGAGGTTCTCCACCGTGTTTCCCAGTTCCCCCTTGTTTCGTTTTGATCACAGGTCATCTAATTATGCACTCTACGTAAAACAAACATCGATGTTACAAAGAGCAATTACAGAGATGGACCTGCTCTAAGAGACTAAAGAACATATATAGTATGAATCAAAAGGTCCAGAAAAGGTGAGGGAGAAACAAAAGATAATTGCACTTGCTATAAGAGAGAAACAAAAGAGAATTATTACCAATGAGGGATGAAAACGGATCGAATACGGCCGGATACCGCTGGATACAAATACAGATAGTTTTTTTCTCTCGAATACGGATCGGATACGGATAGTGTCAACTTGTGACGGATAATATAAGAATGGATATCGACATTCTAAATATCCAACTTTTGCTATTCGGATTCGGATCGGTAGTGGATACTAACTATTCGGATTCGGATCGGTAGTGGATACTAACTATTCGGATTCGGATTCGGACGTATATAAACCCCTTCAATCGAATACGAACGGATAATATCCGTACCATTTTCACCCTTACCAATGTTAACATTCATGATCATAAATGAGTGCCTTAAGTTCAGTTGAAAATCACCAAAAGCATTTAGAAGCAGACCACCTTGATTTGGATCAATATTAAACGGCATTCATATGTACGTACCCACAATGCGCTATGGGCCTGCTTGGTTTGCTTCCAAAGTGTTGGCAAGCCAAAATCTGGGGAAAAAACATATGCCAACATTTTGGTAGATTCCATCTGAGACAGTGCCAAATTTTTGTAGTAAACCAAATAATTGGTATGCTAAAAATCTTAGCATGCCAAAATTTTAGCATGCATTGAACCAAGCGGGCAATATATGCCACCACTTAGCCCAAGAAAATGGTATTTTGTGGATAGTAAGTAGTAACAGCTTCAGGTATATATTGTGGCAAGGACTGATCAATTTATGCCATCCCACAAGACGATCGAAATATACATGACCAATTTTGTAGCAACTACATGAGGGCTCAGTATTGTGGCACGTATATCCTACAAATAACACATTTATTCAGCTTTTGTTAACAGATTTCTCAGTTTCAGCAAAAGTTGGTATATACGAGTAGATTGCAAGTGAAATGTGTTAAGGACTTCGCCCTAAAGGGAAATCCTATCTAAGCAATTTTAGATGACCTTGAACCCAATGCAAGGAACCTGATAGTGCCAATATATACCACCATAAGAGAGGGAAATAGGGAACTCTTTAATCACTAATCCTGCTAAATGAAAAGAGAAACTTAATCCTTACATAGATTGTCTGACTTTGGTTCATAAGAAACTAACATCTAGAATGAAGAAACGAACCCAATCTGATCTTTGTCTCTAAATAACAAATTTAACCCTATGGTGCCGTGAACTGTATCTCGTGGTTAGTGTTTGATAACAGTATCCGAGGATGAACAGTACGCCGTCGGATGGCATGGGGTTGCTCCATCTCATGGGCCATAATTAATGGTCTGCACATGACACATCCCTTGCTAACTTACAAGAACCAATTGTAATGCCCCCAAAAATCTCAAAATCCAACCCCAAACATTTGAGCCCACGTACAAGGTCTACAATTTTACAATTGCTCGATTTATATTAGACCTGGACATATACATAAAAATGGCGCGCCAAGTTTCTACTTAGTATACGTTAGAGAACAGTACCCTACAGCGGATTGATAAATTAGCAAGTGTAAAACTGTGAAATGCGGTGGACTTAAATGTTACAAGAACATACGGAGTATGTTCCAAATCCCCCCAGAGCGCACACTTAATTAGCTTGTGGATCGGATCAACATAGCACAAGCATTAAGAAATACGTAGAATATATTTCGCCGTCAACAGGCAACAAATTAATAAAGCGTCAAACAACAAAATCAGCATGCATGCATGGAGAAGCCAAATATGGAGTACTAGCTGCTAGTTCTCCTGTTGCATGCTGCGCAAGATACAGTTCGTTGATTAGATCATCGTCATCCCCTCCAATTTCGGGACCTTGACGGGGTAACGGTTGATGCAGTCGACCCACGGCCCGTCGGCGTCGGCCGCCGGCTTGACGCACTCCCACGACGCGCTGTTGCACTCGAATCCGGCGCCGAAGGAGATCATCCACACGCGGTCGCCCTTCTTCATCCGCCCCTTGGCCTCGATGTACGCCAGCTCGTACACCACCGAGCTGCTCGACGTGTTGCCGAACCGGTGCAGCGTCATCCTCGACGCCTCCACGTCCAGGTCGGAGAGCCCGAGTCCGGCCTGCACCTCGTCGATCACCCCGCGCCCTCCCGCGTGGATGCAGAAGTGCTCGAACGCCATGCGGAAGTCCGGGCGGTACAGCCTCACCTTGCCGCCGCGCCAGCTCAGGAGCTTCCGCCTGAGCAGCGACAGCGCCACCAGCAGCTGCTCCGAGGCCGGCAGCACCAGGGGCCCGAACGCCACGATGTTGTTCTTGAGGGTCTGGCCGGCGGTGACCACGAGCTCCTTGGAGAGGCTGATCCCCGTGTTGCCCTCGTCGTCCTCCTGCTGGAACACGGCGCGGTAGCCTGCGTCCCCCGCGGAGGCGACGGTGCGCACCATGCGGGCGAGACGGAACCGGGCGTGCTCGGGCGAGTTGGAGAGGATCATGGCGGCGGCGCCCATGCGGAAGAGCAGGTTGGGCAGCAGCATCTCGCGCTTGGTGCCGAAGTAGTACTGCGACGAGAGGATCTCCGTGGAGACGACGAGCGCGTTGGTGCCCGGCGGCGCCACCTGCAGGAGGTTCTTGGCGAAGCCGACGGAGATGAGCCCCGCGCTGCACCCCATCCCGGACAGGTTCACGCACCGCACGTCGGAGCGCAGCCGGTACCTGTTGGCGATCATGTCGGCGAACACGGGCGTGGGCGTGAAGATGCTGCAGTTGACGACGACCACGTCGACATCCTCGGGCCTCACGGCCGTCCGGGCGAACACGTCGTCGACGGCGGAGAAGATGACCAGCTCGGCCTCGTCGCGGGAGGCCTGGAGGGTGCGGTCGGGCGGCACGTAGTGGTACGCGTACGGCACGCACGTCTCCTCGCCGATCCCGGAGCGGTGGAGCAGCCGCTGCCCCCAGATGAAGTCCTCCTCCTCGAAGTGGTACGGCAGGAGGCGCACGTGCTCCAGGCAGGTGGCGAACGGCGCCCTGAACCACGGCTTGGGCCGGAAGCAGCCGTACTCCACGAGGTAGACGTCTCGTGGCCGGCGCATGCGCCAGAGCCTGGCGAGGGCGGCCGCCAGGATCGCCGCCGTGAGGACGTGGACTGGCCGCGCCGCGTGCAGCCGGGCGGCGAGGCCGTCGATGCTGATGGGCCATGCCGTCCGGAGCACGGTGGCGACGGAGGCCACCGCGACGACGGCGAGGAAGTTGTCGACGACGAGCCGGTACGAGGCCTTGAGGACCTTGGCCTTGCTGATCGGCGCCATTGCTGCACCACCGTGCTATGCGTAACGTGTGTGAGAGTGTTGAAGGACTAACAGGCGTGTCGATTTAAAGGGACAGTGTTGTGGAGGGGGCGTTCATTCGTTCTCGGCTAGCTCGAGAAGTGTACGCCGTCTGCCAGATCGGGCGTAAATGCGTGTCGACCAACTCGCAAGAGGTGATGAGGCATCGAATTGAATCGCATGCTGATGAAGTGAGCACTGTGGCCGTCGTCTGCCGATGGAAGTGGCAGCTGGCGTGCATGCACGTACTACTGTGGCCGTCTGCCGATGCATGGACATTCATACGAAAGGGAATAATGTGTGACCCGTTTGGTGCGGCGATCAATATCCAAGCATGTGCATGGTCGCCGTGGCAGCACCGGTTGTTCATCATCCCAAAACAGCAGGGATCCAGTAGGTTATGGGACTGCATGCTGTTCGGCACGCGCTAGCTGCTCTGCTACTGTACGCCGCCTAGTCTGCTGCGTGTGGGACACATATATTACATACACATGCAGTTTGGTTTCTCTCTCTCTCTCTCTCTCTCTCTCTTGCTGCGGGTAAGCTTTTTGTGTGTTTCACCGTACGTGACTGATCGGCAAGAGCATTTGTTGCTTTGTACTCGCTGAGCAGTAACTATATATGCTCCTAACACGTCACATATTAAAAGCGGGAGTTGATGAGTCTTAACGTCATAATATTTAAAACAGCATGGAACATCCTTTCTGTGTCTGATCTGGAGCATGTGACGTCCTGCCGTTCGTAGATTCGCACCCAGCAATAATCGTCCTTATGTTTCACTGATATTTCTGGGCGGAAAATGTTACATGAGCAAGCCCGGGAAATAATCAAGAAACCGAGTGATCAAATCTTAAGTCTTCCAGTCTTCATAATATATATTCAGGTTATCAGCTCCATGTGTTCAGACTTTGCGGTTGAGTTCCAATGTGTCCAGTATATGTGTGTTCGCATGTGCCCAATTGATGTACACCTTGTGGGTTGGAGATCTAGCTAGAAACAATATTAAAAGGGGACCAATAGCTGAATCGTTGTATTGCTTCTGTATAGTCGTGGAGTTCGTGGTAACTTTGTTGGAAACTACAAAACACGCACATTGTTTACCGATGATTATTGAAGGATATGAACTTTCTACTTAAGATGTGAATCACAAGCAAATTTCTTTGAATTCTATATGTTACCAATCTCCATAACGGGAGGGCACACAATTCAAAAAATTAGAAATTCACCTGAAGTAAAATAGAAGGAAAAATCTTTGAATACAACGACGATTACTACTATTACATGCTACCATTTTTGGGAGTATTACTTACCGATCCAATATATGCTACCTTTTCAAATTGGATTAGTTCTTGTTATCATCCAATGTTTTTAACTTCTTATTTATGTGGAAACCAAAGTATGTTCACAGTTTGGTTTTAAAACACTGAAACTGTCAAAGCAACCTGCAAAGCAATAATGCACGAGGTGGTTTGGTTTGGGACTTTGGGGCCTTGCACATAAATATTAGTGGAAACCGTCTAAAATTAGTATAAGGGACAGATCTTGCCATTCTTGTGCTCATCACTATAGAAAGGCTTTGTACCGACAGTTCAAAAACGTACATTACGTTGGTTTTAGCTTTGTGAGGTCACAAATAGTTTGTACTATTGGCAGGTTACACATAAAGAAACGACCGTATAAATGGCTAAATAACCACGGCAGAAAACCATGGTACAAACGGAGGTTATTTTTTTTTATCTTGGTTCAAGACAAAAACCAACGGTACAAATCAATACCGTGAAAACTTTCTTTTTGAAAAGGAAAGTTTTATTGCTTTCAAGAATGTTACATCAAGATGATACAACATATATATATATATATATATATATATATCACACAAAAAGGGAAAAAAATAAAAGGACACTCTATTGATTATCAATCCGAAAACTAGTCTGCCACTCATGTGTCCGGGTAATAAACTCCTTGGCCACAAGCGCCATGGACTGAGATGCCACTACAACCAAATCCTGGGAAGTAGGCCTCTGAAGGATAGACCAAGTGCGAATCCAATGAGTAATTGAGAATATGACCTGCAAAAACGAAGATTGTTTGTTCTCAAATATAGTTGCATTTCTACACAATCATAACGACCAACAAGTAGCTGCTGCTCCAAGTAAGACCAAAGGCTTTAGATCTTTACTAATCCCCGACAGCCCTGTGCCAAACATATGTGCCACACTGCGAGGCTGAGTAAGACCAAAAGCCGCATGAATAACTGCCCAGACCATACAAGCAAATTGACACTAACAAAACAGATGACGAACCGTCTCATTCTTATGAAAACCGTGAAAACTAATGCTCTCTAAAAGTTCCAAATCCTGTATCCAAGCTCTTTGGACACTCACCACAAGATTTATAGCTTTTGCCGAGAGTGTTATAGAATTGGTTGCCGACAGGGTCTATCATTTTTATGATGTGTCATCTGGGAATGTTGGTCGCTAATTGCTGGTCGGGGTTTAAGTTTTTCTCTCAGGAAATACTCAGACCATAGTAAATCACCTTTGGCCATTGGAGGAGAAAATAAATAAAGAAATAGATCCCGTCGGCCACTAGAAATGAACTCTCGGCAATTCATGTAAATCTTGTAGTGACTGTTATATTTATGATGAATTTTTATTGTTTTTAAGATCAAGAATGAATTTCTGTAAATATATCAAATGGTCTCTTCCTTACAGATTGCGCTCAATCCTTGTTAGCCCCGCTCTCCTTTCCACCTTCTAGAGCCCAATCTGGTACCACCAATCATGGGACCCAATTCTTGATCACTTATCTGATCACCCATGACATGATGGCAACTAAACCATTCAATGATGATGAACCAAAGGAATCTGAGAACTGGTAGAATAAATCCGGCCTTTTGGTGGTGATTTAAATGGCAAAGAGTGGGCGTTCTCAGCTACCTTTTTCTTTGGGATGAAATAATGTCGCCAGATCCAGCGCGTAAATGCATGTCGGCCAGCTGAAACGATTCAGTGTAAAAATCACACTACACTGCATCGATCATGCATATGTACACGCAGTGGACGCGCTTGGATCGGTGACTAATATCCAAGCAGTGATCATGCATATATAGGTACACCGCCACCGGCTTCCACCGTCTGCTCAGCGATCAAGCTGCATTATACGCCTACTGGTGCGTCTGACCTGCTGTACCGTACGTGCACACTGCATGTCTGCATAGCTCTTAGACATAGGATATAGTTGTTCCAGGCTTCCAGCCCTACAACTCAACTAGTATCTATTCATTAAATTGATGTGTCGTATAGAATTTTAGATGACATGATACTTGAGTTAATGATAGGGAATAAATAAATAAAAATACTGTAGAAGATATAGTACCGTGCAAAACCTAGTGTGCAACATCAAAACTAATACACCAGACATCACAAGAAACCCATTGGGATGGATCTTGGTGTTTCCAAGATACTCGACTCATTTTTTACTTGAGAAGAAATTAGGAGCTAAATAAGATATTTATTTTTATATTTATTAAACTCTCCTAATATAAATGAAACTCTTTTTAAATATATCTTTAAAAAGAACAATCAGTATTAAGCGGGCATGCTACTCTAGCTAGTTGTGGAGTGTAGTGTTAGGCTGACTCCAACAATAGATAGCATTTTGGAGAGGCAAACTGGGAACTGCCTCGCGTGCACAGTGGTTTGCCCTCCCATCTCAAAGCCATTTCTCCAAGGAGGCAACGCATCCTCCCCCCTTCTTCCTCTAGAGGTGGAGAGCGGCAGGTACGGGAGGAGACACCGGCATGACGGGGTGCGGCAGAGCTCCGCCCTCCCTCCCCGCGCCGGCTGCCGGAGCTCCTCTCCCCTCTCCTCCGCTCCCCACCCGCGGATCTCCGGCGGCGCGGAGGCCATGGCGGATCTCTGGCGGCGCGGAGGACACGGGAAGAAGGAGCAAGAAGCCACCGCGGCGCTCGCCTCCCATCGTCGCCACCGGGCTCGACCTCGTCGTTGTGGCCCGCAACCCAGCAAGCTCGCCGCGGTGGCCGGCGAGATCAAGGTGCGCTCCTCCGCCGCGCTCGCCTCCCGCCAGCGGTCATCCTCCGCGCTCGCCCCGCGCCGCGGCCCTCCGCCACGCGTCGCCCGCCTCCTTCTTGCCCATTTGCCTTTGAGGAGAGAGGGAATGGATTTTTGCATCCCCTCTCTCCTTCGAAGGCACTTTGCCTTCCCCTTTGTCTTCTCTGTTGGAGCCTTTGTCGACGTGCACAGTAGCATTTGGACAGGCAAAACTGGCTTTGCCTCACCTTGTTGGAGTCAGCCTTAGTAGGAATTTCCAACATGCAACACATGAGGCAACGGAGGTGCCTTCATACCCACACGAATCGACCAGTTGGCTTCTAGAATTTGCACTGAAACTAGAAAGCCAATCACATCAACTCCTCTCTATCTGCCACTGGTGAACCTTATAACATGTTGATCTTCTAAAAAGAACATAAAAAAGAACAAAATACAAATAACCAAGAAAACACAGTGGACTCATGGTTCAAATTAAACAGAAACAGAAACTAGCACTACTCCAGCAACCGCTATCACAAAAGGTTCCCAAGACCATCACAAACGGCTCTTGAACCGTTTGTGATTTCGATCGTCCGAAACAAACCCCAAAAAATACGAAAACAGTAGGGAAAAAAATTATTTTCTTTTGGAGGAGGCCACCAGCCACCCAAGCGCATAAATCGCGCGCTACGCGGCCGGCCGGGTTCGAACTTGCGACCTCTCCTACGCGCATAGCCTCCTCTAACCGCCGCACCACTTCATTACCTGTGACTAGCTGCCGTTTCGATTCCTATCATATTATACCAAATCGAGTTTAAATTGCTTGTTTGAGGCCCTAAACGACTTCAAATGAAAAAGTGGTGAACTACAAAGTGTCCTAACTTTTCGAAATCTACAACTTTCATGTTGACCTTTTTTCATCCGAGGCCGTTTACAAAATTTGAATTTCAAATTTGATAACATTCAAACTTAGATCTACCTAACTAGATGACTTCAAATGATAAAGTTGTCAACTACAAAGTTTCATGACTTGTCGAGATCTACAACTTTTATGTTGACCGTTGTTTCATCCGAGGTCGTTTGAAAAAACTGAAATTTCAAATTTTGAGTACAAACTTACTTTTCATTAGTAAAAACAAATTCAAATTAAAAAGTGATAAACTACAAAGTTGTATGACTTGTGAAGATTTACAACTTTCATGTTGACCGTTTTTTCATCCGATGTAATGAGAGTAACATTGTTCACAAATCTTATAGGTCTCTTATAGTTTTAGGAAACTAGAACTCTATGAGAGAGATGGATTTTATGAACAATATTCATATGAATTTGTCAAATAAAGAAATGACCAAAGTAAAAGTTCTACATATTGAGAAGCCATTAAACTTTGTAGTTCAAAATATGGTTTGAATGTGTACCATACACATCATCACAAAAGGACCGTTTGTGATGACCACATCACATACCGTTTGTGATGTATGTGTCATCACAAACGGTTTTTAATACAAACCGTTTGTGATGTGAGGACATCACAAACGGTTTGTATTAATGAGGGCCATCAAAAAACCGTTTGTGATGGGGGTATCACAAACGGTTCTGAAAAACCGTTTGTGATGAGACCGTTTGTGATGTCTCTTTCTGTAGTAGTGTAGCATGCTGAGACCAGTGTAAACACTTCAACTTTGGCATTTAAATAGTTTCAATAATATGTTCTATGAACAGAATATATGGAATTTTGTTCTAGGAATAGAATGGAATTCGAGGCAAAGTACTAGCTCATACCATTGGGGAAGGCTTCATACCTGATCTGCTACACCGTGCATGCACAGTGCATGTCTTAGGGCACCCGCAAAGGTTATCGACGCCTCCCTCTCTATAAGACTGCCAGCACAGCATATAGACAGCGCAAACAACGATGGCTTTAGGGCATGTACAGCCCTTAGACAGCAACCCGTCTGTAGAACCTTAAACTGCGCGGACAGACAGATGTATAGACAGCTCATACAGCCCATAGACAGAGAGGCTGTCTGTAAGCTGTTTAATGCTCTGCATGGAGTTTAGATCAACTACAAATGCATTTGTGTACACCATTGTGTGGCAATTTGATTGAATAATATGAGGCATAAATAATAGAATCATAATTACAATATTTTTTAGGAATCACAAAAATAATAATTATATTACAATAATTATATTACAGTTACAATTCTTTTTGTCTAATTTTCTTTGTTTCCATAGCGTTGCCATATGTGCTCGATTAGATCCTTCTCTATATCTTGCTCCATTTAGGAAGTCACGATGGACAGAGACGCAAATACACTTGGCTGAAGAAAAGGAGGACACAGGATGGACAGAGGCTCACGATGGACAGAGGCTCACGATGGCCAGGTCCATTTTATAGTACTGACGCATGCCTTTTGGCTTTCTAGATTCACAGGTTCAGAAAACTGCCGATGCAGTCACATTCACATTCAGCAAACTGCCGATGCATTCACATTCACATTCAGAAAACTGCCGGACTGTAATCACATTCACATTCAACGCAATTGGATAACTCTTCCTAGCAATCTGAATGTTATACAAGAAGGAAACTATATCAATTGGATCATCCAAAAGAGATATAATAGCAGACTGAAGTGCATAGCAGAAGCACATTGCTTTGATCCATTGCTGAAGATATAATAGCTATGGATCACAATTATGTTTTGTTTCAGATCACTTACTAATGCATCCATGTTAGAAGAACCTTATGTCTAAAACAAAGATTGTGCAGCTAACTTAACTCAAGTTATAACTTCAAGTTCAACTAGTTCATAACTTTCTGTAACTGGGACCTCTAAAAGTTCTCTAGATCAAGTAGCAGATCACACAGATTTCTGTAATTTTGAAATCAAGTAGCAGATCACACAGATCACACAGATTCAGTAAATGTATAACTGCATTCACCAAGCATCTTCCACCTAGCAGATCACACAGATTCTTTTACAGTGTGATAACAGCAATAAGGCTCCATTTAGGAAGTCACGATGGACAGAGACGCAAATACACTTGGCTGAAGAAAAGGAGGACACAGGATGGACAGAGGCTCACGATGGACAGAGGCTCACGATGGCCAGGTCCATTTTATAGTACTGACGCATGCCTTTTGGCTTTCTAGATTCACAGGTTCAGAAAACTGCCGATGCAGTCACATTCACATTCAGCAAACTGCCGATGCATTCACATTCACATTCAGAAAACTGCCGGACTGTAATCACATTCACATTCAGAAAACTGCCGGCTTGAAGCGAGTTATCGGCTCTATTAGATTTTGGCAAAGATCTAATAGATTCATTAAGTTACCTTGTGTTATTTGGGTTTTACTTTATGTTTAATTCATATAACACTCTTTTTGCCCAATCTAAATTGGTTAGGTTCGGTTTTGATTCATTGCAAGACATGACCACGTTACCTTACATAGCCGAATTCGAATCAATCTAGATTGCCACGTGTCGCGGGTTCAAACTTGTTGATTTTGTATGGATCTTGACAGAGCCGGGTATCATGCGGTAGATGCAGGCTTTTGGGTCATTTTAGAACTAATCATCCAGTGGATTAGAGCTCGAAATCGATCTGATAGGACTATCAACATCGACAAGGCTTGTTCCTTCTTCATGGAACCCGAATCGGCTATCTAGCCGTATTCGGCAGTCCCTCAATGAGTGAAAACGTGTTCGTAACTTTGTTTTAAATAATGAATGCTTCTAGCCTTCCATGTTTAGAGTATATCATGCGGTCGATTGATCTATTCTTGGTTGGTGGTGTGATTTTAAACAAGTTGTATCATGCGGTGGATTAACTTGTTTGATTTTACGCTTGACGGGTTCGAGGGTACCTAGACATGCGGTAGACTAGTGCTTTTAAACCTATGCATTCTTGTTTATTAGAAATTTACGGTCGTGCTTTCACATTTATCATGCTTTATGCCCGTTAATCGGTAGTGTTTAAAGTATTGTAACGATCATCTAATTAAACACCGATCTTTCATCATGATGACGTCATGTGGTCGGCAGTATGCTTTCTTACGCGCTCTGCCGAATATGCTGTGAGTGCCTGTATTGCCGACATATAGCTTGTTCATAGCTATATGCCGATCAAGATTGGCCTTGCAAGCCGTAGAGATGGAACTGTCTGGTATCATCCGGCATGTTCCAGGTTTTATATCTAAACATTTTTTCTTCCTTTGTCAGTTTCAGAGAAAATTGACTGGCACGCTTACAGGATTCAGACGATCGGGCACGTGTGAAGCCAGCTGATTCGGCTTGCTGTGTGCTTGGCGTGAGAAGCCGATTTTGCGTCAACACCCGTGCTCGCTTTTTACAGCTAGAAATAGCGCGTTTGCGGGCGCGGGCGTTGAACCCGTGGCTAGAAATAGATTTGTAGGCCCGGATCATGACGTTAACCGCGCCTACAAATTAATTTAAAAAACAAAAAAAACCACCCGTTAAAAAAAAGGAGAGAGAGCAGTTTCACTACAGGAGCGGGTGAGCCCTCCACCCGTTGCATCAAATGAATTTTCAGGGGTGGGTCTGCCTGCCACCTGCCTCTAGAAATGGACCCTGTTAGCAGCAACGGGTGACCCCCTAGCTCGGCTTAGCTAATGTATTAGTAACCACGGGCCAAATGTTACAGTACTCCCCTCGTTCTCTAGCCACGGCTCGGTTTCACACCCACGTCTAAAAAAAGGAGCCGCATCTACAAGCCGTTTTTATGGTAGTGGGCTCTCCGAAGGTATAATACCCTACATCCTATCACGTGATGTTTGTATTGTTTGTGCTCGGCAAAGTTTCATAAAGCTAAGGCGAGCTTTGTGGTTATAATGGTTGGGATACCCTCGAAGGGTTGATCTAGGCCGCCTTATAACACTTACATCTCTTATTTACTTAAATTGTAAATCAATTGAAATTCCGTTGCTAAAAACATGCAAGGGTGGACAAAATTACTTGAAAACTGTACATACTATTGTATTGCTTATATGGAAAACTAGTGCCCCCGCTCTAGCTTCGCCCCTGACTTGTTCGATTGATGCATGCCGATGACCGGCCCGTTGTGAATTGTCAATTGTACCTGATGAAGGTGTGCTAGAGCTTGTGAACTGCTGCTACTAAAGTCGTCATTGCCAGTGTCAGTAATTTGGGTCGCTGCTAACGTCCTCCAATGGCCCTGCGCAAATGGCCCACTCCACACTTGTAAGTTGTAACGCGGACGTTCCGAGCGCCGGGAGGTCACGCCGCGGCGGCGAGCCGGCGAGGCGGCGACTGCTCCTGCTGCTGCGTGGTGTGGCGCCAGACCGTGCGCGGCGGCACGGTGCACGGGCCGGACGGCGCGAGGCCGACGAGATGCGTCATGCGTCGCCGTCTAGCTTGGACGGCCACTCCGCGGCGCACCAACATGCAGCAGCCCGGTGAGGTGTGGGAGTGGGACGGGGGCACCTATATGACGCACGAAGCCAGTTAAGGAAGCAGGCTTTCGGCCCATGAGGTCCATCTCCGTCTTCTTCCTCCTCTCGCCCCCTCCTCCGCCGCCGCCGCCCCGGCCGGCAGCTATCGTGCCGCCGCGCCGCCCGCCCATCATCCGCCTCTGCCGCTCCTCCCCGCCTTCCTAACCCGGTGGCCGTCACCGCCCCCGCCGCCGGTCACCGGCTCACCGCCCGTCCGTCCCCGGCCGGCCGGCGGCGCTCCCGCGCCGCCTCGCCTCCGCAGCCGAACG
>OAMR01000332.1:183139-200501 GCA_900205405.1 Echinochloa crus-galli
CTGGGGTTTCTGATACATGAAGGAGGGATAGGAGTTGGCAAGAAAGTATGAAAGCTATTGATGAAATTATTCCTCCAACTTATGTTAAAGAGTTGCAATCATTACTCAGCAAGATAAATTTTGTGAGAAGATTCATATCAAATTTGTCACAGAAGGTGTTACCCTTTTCTTCACTACTGAAAGTCAAAAAAGATCAAAAGTTTGTATGGGGTGACGAACAACAAAAGGCTTTCGATGAGATCAAGGAATACATGAAGGAGCCACCAGTATTGGTACCTCCACAGTTGAACAAGCCTTTCAAGTTGTACGTGGCGGCCGATGCCCAAACTATTGGATCGGCCCTCATACAAGAGTTTGAAGGGAAAGAAAGAGTGGTTGCATACCTTAGCCAAAAATTGCTAGACCCTGAAACAAGATATTCAGCTACAGAGAAGCTTTGCTTATGTGTCTGTGTCTATTACTCATGTACAAAGTTTCGGCACTACTTGTTAAATGCCGAATGTGTTGTACATGAGTAATAAACACATAAGCAAAGCTCATGCCAATTTTAAGTGGAAGGATTGGCAAATGGATTTTGGCCTTATCTGAGTTTGAATTGAGGTTTGAATCGGCAAAGGCTGTCAAGGGTCAGATTATTGCTGATTTTATTACTGAACATCATGATTCATCAATTAATTTGTTTGAAATTACTCCTTGGGTGTTGTTCTTTGATGGATCTTCATGTGACGAAGGTGGTGGAGCAGGTATTTTATTAATTTCACCCAAAGGAGAAACATTTGAGTTTGCTATTCCCATTCAATCTACTGTTACTAACAATCAGGCTGAGTATGAGGCATTGCTCAAAGGGCTCCAATATTTGAAAGAAGCAAAGGCCATTGCAGTCGAAATTTTTGGAGATTCAGAATTAGTCATAAAACAATTGAATGGTGAATATGAGTGCAAGAATGATACCCTAAGGAATTATTATGAAGAATGCAAGCAAATCTTGAAGGGCTTTCAGTCAGTAATTCTGCAACATATTCCCTGTCTCTTATACACATCTTTCCTTCGCCATGGATCCCGATTCGGCTGAATAGCCGTATTCGGCAGTGCTCTCATGAGTGAACTTGTGTTCGTGGGTTTGCATTGGACAATGAATGCTTTTAGCCTTTCACGATTAGATTGTATCATGCGGTGGATTGATCTAATCTGATTGGTGGTGTGGCTTCAAACGAGTTGTATCATGCGGTGGATTAACTCGTTCGTTGTCATGCCTGACGGGTGCTGCTTTCGGCCTATGCATTCTTGTTTTCAATGTAAATTCGTGACTGTGTTGTGGGTTCGTAACTAAACATTGAGTGCTTTTAGCTTTTCATGATTAGATTGTATCATGCGGTGGATTGATCTAATCTGATTGGTGGTGTGGCTTCAAACGAGTTGTATCATGCGGTGGATTAACTCGTTCGTTGTCATGCCTGACGGGTGCTGCTTTCGGCCTATGCATTCTTGTTTCCAATGTACTTTCACACATCTGGACGAACCACCAGGGACCATTGACACAGGGGATCTTCTTGCTAGTGTGCATCAGGTGGGTGGTTTGGTTGAGCATATGATAGACGCTTCCCAGGAGGTATTTCCCAAGTGGGATGACTTTTCCAGCAGCCAACTCTTCAGCCATTACAATGTGATTCAAGGTTGGCTCATTGGCCTTGCCACAAAAGACTGATCTGCATAGCCACATGTTCAGGAAGGCTCTGTATTCGACATCAGTCAGAGGACCATCAGACATATGATTCTGGATATATCTCTTGTATCCAACCCCTGTTCTTACTCCTGTCTGTTTGGAGGAACCTTTATGGTCACCAGTTTGGTTAATAATTCCTTATCATTCTGGACTTGAGTATGCAGATCTTTTACAGATTGCTTAACCAAAGTTCTCCTTTGCTCCAAGGCTGGTTGAGCCGATTGATTCTTCAGAGCTTGTTTCACTGCGATAAAATGATCATCCAATCTGGAAATTGGATCTAAAGAAGTCTTGATATCTGCAGGAAGATCTTGGTCAACTGATTCAAGCAAATCTCTTAAAAGATCAGCATTGGTAACTTGTTCCCGAGTGTCCTTATGCAGAAAAGAGAGGATTTCTTTCAGTTTTGCTTGATTCTCCTCTGATAAGGTTTGACCAGAAGAGGTCTCTTCCCCTTGTTCGGCAATTAGATCATCCACAGCTAATGAATAGCTGGGTGAAGAAGTGGTTTTCTCCTGAAAGGGATATTGCCGAACTATTGATGATTCATTGGATAAAGAGAGTGGTTAGATGCGTGCCTGGAAATGCATATATTTTGAAGACATTATTGGGAGAAGAATTTGCTTCTGCTATAAATGGAAGATATTTAAAGAAATATTATCCCAGTATTGAGATCAATCGGTGATTGATATGTTGAATTACCAAACAAGGCAATTGATGAAATTGTTCCTCCAACTAATCTTAAAGAGCTACAATCACTGCTTGGCAAGATAAATTTTGTGAGAAGGTTCATATCAAACTTGTCACAAAAGGTGTTGCCCTTTTCCTCACTATTGAAAATTCAAAATGATCAAAAGTTTGTATTTGGTGACGAACAACAAAAGGCTTTCGATGAGATCAAGGAATACATGAAGGAGCCACTAGTATTGGTACCTCCACAGTTGAACAAGCCTTTCAAGTTGTACGTGGCGGCCGATGCCCAAACTATTGGATCGGCCCTCATACAAAAAGTTTGAAGGGAAAGAAAGAGTGGTTGCATACCTTAGCCGAAAATTGCTAGATCCCGAAACAAGATATTCGGCTGCAGAGAAGCTTTGCTTATGTGTTTATTACTCATGTACAAAATTTCGGCACTACTTGTTAAATGCCGAATGTGTTGTATACTCAAAATTTGATGTGATTAAGCACATGTTGTCTATGCCAATTTTAAATGGAAGGATTGGCAAATGGATTTTAGCCTTATCTGAATTTGAGTTGAGGTATGAATACAGGCAGGATACTGTCAAACGCCGATCTGTCCATGAAAGAATTGGCAGAGTACATCATAGTGATGATCGGCGTTTTGATGATCAACCAAGAAAGAGACATGCTGATTGCAGAAGGATTGATCATGAGGAAGAAGATCGTGAGTATGTTTGGCAAAAAGGACAGTGGTGTCCACCTGGTTTAAGAAGGAGTCAGAAGAGAAGAGTTCAACGCCTGAGGAATCAAGAATTAAAGCAAGCAAGGCCCAGGGTGAAATCAATATGGCTCCCAAAAGACAGGCCTGACGAACATAGTCATTCGGCTCCTACATGCATGGTATGTTTCTTGCCGAATGAATTCATGGCTCCAGCTAATCAAATTGTACAGGAAGACTTCAACGCCGCAAACATGGAACTGTCTGGTCTCACCCGGCACGTTCCAGGTTTTAATCTAAACGTTTTTATCCCTTTGTTAGTTTTCAGGCAAACTGACTGGCACGCTTCCGGATTCGAAAGCCCGGGCCACGTTTGAAGCCAGCTTTGTTCGGCTTGCTGTGTGCTTGGCGTGAGGTGCGGATTTTACGTCAACACACTTTTTGGCACGCACGGTGGGACACACACAAGTTTTCAAGATGCCTGAGTTGAGCGACATCATGGATGTCACTTTGGAAGAATTGTCTGAAGAGCATCAACAGATGGTAAAGGCTGCTGCTAGTCAATTCATTAACAAATGTTTACTGTCTTTCGCCAAGAACAGGAGCGGTGCACCTTTTCTCAAGTCCGATCTGCCAAGAGTTCTCCTTCCTGGGCAATCTGATCTTACTGAAGAAGAAGAGAGGGAGAGATTCTCGGGCTTGTTATACAAAGCTTTGGGAGAGACAATGACCAATCACAATGCTGCGTTCTTAAACAGTTTTCGGCATATAATGATAAGCATTTTTGGTCAGCATGTGGATAAACCCTTTGAGCAGACACATGGGCAATTGGGTGGCCCGACATACTTCAATGTTCAAGCACCAGTTCAGAAACCACATGGTAAAGGAAATGCTGATGAAACTGGAGGTTCTGGTGTTAAAGATATAAATGGACAACCGATTCGGCAAGATCCTCAGCTTGCACTGCCGAAAACTCGCACATACGGTGATATGGCATTCGGCACCACAGGGAATCCGCCTGCTTCTGCTTACAAGATATCTCCCTTGAACAACAGACTGCAGAGGGATTTGTATGGAAACGGATATTCAGAGTTTATGGATTACAATGCTATCGACGCTCTCCCGAATCCTGGATATGTTGGTACTGCAGGTATGCTTGCTGGAAAACCAGGGAATCAAGATACCAATATTGACCTCATGGTGCAAAAAATGACCGATGTATTGCAAAATCAATTCGGTCTGAAGCCTAAAAATCAGGGATACATGTACTCGTCTCCTTTCCCTGAATGGTACCAAAGGGTATCATTGCCGAATAGAGTCAAGGTGCCTACAGAGTTTACTAAATTTTCAGGACAAGATGACACAAGTACTGTGGAACATATAGCTCGATATCTGATGCAG
Source organism: Echinochloa crus-galli (assembly GCA_900205405.1). NCBI lineage: Eukaryota > Viridiplantae > Streptophyta > Magnoliopsida > Poales > Poaceae > Echinochloa > Echinochloa crus-galli. The sequence goes on from OAMR01000332.1 coordinate 187,663, forward strand.
CTTGGAGAGGCTTCGGCAGATGAGGCTTTCAGAATTAGATACTTTCCTTTGTCACTGACGGGCCCAGCTTTTACGTGGTTTGCTTCTTTGCCTGCTCAGTCGATCTGTACTTGGAAGGACCTGGAACAGAAATTCCATGCTCATTACTACATTGGCAGTACCGAGAAAAAGTTGGTTGATTTGACCAGCTTAAGGCAGAGGAATAATGAAACACCTACAGAGTTCCTCAGGAGGTTTAGGGAAACTAAGAGTATGTGCTTTTCTCTGAACATACCTGATGACCAGCTGGCTGGTATGGCTGTAGCTGGCATGCTGCCTGCCATTCGGGAGAAGCTGTTCGGGATGGAGTTTGATGATTTGGGCCAGTTGTCGCACAGATTGGCCTTGATGAGTAACCAGGCATATGGTTTCAAGAAAGATGTCAGATTTGCTAAAAATAATGATGTAGCTGACATCTATAACCAATTCCTTGAAAGAGCAGATCAAGAAGATGAGTATGAAGATAGCGAGGAAATAGCTGCAGCAGAGATAGTGTGGAGCAAGGAACCAGTTACAATGACTCAAAGATGGATCAAACAGATGAAAGGAACATATGATTTTGATGTGACTAAGGCAGACAAATTGTTTGAGTTCCTGGTGAAAGAAGGCCGAATCAAATTGCCAGAGGGGCATTCTATGCTTCGGCCCGATGGAGTGAAAGATAAGAGGTACTGTGGGTTTCATGATAGAAATTCTCATTCCATTAATGAATGCAGAGTCTTTAGGATGAAGATTCAGAAAGCTATCCAGGAAGGACATTTGAAATTCGACAACAAAATGAAACTGGACAGTAACCCTTTCCCTCAGAATATGATCGGGTTCTCGGTTAATATGGTAAATGCTGTTCCATCTGGAGAAAAGGGAAGATTGAAAGTTTTAACCTCAAAGAAGGCAGGGCAGGATGGTTCAGTTGATCCTACTCGGCAGATCACAATTGAACAGATTCGCCAGAAAGATCTTCGGTTCCCGAATAGCCGATTTGAAGTGGGAGAATCCTTTAAACCTAGAGTTACTACACGTATTCTCCTCAACAAATGGCAGCGTCAGCAAGAAAAAGAGCGTTTTCAAAGGCGTGAATACGAGGAGGAGAAAAGAAGGCGCGAAGAAGAAAGGTTTGAGGAAGAACAAGAAGAGTATGCTCGAGAGCAGGAACGAGCGCATTGGGGGTGTGCATTCTTCAGACACTGTTGGAACGAAGGTTTAAAGCTGCCTACAAAGAATAACTGTCCTGAGTGCAATAATGGGTATGTCGAACATAGGCAAAATGTTGCCAATCGCCGATCTGTCCATGAAAGAATTGGTAGGGTGCATCTTAGTGATGATCGGCGTTTTGATGATCAACCAAGAAAGAGACATGCTGATTGCAGATGGATTGATCATGAGGAAGAAGATCGTGAGTATGTTTGGCAAAAAGGACAGTGGTGTCCACCTGGTTTAAGAAGGAGTCAGAAGAGAAGAGTTCAACGCCTGAGGAATCAAGAATTAAAGCAAGCAAGGCCTAGGATGAAATCGAATGTCTTCACTCCTGTTTGCTTGGAGGAGCCCTTATACTTGTGTGGGCGCACAGACTCTGTAATGTTCAGGCCGGACATCATATAAACATCAGCCAAAGTGGGAGACATTGGTCCATGGCCGAAAAGAAAAGCATTTGTACCATTGGACCAGAAATGGCAGGCTGCAATAAGAAGACCCTCGTTCTTGGGTGTCTCGGCTAAGGATAGCTCTAGACAGTGTGAGATGCAGAGATTGTCCCAGTTTTTGGTTTGAGGGCTTTTGTCATCAAAAATTCTTTTATACCAATTTCTCCAGCCAGCAATTGGGGGCAAAGGCCAGTTCTTGAAGGCATCTTGCCATTCGTGAGGCTTTGTCAAAGAAGTTTTAAAGGGGATTCTCTGGGATTCGGCTGCAATGAGCTCAGAAGGATCTGAAATTCCTACGGGCCCAAGGAAATAAGATGTAGCTTTCTCCTCAATGGGAATCAGGAGTTCGGCATCGAAAGCCTGTCAAGAACAGAAAGAGGCAAGAGAAAGATTTAGAGAAGCGATTCAAAAGAGAAGGAAAAAAGCAAAGCAGAGTAATGCCGAATGAACCCAAGAGGAGTAAAAATTACCCGGAGAACTTGATCTTGGTCTGCCATTTGAGGATTGAAGCTTGAAGAAGTGGATGAACTAGGGTTTGGATCCAAGCAGAAGCTCCGACGACTCGAGCGGAAAGAATGGGTATTGGGTAGATTCGATCCAGGAATCCTGCGGATTTCTAGTCAATTCCAAGATAAAAGTATCTTTTATCCCGAAATTGAAGGGGCATGTGTTAAAACCAAAAATTGACACCAGAAAGAGGCTGACATGTGGGCCGGATTTGGTGAAAAGATAAACATCGTTCAGCTAAGAAAGCTTATCTTCGAGAACGATTCGGCAAAGGCATTCTGCGGTCGGGAGTCCGTCGCCGATTCGGTATGGGAGTTGCTCTATGGAAAGCATTCGGGGACGCGTGATGACATGGATTGAATACAAGGAAAAAGCCGATTTGATAAAGAATGCGAGATGAATACGGCACTTCGACGTATTTCTTTGGAAATAAACGTTTTGTAATCGTAGTCGACTAGGAATCGTGTCAAAGTCTGGGTATAAATATAAACCCATGACAATTGTAATAGGGATCGAACAATCATACAACAAACCGGCCTTGCGCCACCTTTTCGAGTCCTTTAGTCGTGTCGTCGAAATCTTCGAGAGGAACCATCGATCCGTCGACCTCCGTAAGTATCGACAACCTTGTATCATGCTTAGTATCATGCGGTGGATTTAAGCTTGATTCAAGTAGGCTTCTTTGTTAGATCATGAGCCATGCGGTAGACTAAGGTTTAGCTTGAAGCAAGTTACCGGCTCTATTAGATTTTGGCAAAGATCTAATAGATTCATTAAGTTACCTTGTGTTATTTGGATGTCCTACAAAATAACAGAGTTATAATAAAAGCACTCTTTTTGCCCATCTAGATTGGTTAGGTTCGGTTTTGATTCATCGCAGACATGACCACGTTACCTTACATAGCCGAATTCGAATCAATCTAGATTGCCACGTGTCGCGGGTTCAAACTTGTTGATAGACCTATCAGATCGATTTCGAGCTCTAATCCACCGGATGATTAGTTCTAAAACGACCCAAAAACCTGCATCTACCGCATGATACCCGGCTCTGTCAAGATCCATACAAAATCAACAAGTTTGAACCCGCACACGTGGCAATCTAGATTGATTCGAATTCGGCTATGTAAGGTAACGTGGTCATGTCTTGCGATGAATCAAAACCGAACCTAACCAATCTAGATTGGGCAAAAAGAGTGTTATATGAATTAAACATAAAGTAAAACCCAAATAACACAAGGTAACTTAATGAATCTATTAGATCTTTGCCAATCTAATAGAGCCGATAACTTGCTTCAAGCTAAACCTTAGCCTACCGCATGACTCATGATTTAACAAAGAAGCCTTCTTGAACCAAGCTTAAATCCACTGCATGATACTAAGCATGATACAAGGTTGTCGATACTTACGGAGGTCGACGGATCGATGGTTCCTCTCGAAGATTTCGACGACACGACTAAAGGACTCGAAAAGGTGGCCAAGGCCGGTTTGTTGTATGATTGTTCGATCCCTTATTACAATTGTCATGGGTTTATATTTATACCCAGACTTTGACACGATTCCTAGTCGACTACGATTACAAAACGTTTATTTCCAAAGAAATACGTCGAAGTGCCGTATTCATCTCGCATTCTTTATCAAATCGGCTTTTTCCTTGTATTCAATCCACGTCATCAGCGTCCCCGAATGCTTTCCATAGAGCAACTCCCTTGCCGAATCGGCGACGGACTCCCGACCGCAGAATGCCTTTGCCGAATCGTTCTTGAAGATAAGCTTTCTTAGCTGAACGATGTTTATCTTTTCACCAAATCCGGCCCACATGTCAGCCTCTTCCTGTGTCAATTTTTGGTGTTAACACATGCCCCTTCAATTTCGGGATAAAAGATACTTTTATCTTGGAATTGACTAGAAACCGCAACATTCCTGGATCGAATCTACCCAATATCCATTCTTTCTGCTCGAGTCGTCGGAGCTTCTGCTTGGTCCAAACCCTAGTTCATCCACTTCTTCAAGCTTCAATCCTCAAAATGGCGACCAAGATTCAAGTTCTCCGGGTAATTTTTTAACTCCCCTCTTGGGTTCATTCGGCATTACTCTGCTTTGCTTTTTTCCTTCTCTTTTGAATCGCTTCTCTAAATCTTTCTCTGCCTCTTTCTGTTTTGACAGGCTTTCGATGCCGAACTCCTGATTCCCATTGGGAGAAAGCTACATCTTATTTCCTTGGGCCCGTAGGAATTTCAGATCCTTCTGAGCTCATTGCAGCCGAATCCCAGAGAATCCCCTTTAAAACTTCTTTGACAAAGCCTCACGAATGGCAAGATGCCTTCAAGAACTGGCCTTTGCCCCCAATTGCTGGCTGGAGAAATTGGTACTAAAAGAATTTTTGATGACAAAAGCCCTCAACCAAAAACTGGGACAATCTCTGCATCTCACACTGTCTAGAGCTATCCTTAGCCGAGACACCCAAGAATGAGGGTCTTCCTTATTGCAGCCTGCCATTTCTGGTCCAATGGTACAAATGCTTTTTCTTTTCGCCATGGACCAATGTCTCCCACTTTGGCCGATGTTTACATGACGCTGGCCGCATCAAAAGATGGTGGAGGAGGGAAGTGGAATCCTGTGGACGCCGACGGGCTGCTGGGGAAGCCACCTCCGGCCATGGAGAAAGCTGCCGTCGTCGGGAGGGTGGTCGGTGCTGCTGCGACGCTACCGAGACCGCGAGCACGGGGCGGCGGCGGTAGCCCGACGCCTCGAGGACCAAGACCACGAGCGAACGGGGCCCCCCCACCCGCCGCCGCCGCCGCAGCCGCAGCCGCCGCCGCCGCCCCACCGTCACCGCGGCCTAGGGTTCGGCCTGGAGCCGCCGCCGACGCCGCTGGTGATCCATTCTTCCTCGACATCCCGCTGCACCGACTGGGGAAGAAGGGGAAAGGCGGCTGGCGCCCGAGGTAGCTGCGACGTGCGGCTGGGGGAAGAATGGGATCCGACGACGAGGTTTGGCGGGGAGAGGCCGCGGGAAGGGGATTTGGCGGGCAGAGGCGGACCACGGGAAGGGGATTTGGCGGGGAGGGAGCGCAGCGCGGGAGGAGGGCGCGATTTGGAGGTGGAGCGCGGGATCCCGCCGGCGACGGCGCTGGAGACGGGCGTTCGTACAGCCCGGCTGCTCGGCGTCGACTGAGCTTGGGGGAACGGGACAAGGGCGTCGCTCGGTCTAGCGCCGCACGCCCCGTCGCTGCGCTTGCTCGGGGTGTTTTTCGGAAAAAAGCCGCTGTAGCGACGGGCTGTGGCGACGGGCTGTACATGCCCTTAGCGGTTCATCTAGAGCACACTGTCCAAGATAAACGTGGGTCCCATGTGTTTCTCATCTTCCCAATCGCATCCGGTACAGAGGAAGAAATCTAAACGGTGGTGGGCATCACCATCGCCCTGCCTACACCCGCGCCCAGCCTCCGCAACGCCGGCGCGCCGTGGCAGCGAGCCCCCTCTCCGCTACGACCGCGAGCCCAGCCTCTGGTGCGGCTGCCTCCTCGTCGCGCCGACAAGGCTCAGCCGCTCATAGGCGTCGTCGCGTTGATGTCCGTGAGGCCACGGTTGATGGCTCCATGGAGCTTGGTTGGCGGCGGTGCCTGCGAAGCCGCGCTCGGTGCAGCGGCCGCTGGTGGTGGAGCCCGCCGTGGCCGTCTCCGCACGCCGAACAACCAGCACCGACGTCGCACTCCGCGGCACCGTGCGCCGGACTACCCCGCCGGCGTCGCCGACAACGCCGTGATTCCGCGCGCCGGCCTCCGCCATGCCTGCGCCGGAGGGGCATTCCAACACCGTGATTCTGCACGCCGGACGCGCCGGGCTCCGCCATACCTGCACCGGAGTCGATGCCCTCCAATCCGGCAGCCCCTACCTTCTCCTCAACGGCCGGCCGGCGCTTCGCTCCGCCTACGCCGATGACCTCGCGAAAACAGCCCCTGTGTGCTCTGCCCGCGCCGATGGGCTGGTAAACGCATCCTGGTAGCCCGGCGAGCTCTGCCTCTCGCCTCCATTCGCATCGCCGGCGGCGAAGGCTCGTCTCCACCCGTGCCGCCGCCCGCCGGCCATGCCCAGCGCAAGCGGTCGAAGCTGCGGAGGAGGTGAGGGACGGACCACAGACTGAGCAGAGAGGGAGGGAAGAAGAGGCGACACACGTGGTGGGGTCCGCTCCGCACCAGGGCGCGTGCTAGCGGCTCTCGCCAGCTCTGGCGACAGCTGATTCTCTCTCTTCGTCTCTCTCTCCTATGTGGCTCTGCTATAGAGAGCTTATCGGCCCCGTTGCGGGTGCCCTTAGACCTAGGATATAGTACGTCCCAGCCCTATACCCTAGCTAGTATCCATGTCATTAAATAATTGATGTGTAGTAAAACATTTTGGATGACATGATACTTGAGTTAATGGTGGGAAAGAATAAAAATAAAGATACTATGAAAACCTAGTGTCGAACGTCAAAAACCAATACACCAGACATAACAAGAAATCGATGTTCAACTCATTTTTCACTTAAGAACAAAATTAAGAGTAAATAAGATATTTATTTTTATATTTATAAAAAAATCATGCATTTGAGAGTGTTGGGTCTATACTTGTTTATTTCTAATATGACATGTATTTTAGACACAACCTACAAAAACAATGATTTAGGGATTGCCCTAAGGGGCAGTCCTAACCCTCCAGGTTATATAGTTTCTATATATATCCTCTAATAGCCTGCCGTGCAAGCATTTTGGTGATCTGAGAAGGGATCGGAGTTAGAGCAGATACAAAAGTTGTTGTTATGCCGGATATGCCGTTTTCACTAGTGAGGTGGCAGATTGAAGCAAAGAGCGATGAGAGCTTGTCCACGCATGTAGCACCAAGCACATGAAAACCAAATGATCATAAAAACTGAGTTTATATAAAAATATGAAAAGCACAACTTTCTATGTTTTCCATAGATTTATGAGCCGATAAAGCTTAAAAGATTCTTCAAAAAGCTATTATTTGCATTTCAAAACCAAAATCCACCGTTAGCATTTCAAATACTTTTAAAAGTTGCAACTCAAGCAAACAGGCCTAAAAATACTAAAATATATATTATCGATGGTAGTTTTAAAGAGACAAGTTATGTTATGAGATTATTTTTCTATATATTCTCTATAATATGTTTTACTACTGATGTGGCGCGCATCTCCAATATAGACAAGTGTTTGGCTTTGTTATCGACCCTATTGGTGAGGAGGAAAAAGATAGAAATCGTTTTATGAAGGAAACAAAGTGGACTTGTGCGCTGCCTGTAGATATTACCAAAAGCACGTTGGAGGAACTCTTTAGTGGGCAGTCTCTAAACTTGTTGTGCAACCATTTAAGTCCATAAACTATCAAAATATAGTTATGTATTCTAAAATTGTTCAAGTATGTTGTCTAGGTCCATAATATTTTCAAAATTCATTTTTAAGTCCTCGAACTTATCCCAACATGTAATCAGGGTTCTAAACTTTTATAATACATATGGTCAAAAATAGAGAGATATAGTGCAAGAAAATGGAGGAATCCTCGTCTTCTAGCGTGTTTGGATTATTAGTGATGATACCCTAATGAGTTTCTAAAATATTTTTTAAAAAATTTATATACCTACATGACACACACCCTGTATACATCTAAAGTTTTGTTCCTTATCTCTCCCCCGCGCGCGCCAGGCCCCGGCCGCGCGACCCGCCCCTCGTAAATTTCACGATGGCGGAACAGGGAGAGCATTTGTTGCTTTGTACTAGCTGGAAGAATATAGCACCGCCGACTGTGCATGGACCATGTGACCTCGCCCCTTCGTCCGTCCGCAAGTACCCCAGTACCCTGCAAGAATCCTTCTTCTGGGAATAATCATGTTTTTCTTTACTTACTTTCGGAGCTGTCGTACGTGTTACACACGTACATGAGCTAATATATAACCGGGGGATTTTTTAATAAAGAAACTGAGCGATCAAGTCTGAAGTATCCCATATTTAGCTTAATCAGATACCTCATGAGTTCAGACTAGCTATTAGCAGTTCCGGGTTCATTGTGTATGTAGGTTGTGTGTTTGAGCATAGTATCGCAGCTGTGTCACTGTGTGCGCATATATGAAGTTATGAACTGTTATTGCGTGTGGTAGGGGCCGGGGGCTCAGCAGTGGATCGGATCAAGCATCAAAAGCAGTTGCGGCTGTTCCACGTGAAGGGAGCTAGGGTCGTTGGATCATCATCGCATCAGCAGGCGGCGTCGCAGGACTACACGAGGGGCCAAATTAAAGGGTGCAACGCACTAGCTCTCCGGCACTGTGGCCAGCCTCCAGGACGACCAGCTGGTTGGCCAGTACAGCATTTGACGGTTTACACCAGAAATTAAAATAAACTGCCTGGGCAGTCCGCGGCGACGCCGCGTGCATTACTTCAACTTGACAGTGGTGATAACGAACTGACACAGAGGAAGATCGAGTACATTATTATTCGTAACAACGACTACTGGCCGGGTTTACAGAGTGCCGGCCGTGAATACAAACTAATTATGCGCTTACTACGTTGTTGAAGCCAAACTTAGATTACATTATTCTCGACATCATATAGTACTACACACAAAATAATATTGGCACGTACTACATTATAAAGATGCATTAAGGACGCTCGTGGAGCTAGGCCATGCTGTCTCGATCTTAGCTCCTCCAAGATGCCGGCCGTGCACCGCCCAAGACGTACGTCCTGCCCATGCTGGATCCGATCCGGCCGGTACGTACATTGATCATCACATGTCCTTGGCGAGGTCCGGGAGCTGCACCGGGTAGCGGTGGATGCAGTCGACCCACGGCCCGTCGGCGTCGGCGGCCGGCTTGACGCACTCCAGCGCCACGCAGCTGCACTCGAAGCCGGAGCCGAAGGAGATCATCCACACCCGGTCGCCCTTCCTCATCCGCCCCTTGGCCTCCACGTACGCCAGCTCGTACAGCACCAGGCTGCTCGACGTGTTCCCGAACCGGTGCAGCGTCATCCTCGACGCCTCCACGTCCTCGTCGGAGAGCCCCAGCCCTCGCTGCACCTCGTCGATCACCGCTCGCCCCCCCGCGTGGATGCAGAAGTGCTCGAACGCCGTGCGGAAGTCCGGCCGGTACATCCTCACCTTGCCCCGCCAGCTCAGGAGCTTCCGCTTCAGCAGCGACACCGCTACCAGCAGCTGCTCCGACACCGGCAGCACCAGCGGCCCGAACGCCACGATGTTCCTCTTGAGCGCGTTGCCGGCGGTGGTGGTCAGGTCCTTGGAGAGCCGCACGCCCAGGAGGCCCCTGTCGTCCTCCTCCTGGAATATGCAGCGGTAGTCGGCGTCCCGGGCGGCGGTCATGGTGCGGACGATGCGCCCCAGCTTGAACCTGGCGCGCTCGGGGGAGTTGGACAGGATCGTGGCGGCGGCGCCCATGCGGAAGAGGCAGTTGGGCAGCAGCATGGATCGCTCCGTGCCCACGTAGTACTGCGACGAGAGGATCTCCATGGACACGGTCAGGACGTGGCTGCCCGGCGGCGCCACCTGCAGGAGGTTCCTGGCCAGGCCCATGGAGATGAGCCCCGCGCCGCAGCCCATCCCGGAGAGGTTCACGGTCTGCACGTCGGCGCGGAGCTTGTACCGGTTCACGACCATGTCGACGAACACGGGCGTCGGCGTGAAGATGCTGCAGTTGACGATGAGCACGTCGATGTCGGCGGGCTTCACGGTGGTCCTGGCGAACACGTCGTCGACGGCCGCGAAGACGACCTGCTCGGTCTCCTCCCGGGCGGCCTGCAGGCTGCGGTCGGGCGGCATGTAGTGGTACGAGTAGGGCACGCACGTCTCCTCGCCGAGCCCCGAGCGCTCCAGCAGCCGGATCGCGAAGGTGAGGCTCTCGTTGTCCACCAGCAGGTAGGGGAGGAGGTGCACGTGCTCCAGGCACGTGGCGAACGGCGCCCGGAACCACGGCTTGGGGCGGAAGCAGCCGTACTCCACGAGGTACACGTCCCGTGCCCGGCGGGTGCGCCGCAGCTTCGCCAGGGCGGCGAGCAGGATCGCCGCCGTGAGGAGGTGTACGGGCCGCTGGGCGCGGAGCCAGCCGGCGAGGTCATGGATGCTGAACGGCCATCCTCTATGGAGCACGGAGGCGGCAAGCGCCGCCGCGGCGATGGCGAGGAAGTTGTCGACGACGAGCTGGTACGATGTCTTGAGGAGCTTGCCCATTCTTGATTACTATGCCTTGCGTGTCGTATGGCTTTGTTGCAGGGCGAGTGTGTGGATCGAGAAATGGAAGTCTGTTGATTTAAAGAGCTAGCTGCAGAGGTGGACGAGTGGTACACCGCCCATCGATCCCACGATGATTCAACATAGTAGTATCAATAGTAGATTCCGAACATTTAAACTTGTACGGCACTAGCTTTATAGTATGTAAGAAAAAACCTTTATGGAAGCCGAAATATATAGTTTACCAAAGAGATGCTATATATTTTATGCACAAGCCTGAGTCAAATTCAACCCTTTACAGAAACACGCGCGGGGTAATATGGAGTATTTTCTTTCTCTACTGCTTTCTTTTGGGTGTTCGCTTGATGATACATATATATACATGATCATACATTATGTATACATGGATAATTTGCATACATTATCATGTTGCGCTGAAACAATATAATACACCACTGATGCATAAACAAATGACATTAGATCATGCGTTTTGTAGTACACTCCCCATTCATGCATGTGCAAGTGACGGGCTTGTCATTTTATAGCTGTTTGGAGAGACATCTTTCCGGCCAACAGCTATCCATTCAGCGAGCGTTCATCAACTTGAGCAGACACCAACACACGGCAACACCTACCTCTTCCTGTTCACTAGCTTATGCCAACCGTATAGCTATTGCACAGCAGTGCGCCAGTTCTTCACCGAAATACCACATCTGCTTCTACCAAAAGACATTCACCACCGTACCGATCACCGATTTGCTGTTAACTTAAAAGATTAACACGGCTGCTTTGTGTGCAAGATTGCTGGCCTTTGGCTCTTGCAACAACTGCGGTACACAGCGAGCACATGGTAGCACAGGTGTATGGCTATAGCCTAATAGAGATCATACTCCAATTGTTATAGCACAATTTGTTCTCTCCAAATACACATATATTAATTCTAAACTAAGGAATATATTTATGTGTTTCTACGGGTACCGTGAGCACTATATGTGTATACTATTACGCTATAACTTCAAATGTCATATGAATTGTATAGCCGGTGACAAATTCATCTATATATCCAGAGGTAGAAGGCTGGAGCACGACATGTGATTACCCGTGTATTGTTGCGGGTAATATGTGCGCTACTACCTTCTATGGATTGCCTTGTTGGGGCGTTCGGTTCAAAGTTGTCACCTTCGATCATTTTGCGCTTTCAAGAGGTAAACCGAGGAAGGAGGAAATAAGGATTCCATAATTTCGAGATGCGATATGATCACTCAAATTGCTTATAGCCAAGCTTGGGGCAACGAATATGCTGTGTTGTCACCCTCGAAAAGAGTTGTGAACCGGCTCACGACCAGTGGCAAAGGTACGAACAAAGGTAGAAGGTAGCTTACAGTCCAAGGTAAGATCGATGAGTCACGGTCAAGAACAGTTTAGAAGGAACCATTGAGCACTTGGTCCCCTTTCCGATAATGCTCGAGAACAGTCAGCGTCTTCATCACCGAGAAGCACCTACGTCGGGAATGAACCGCTCTGGGCAAAGTCGCCGAAGGTAGCCGAAGAAGTCGTGACACATGAAGCAAAATTCAATTTGTATATAGCAAAAGTGTGTTAGTACCATAATACCCTTATTGACCAATTTTGTATAGGCTTGTTCTACATGTGTGTTAGGCGGTCAAGGGCAATGTTATATTTCTCATATAGCTTACCAGCAATATAAAAGGGGGTCAACCCCTCTATGTGTAAAGGGAAACAACTTTTGAGGGGAAAGTAACTTGTGCATTGCGTCTGGTTCTAGCCTTCGTATTAGAAACCATCATGCCTCTAAAATACGAGATTGAACCATTCAAGTGTTCTAGGATACCGATTATTTTATAGTGGTATTGTGTGGTAACACTTTAATTAATAAATTATATAGGATGTTACATTGTTGCCTTTAAATGGGAGTAGGAGGCACAGCACAGCACAAGACTACAAGAGGTTAGGCATGACGAGTGGCAAGACTATGAGGTATGGCACAAGGGAGACGGAGAGGTGAGTCCTGAGAGGGTAGTGTGCCTTTTTGTTTTTTGAAAATAGAAATATTTCCGGCCTCTGCAATGGCACACAACCAAATTCTTACAACATATTAAGCCAGAGAGTTGATCATCAAAAGCAAAATAAAGTTCACCAATAAAAGGGAGAGATCATAAGCAAAGTCTCTTATAGATTTTCCATCCGTTTTTGGCGAAATATCCAGTCAGCGACCTTCAACACCTTGCTTGCCAATCGGATAGTTTCCCTTATGTCCTCAAGCTGCAATAGGGACCAAAACCATAGCCAATAAGCTCTGAAGACTGCCTGTATAAAGAGGGTGAACTATTTTTTTTTCTCAAACACCATATCATCGCAAGTACACCAAATTGCCCACAAAAAAGCAGCAACCCCCCCCCC
>OAMR01000332.1:200518-230910 GCA_900205405.1 Echinochloa crus-galli
CCCCTACACACACACACACAAAGATCAATCTTCTTGTCTTCTTATCTATGCTTATTATCCAATTTCCCAACCTATATATGTTTAATTGATTTAGGGGGATTAGCCCGGTAGGAATATGAACAATTCTCCAAATAGATCTAGCATGCTTATATAGTAAAAAATAGATGCTTAATTGTCTCACTACAATCACAGAAACTAAATATTTTACTAGCAGCCTAATTCATCATTGCTAAATTATCCTTTGTTAAAATAACACCTTTATATGGTTGAACCAAAGGAAAAAAATTATTTCTAGAGGTACTTTCAGCTTCCAATAAATTTTTTAATGAACGGGATATTCTGGTTCCATCAAATATTGGTACATAGAATGGACTGAAAAATGATCGTGTTTATGTAGCTCGTAGAAAAAGATGTCCCTATAAGAACATAGCTGAAAGTTTGCTACTTTAGCCACTTGGTTATTCCAGGTACTATTTTATCTCCAACTATAGCTCTTCGAAAGGAAATATTCAGTGGTACTTGATTCATAACATAGGCACCATAACATAAGGATAATATGTTATATTATAAAGACTAGAGAATTGCTCTTTAAGTGGTTGTGTCCCTACCAAAGTGTCCTCCAAAATCTGGTTTGTGAACCATCATTTGTTTTGAAGGTTCCACATCCTAGAAAATGTTCTCTAACTTTTAAGAGACCTTTCACTCAAATATTTATTTCTAAGCAAGGTCTACCAAGTACCTTCTTCATTGAGAAGATTAAACATCTATTTACTAACTAGGCATCTTTTTTTAATCTAGAGATATGTGATTCCTAAACACCCTTGATCCTTGGGATGACACAAAATATTCCATTTAGCTTGTTTATCATTATTGCCTTGGCAAAAGAACCTAGACCGATAAATTTCAATATCTTAAGAACCCCTTTTGGAATTTCAAAAATGGCATCATGAACATAGGTAGACTGCTAAGTACTAAATTCAGTAAAACTAGTCTATAAACTGCATATGACAGATGTTTTGCCATCCAAGTACTCATTGTGTTTTTAAATCTATCCTCAATGATGCCAATCCAGACTGCGGAGTTTGGAGTGGTACATTAGAATTCTTAAGTACCTGAAAGGTAGAGCTCCTAACTTGCATCCAAACAATGAAGTGTACTCTTGCTCATAATGTTTGGCCTCTCCATAGCAAAAAATCTTGCTCCGGTGAAACTTAATTTTAAGGCCTGATAATTGTTCAAAGTCACATATGGTAGCATTCATGTGAAAAAAAATAAAAACTGGCCTAGCCGTGGGAACAAATCTAAATGCAAAGAGAACTACGACTCATGAAGTGAAATTAGGCCAAAGCCCCAAACGAAGCAATAAAACAATCCTCTCTTTATAAATAGACTAGCAGGAACACCCATGCTCGATACACATTTTTTTTAAAAAAAATATGTCTAATTGTCATGCAAGAGATAGACAAGAGTAAAACACGCTAATTGTCATCTATGGCTAGTGGGTATGATATGTGGGCCTCATGCTCAAGAGGTCATCTATGGCTAATGGGTATGATATGTGGGCCTATGCTCAAGCGGCCAGTAAATATCACAGGTGGACTCCCACGCTCAAGTGGCTAGTGTGCATGATAGGTTGGTCCCACATTGCAGGCGAGGGAGGAATAAAAAACACCAAATCTCTCGCTCTTTATTTTGGAACTAATAGAGACTGCGCGTGCCTCGGGCACATGTTTTTTGACAAAAAAAAACATGTCTAATTGTCATGCAAGAGATAGAAAAGAATAAAGCATGCCATGGGTATGACATGTGAGCCATTGCTTCAATCTGCTAGTGGATAGGACGGTGAAGCCACGCTGCAAACGGCTGCAAACGACTAGTATGCTTGATAGATGGACGCCACACTGTAGACGAGGGAGGATAAGAAAAACATCAAATCTCTCAGTATAAGAAAAAATAGATAAAAAGACTAAAGTGAGAGTGATATGTGGTGTGCGTGTGTTCAATCACATCAGTCTTTGTAAAATATCAAGTGATTGGATGAGTGTCTCGCTTATGTGTAAAATATTCTTAATTTTGCATTTAACTCATGCAATAAATTGGAGATTCCAAAATACGCTTAACAGCCCACGGTATATGAATCAACAGCTAATTTTAACTTAATTGAAAAGAAAGGATGATTGACTAAGCATATACAGTAGTATATATCTGACTTACAGTTCGGAAGAAGGTATAGTACCTGGACCAGGTAAATAAGTATCCTCCATAGCTGTAAGACTCTCCAAGTACTACAGGGATACTCTGTGGATCTGACTCATGAAAGGCAAGGGCGTACACTATACTGAACTTATTTAGGCGGCCCACTTATTTTCAGTTAAATAATAAAATTCCAAGACCCATATTTAATCCTAGATAAGAATTTGTAAAAGAGCGACTGCCATGTGCGGGGTCGATCGCTAGAGGCTCCTCGCCAGGCAAGACGAGCTGTTTTGCCGTAGTAAAATTTCAATTCGTTGGAGTAAAGATCTCTAGCATGCGTCATTCATGCCCGATTACTTGATATTTGATTGATTACCTTATCTACAGCACGATTATTTCGTCTACTTCTAACTTTTGATCGCCTACACGGACGTACTAGTTTGGACCGATACAACTTCTAGTCCCAAAATCAACGCATCCGATGTCTTCGGCACTGATCATCCTGTTTATGGGTAGTAATTAAGTTTATGATGAATCTAAGTAAGTACAGTACATGATAGATGTTTATAGTACGTATACGATATCTTGTCTAGTGTGAGTAGTACACTGTTTAATTAATTCAGTCATGAATATCATGTCCTCTTCTATTTATTACTTCTGGATTAAATTTATTCCTGCAATTCCTAATACACTGGACACTACCGGCTCTAAGGCCAGTCTCAGTGGGGTTTCATTAGAGTTTCATGGCATTTAATGTGCTGATGTGGCAGAGGAGAGAGAGTGGAGAGTTTCATGGGATGTGAGAGGAGTTTCATCACCATGAAACTCATCTGGCACAGTTACCTAATTTCTGGTCTGTAACTGTGCGATGAAACGCTGTAACTGTGCGATGAAACGCTGCACTGAGACTGGCCTAAGACGTACTACTGTTCACCAAAGGCCGATTATGTAAATAATATTCATGCATATACTCGGGAGGGCAGTTGACACGATACGACCTTCTTTTTCTTTGATGATGATGAAGTTTATGAATAGAATTGAACAATAAATATTAATGCAGTTCGTGCCACTGCACGTTACTATAGCCTTAAGGCGCTGCTCAAGCATAGGAAAAACCCTGTATATGCTTGCTGGAATGCTGGCCCGGTTCGTTTGATCATTTAATATAGCCAAAACATGCATGTGAGATAGATGCATGGCTGTACACTGTTTATATGATCTACTGCGTTAAGGACGACATTGCATTGTCCAGCTAGCTTCTGCTGCGCGTGTCGTGCCATACAGTACACGGCCTTCATTCTTCTCACGATCGCTGGCCGGCAAGAGCATAAGTGTCTTTGCTGTCCAAAGCAGTATACATCACCTTTGCTTGTGCGCGTCATGTGACATGCTCTTTGTCCGTACACGTGCCCTAGCCTGCCTGCAATCGTTCATCCGAGATCGTGGTCGATCGGTACGTCAAATTTCAGAGAGTTTAATTTTCACGGTGAAACGCTAGTGCGTATGGGTGGCCAGCAGGGAGCGAGTTTCTTTTGGTTTTACATAGCTCTGTACGCCAATGCATGCAACAATTTTCTTTTTCCAACATACGTTGCCAATTACATGATACGTGTGATTTTAGTAGGAGGCCACCACAAAAGTAACACTTGTTTGAAAGCTTCTGTTTAGCTAGGTGTGAAGAGAGTAAGATGCATTTTGGTTTTCGGCATAGAATTATTTAGTAGCTTGCTAGCAGCTGATGGTTAGGATTATTGAATACTATAGTTTATACTGATAAAGGCATCTTTAATGTATAGAACCACCTCTAATTCTATAGATTCTCCCCAAAGTCATTTGACCTCATATACCGTGTTAGCTGTATAATGTATAGAACCTGGGGCGTTTTGAATCTATAAATGGAAATTGCATGGTAGAAACTGTTAGATATTAATAGATAGTTAAGTATTTTCTGGTATATTTTAATTTTGAAAACTAATAGCAATTTACAATGTAAATTAGTGATGTTGTGACGATAGAATATGTGCCAGCGGTTATGTTAATTCTATAAACTGACACGAACAGCGGTTATTTTGAAAGTCAATTGGACGCGGAGCTGTCTGCCGAAAGAGTGCGGAGGATTGGGAATCCCGAACATGGAGAAATTCACGAGGGCCCTGCGTCTTCGGTGGTTGTGGCAACAGTGGACTGCAACTGACAAATCCTGGGTGGGAACCGAATCGCCATGCGACGACACAGATAAACTACTTTTCACAGCATGCACGAAAATCACCCTTGGAAATGGGAGAAGGACCAGCTTCTGGGAATCCGGTTGGTTGGATGGGCGCCGACCCAAGGACATAGCGCCAATTTTATACGAGATTTCGCGGAAAAAGAAAAGATCTGTCCACGACGCTCTGCTCAATGACAACTGGATACATGACCTCTATGTCAATGGCCGCATAACTACTAAGCTCCTGGCCGCTTTTGTGGAGTTATGGTCCTCAGTGCATACGACCCAGCTACAACCACACCTGGAGAACGCCATCGTTTGGAAGCTAACGAATTCAGGAACATATTCCGCCGCCTCTGCGTACATGGCGCAATTCTTAGGCAGTACCACATGTCCACCGATAAACTCTATATGGAAGTCATGGGCACCCCCAAAGTGTAAATTTTTCGCGTGGCTCATTACCCAAAATCGGGTATGGTCGGCAGACAGGCTAGCTCCGCGTGGATGGCCACACAACAACTCTTGTGTCCTCTGCCGTCGAACTATGGAATCTGCTCACCATCTTTTAGCGGACTTCAGATACACCAGAAGAATTTGGCAGCTCGTCGCCGCTTGGACGGCACAGCCTGGGTTATCCCCAAACGTATGGGCGCCCACCTGCGATGCCCTGTAATGGTGGACAATGATCACCACGCTACCGGAATCCCCCAGACGAGCACTGAGAAGCCTTACCTTATTAGTCATATGGGAGATTTGGAAAGAGCGTAACGCGCGAACCTTCGACAGACGTGAGTCATCCACGGCAACGCTCATGGCGCGAATCAGGAGCGAAGCCTCGAATTGGATTGTTGCGGGGGCAAAAGATTTGGCCCACCTTGTATCGCGAGAGTAACGCTCCTTGAGTTGTAAATCCGCGGTTGTCCGCATTCTTGTACTCTCTTCTCTATCAATGAAACAGGCACTGTCTCGTGTCCGTTCGTTAAAAAAAAATAGAAAGATAAAACATATGTGGTTCCCCACGGGGAGGGCTACTGGTCGGCAGTGGGTGTGCTGTCCATCACCTGCTGGAGTACTTGAATGGAAAAAGTCCAAATTACTCTCCTCAAGTATAGCGAAAGTCCAGATAACCCTCTAAACTAAGTTTTGGTTTAATTTACCCCCTAAACTATGTTATTTGGTCCAACTTACCCCTTAATATAATTTGTCTTTTTTACTTCTTCATGTACAAGATGAATTTTAATTTGAGACTTTGCAAGGAGGTTGTGAACATCATAATCTATATTAGAAAATATTTTACGAATTTTTCATCACTACTTTCTATATAATATTGTATTTAAGGATAACTTTATTATTAAATATATTACCCTATCAAAATAGTGACAAAAAAAATTATGATATATTTTTTTAACATGTCTTATATTGTCTGCTATAATTTTGCAAAAGTTAAACTTTAAATACCACTTGTGCATGGAGGAAAAAAAGACAAATTGTGTTAAGGGGTAAGTTGGACCAAATAATATAGTTTAGGGTGTAAATTAAACCAAAACATAGTTTAGGGGGTTATCCGGACTTTCGCTATAGTTGAGGGGAGTAATTTAGACTTTTTCCTATTTGAATTAACCATACTGAGTGGCCTTGCCTGAAGTAGGCAATGTAACGTCGATCTGAGGCGGTGCAGTCCGTCTAATGATCTTCTGGAAGTAGATGGCCATCAGGAAGCAGTTGTAGTTCGCCTGACAAAGCTGGAAGTAGTTGTATAGGTGAGGAAGATGCCCACAGAGAAGTAGTCGTTCATAGTAAATAGTTGCCCACTCGTACATTTTCCAAAAACCTTATCTCCCATCTATCCTGAGTAGGATCACAACTATAGAAAGGTTCCGAAGGCCAGTGCACGCAAAGCTTAGAGCTTTGCGTTGGGAGTGAGTTATAGCAGCAGCAACAAAACAATGGAGGTAAAAGAGATGGAGAAGAGACGGTGAGGCGAGTGTTTTCTTGTGTTACACTCTACTTTACTAGCTTCATAGATGGTGTAAGTCCATCTTATAAGTTGGTTAGGATTCTCCTAACCACCCATGCGGGATTACCTATTTTGTAACTCCCCATCATTAATTAATGGATTTTTTAATTCTTATTTAAATCATTAAAATAAATCGATCTCACCTAATTAATCCAACAAAAACTAGTTCAAAAATGATTTTGGCCACCTATGTCCCGATAACCTTTGATTGAACTTCATAAGAAGCCGCGTATGACCACTCGATCATATGCAATTAACAGCGCTGGTACAAGTATCTTCAATTAACACAAGGAAAATTCCCCGTTTTATATATTACTTTGATTGACTCTTGGATTGCTTGTTACTTTTTACATGTTAGTACTAAGACCTTGTTTAGATGTTGAATTTGGGAGGTTGAATTTTGGAGTAAGATGTCACTTCGTAATCATTGCGCTACTGTAGCATTTCGTTTGTATGTGCGAAAAATTGTCCAAAAATTGATTAATTAGGCTCAAAACGTTCGTTTTGCGGAGTACAATAAAACTGTGTAATTAGTTTTTGATTTCATCTACATTTAGTACTCCATGCATGTTATGACATTTTGATGTGATGGAGAATCTTCTTTTTCATAGTGAATTTGGGAGGAACTTTTTGCATCTAAACAAGGCCTAAGTCTTTCTGGATAGTGGATGTTCTGCTCATCAATTATTGCAAAGATTCCGTATGTATCCTACTGCGAAGAGAGATAGATTGAAGAACTATGGTCCATGTCTATCTACATATTTACAACTCCCACTGTAGTACGTGGTCCCTATCCGCAGGTCACAGTAGCATGAACTAAGGTCATTCATTGTTGCAAGTTGTATTTCACTGTTTCTAAAAGTGTCGATTACATCAGCTAAAGAGGTGTAGGCTGAAGAAATGAAATTAAAGTTTCATAAGATTATCATAGAACTTAAATGCTGCATTACATTGTACAATGAAACACTCAATCACTACCAGAATCCTTCACATCCGCCCGCCTCCTCCGCCTCGGCCATTTTTGGACCCGGTGCTGATGGGGCTTCAGCACCGGGTCCAACGGCTAGAAGCGGGGGCGGCGCTGCGGGATGTCAGGGCGGACACATTAGCACCGGGTCGTGGCAAGACCCGGTGCTAAAGGGTGAACATTAGCACCGGGTCTTGCCACGACCCGGTGCTAATGTGTCCGCCCGGACACACCTCCGCGCCGCCCCCGCTCCTAGCCGTTGGACCCGGTGCTGAAGCCCCATCAGCACCGGGTCCAAAAATGGCCGAGGCGGAGGAGGAGGGAGGATGGGATGTATATATGTCCGTTGCTTCAAGATATTTACATTGAAATGTATATTGGAAATGTTATATGTTTGAAATGTATATTGGAAAATGCTTCATTTAAATGTATTGGAGATATTTACATTGAAATGTATATTGGAAATGTTATATGTTTGAAATGTATATTGGAAAATGCTTCATTTAAATGTATTGGAGATATTTACATTGAAATGTATATTGGAAATGTTATATGTTTGAAATGTATATTGGAAAATGCTTCATTTAAATGTATTGGAGATATTTACATTGAAATGTATATTGGAAATGTTATATGTTTGAAATGTATATTGGAAAATGCTTCATTTAAATGTATTGGAGATATTTACATTGAAATGTATATTGGAAATGTTATATGTTTGAAATGTATATTGGAAAATGCTTCATTTAAATGTATTGGAGATATTTACATTGAAATGTATATTGGAAATGTTATATGTTTGAAATGTATATTGGAAAATGCTTCATTTAAATGTATTGGAGATATTTACATTGAAATGTATATTGGAAATGTTATATGTTTGAAATGTATATTGGAAAATGCTTCATTTAAATGTATTGGAGATATTTACATTGAAATGTATATTGGAAATGTTATATGTTTGAAATGTATATTGGAAAATGCTTCATTTAAATGTATTGGAGATATTTACATTGAAATGTATATTGGAAATGTTATATGTTTGAAATGTATATTGGAAAATGCTTCATTTAAATGTATTGGAGATATTTACATTGAAATGTATATTGGAAATGTTATATGTTTGAAATGTATATTGGAAAATGCTTCATTTAAATGTATTGGAGATATTTACATTGAAATGTATATTGGAAATGTTATATGTTTGAAATGTATATTGGAAAATGCTTCATTTAAATGTATTGGAGATATTTACATTGAAATGTATATTGGAAATGTTATATGTTTGAAATGTATATTGGAAAATGCTTCATTTAAATGTATTGGAGATATTTACATTGAAATGTATATTGGAAATGTTATATGTTTGAAATGTATATTGGAAAATGCTTCATTTAAATGTATTGGAGATATTTACATTGAAATGTATATTGGAAATGTTATATGTTTGAAATGTATATTGGAAAATGCTTCATTTAAATGTATTGGAGATATTTACATTGAAATGTATATTGGAAATGTTATATGTTTGAAATGTATATTGGAAAATGCTTCATTTAAATGTATTGGAGATATTTACATTGAAATGTATATTGGAAATGTTATATGTTTGAAATGTATATTGGAAAATGCTTCATTTAAATGTATTGGAGATATTTACATTGAAATGTATATTGGAAATGTTATATGTTTGAAATGTATATTGGAAAATGCTTCATTTAAATGTATTGGAGATATTTACATTGAAATGTATATTGGAAATGTTATATGTTTGAAATGTATATTGGAAAATGCTTCATTTAAATGTATTGGAGATATTTACATTGAAATGTATATTGGAAATGTTATATGTTTGAAATGTATATTGGAAAATGCTTCATTTAAATGTATTGGAGATATTTACATTGAAATGTATATTGGAAATGTTATATGTTTGAAATGTATATTGGAAAATGCTTCATTTAAATGTATTGGAGATATTTACATTGAAATGTATATTGGAAATGTTATATGTTTGAAATGTATATTGGAAAATGCTTCATTTAAATGTATTGGAGATATTTACATTGAAATGTATATTGGAAATGTTATATGTTTGAAATGTATATTGGAAAATGCTTCATTTAAATGTATTGGAGATATTTACATTGAAATGTATATTGGAAATGTTATATGTTTGAAATGTATATTGGAAAATGCTTCATTTAAATGTATTGGAGATATTTACATTGAAATGTATATTGGAAATGTTATATGTTTGAAATGTATATTGGAAAATGCTTCATTTAAATGTATTGGAGATATTTACATTGAAATGTATATTGGAAATGTTATATGTTTGAAATGTATATTGGAAAATGCTTCATTTAAATGTATTGGAGATATTTACATTGAAATGTATATTGGAAATGTTATATG
Source organism: Echinochloa crus-galli (assembly GCA_900205405.1). Classification (NCBI taxonomy): domain Eukaryota; kingdom Viridiplantae; phylum Streptophyta; class Magnoliopsida; order Poales; family Poaceae; genus Echinochloa; species Echinochloa crus-galli. Next base: position 210,326 of record OAMR01000332.1, read on the forward strand.
TTTGAAATGTATATTGGAAAATGCTTCATTTAAATGTATTGGAGATATTTACATTGAAATGTATATTGGAAATGTTATATGTTTGAAATGTATATTGGAAAATGCTTCATTTAAATGTATTGGAGATATTTACATTGAAATGTATATTGGAAATGTTATATGTTTGAAATGTATATTGGAAAATGCTTCATTTAAATGTATTGGAGATATTTACATTGAAATGTATATTGGAAATGTTATATGTTTGAAATGTATATTGGAAAATGCTTCATTTAAATGTATTGGAGATATTTACATTGAAATGTATATTGGAAATGTTATATGTTTGAAATGTATATTGGAAAATGCTTCATTTAAATGTATTGGAGATATTTACATTGAAATGTATATTGGAAATGTTATATGTTTGAAATGTATATTGGAAAATGCTTCATTTAAATGTATTGGAGATATTTACATTGAAATGTATATTGGAAATGTTATATGTTTGAAATGTATATTGGAAAATGCTTCATTTAAATGTATTGGAGATATTTACATTGAAATGTATATTGGAAATGTTATATGTTTGAAATGTATATTGGAAAATGCTTCATTTAAATGTATTGGAGATATTTACATTGAAATGTATATTGGAAATGTTATATGTTTGAAATGTATATTGGAAAATGCTTCATTTAAATGTATTGGAGATATTTACATTGAAATGTATATTGGAAATGTTATATGTTTGAAATGTATATTGGAAAATGCTTCATTTAAATGTATTGGAGATATTTACATTGAAATGTATATTGGAAATGTTATATGTTTGAAATGTATATTGGAAAATGCTTCATTTAAATGTATTGGAGATATTTACATTGAAATGTATATTGGAAATGTTATATGTTTGAAATGTATATTGGAAAATGCTTCATTTAAATGTATTGGAGATATTTACATTGAAATGTATATTGGAAATGTTATATGTTTGAAATGTATATTGGAAAATGCTTCATTTAAATGTATTGGAGATATTTACATTGAAATGTATATTGGAAATGTTATATGTTTGAAATGTATATTGGAAAATGCTTCATTTAAATGTATTGGAGATATTTACATTGAAATGTATATTGGAAATGTTATATGTTTGAAATGTATATTGGAAAATGCTTCATTTAAATGTATTGGAGATATTTACATTGAAATGTATATTGGAAATGTTATATGTTTGAAATGTATATTGGAAAATGCTTCATTTAAATGTATTGGAGATATTTACATTGAAATGTATATTGGAAATGTTATATGTTTGAAATGTATATTGGAAAATGCTTCATTTAAATGTATTGGAGATATTTACATTGAAATGTATATTGGAAATGTTATATGTTTGAAATGTATATTGGAAAATGCTTCATTTAAATGTATTGGAGATATTTACATTGAAATGTATATTGGAAATGTTATATGTTTGAAATGTATATTGGAAAATGCTTCATTTAAATGTATTGGAGATATTTACATTGAAATGTATATTGGAAATGTTATATGTTTGAAATGTATATTGGAAAATGCTTCATTTAAATGTATTGGAGATATTTACATTGAAATGTATATTGGAAATGTTATATGTTTGAAATGTATATTGGAAAATGCTTCATTTAAATGTATTGGAGATATTTACATTGAAATGTATATTGGAAATGTTATATGTTTGAAATGTATATTGGAAAATGCTTCATTTAAATGTATTGGAGATATTTACATTGAAATGTATATTGGAAATGTTATATGTTTGAAATGTATATTGGAAAATGCTTCATTTAAATGTATTGGAGATATTTACATTGAAATGTATATTGGAAATGTTATATGTTTGAAATGTATATTGGAAAATGCTTCATTTAAATGTATTGGAGATATTTACATTGAAATGTATATTGGAAATGTTATATGTTTGAAATGTATATTGGAAAATGCTTCATTTAAATGTATTGGAGATATTTACATTGAAATGTATATTGGAAATGTTATATGTTTGAAATGTATATTGGAAAATGCTTCATTTAAATGTATTGGAGATATTTACATTGAAATGTATATTGGAAATGTTATATGTTTGAAATGTATATTGGAAAATGCTTCATTTAAATGTATTGGAGATATTTACATTGAAATGTATATTGGAAATGTTATATGTTTGAAATGTATATTGGAAAATGCTTCATTTAAATGTATTGGAGATATTTACATTGAAATGTATATTGGAAATGTTATATGTTTGAAATGTATATTGGAAAATGCTTCATTTAAATGTATTGGAGATATTTACATTGAAATGTATATTGGAAATGTTATATGTTTGAAATGTATATTGGAAAATGCTTCATTTAAATGTATTGGAGATATTTACATTGAAATGTATATTGGAAATGTTATATGTTTGAAATGTATATTGGAAAATGCTTCATTTAAATGTATTGGAGATATTTACATTGAAATGTATATTGGAAATGTTATATGTTTGAAATGTATATTGGAAAATGCTTCATTTAAATGTATTGGAGATATTTACATTGAAATGTATATTGGAAATGTTATATGTTTGAAATGTATATTGGAAAATGCTTCATTTAAATGTATTGGAGATATTTACATTGAAATGTATATTGGAAATGTTATATGTTTGAAATGTATATTGGAAAATGCTTCATTTAAATGTATTGGAGATATTTACATTGAAATGTATATTGGAAATGTTATATGTTTGAAATGTATATTGGAAAATGCTTCATTTAAATGTATTGGAGATATTTACATTGAAATGTATATTGGAAATGTTATATGTTTGAAATGTATATTGGAAAATGCTTCATTTAAATGTATTGGAGATATTTACATTGAAATGTATATTGGAAATGTTATATGTTTGAAATGTATATTGGAAAATGCTTCATTTAAATGTATTGGAGATATTTACATTGAAATGTATATTGGAAATGTTATATGTTTGAAATGTATATTGGAAAATGCTTCATTTAAATGTATTGGAGATATTTACATTGAAATGTATATTGGAAATGTTATATGTTTGAAATGTATATTGGAAAATGCTTCATTTAAATGTATTGGAGATATTTACATTGAAATGTATATTGGAAATGTTATATGTTTGAAATGTATATTGGAAAATGCTTCATTTAAATGTATTGGAGATATTTACATTGAAATGTATATTGGAAATGTTATATGTTTGAAATGTATATTGGAAAATGCTTCATTTAAATGTATTGGAGATATTTACATTGAAATGTATATTGGAAATGTTATATGTTTGAAATGTATATTGGAAAATGCTTCATTTAAATGTATTGGAGATATTTACATTGAAATGTATATTGGAAATGTTATATGTTTGAAATGTATATTGGAAAATGCTTCATTTAAATGTATTGGAGATATTTACATTGAAATGTATATTGGAAATGTTATATGTTTGAAATGTATATTGGAAAATGCTTCATTTAAATGTATTGGAGATATTTACATTGAAATGTATATTGGAAATGTTATATGTTTGAAATGTATATTGGAAAATGCTTCATTTAAATGTATTGGAGATATTTACATTGAAATGTATATTGGAAATGTTATATGTTTGTATAATGTATACTATCGAAAATGTTTATTATCGGAAATTCTATGGCGTACCCGAACCCATCGCGCACCCGAACCCCTTAGCGAATCCGTTTTTCGCGCACCGACCCCCTTAGCGAACCCTTAGCGAATCAATTCACACCGCGCACCCGAACCCCTTGGCGAATCCGTTTTTCACGCACCGACCCCCTTAGCGAAAATGTTAGAAATATTGGGAATATGTATGCTTTGTATATATTTCTTATCAATTATTTTTAATTCTATAGATGGCGGACAACAACAACAATGTCCCACCCATGCAAGAGGACAACGACACGTTCTTTGCGAATCAACTTTTCAATATTGTAACCCAACCAATGTCGATGGATGATGTGTTGGGCATCATTGGAAGGGACGACAATGTCCATGGCGACAATGTTGCAAGGGCCGAAACTATTGAAGGAGCCGGTAGCGCGCCCTCGTCTAGTCAGGTGTGTATATAGATAACATAAATTTGTACTGTACATGTCAATTATGTATACCATCTCTATATCATCTCGTATATATGTAATTTGTGTAGGCCGCCTCTGCTTCTACAAGTCGAGCTAAGAAATCAAAACGATCTACCACGAAGAAGCTGAAGGATGTCAAGTTACACATCACCCGAGTGGAGGATGACGGGGAGCCAGTTGAGCCCCCAAAAGTGGCCAAGAAATTTGTATCTCAGTGCGGGGTAATTGTACGGGACAATGTGCCCATTAGTATCAGAAAATGGAAGTCCACGGACCCCACTGAGGAGTACGTGCTCCCCGATACAGAGAAGGAGATGCTATGGAGGGAATTAAAGGCAATATTCGACTGGCCTAGCACTCATGAAGCAGAACTGAGGGATTGGACAATGAAGAAGATGGCAGTTCTGTTTCAGGATTTCAAGAAGAAGTTGTACTCGCAATTTCTCAAAACCGGAGAGGCCCCGGATCCTGAGAAGTATAAGAAGATCACTGATGACGAGTGGGAAGCATTCCTTGAGTACAAAACCTCCGAAGAGGGTGCAACGGCTAGCGCTAGAAACGCTGGAAACGCCGCAAATAAGAAGTACTCTCATAAGATGGGTTCGGGAGGTTACAAGGCAAGCATCGCTAAATGGGAGAAGATGGAAGAAGATCTATATGCTAGAGGCATCACTCCAGCGACACATGACTGGCCCGCAAGGACCAAGCATTGGTACTATGGTCATGGAGGCACCCTGAGCCCAATCGACGGCTCCTTAGTTTTTCCCGAGGACTTGCGAGAACTAGCTCAGCGTCTCCTCGATATCCTCAGGGCATCTGATAGGGGAGAATTTGTTGCCGATAGAGACAGAGATGAGCTAACCTATGCCTTAGGGAACAAGGAGCATCCTGGACGGACGCGCGGCGTAGGCACAAGCGTCTCATGGAAGAAAGGTTTCCAAGAGCACGCCGCCACCTATAGGAGCCGTTCGAGGAAGAAGGCCGAATATGAGCAGAGGGTGAGGGACCTAGAGCAAACGGTTGCCGCCCAGGGCTCAAAGCTCCAAGAAATGGAGTCAGAGATGGAGCGACGGATGAAGGTAGCATGGCTGCAGATACAACAAGCCACAGGCGGGACCGGTTCCACAGAGCCTGCACCTCTCCAACAAGCCACAGGCGGGACCGGTTCCACAGAGCCTGCACCTCTCCAACAAGCCACAGGCGGGACCGGTTCCACAGAGCCTGCACCTCTCCAACAAGCCACAGGCGGGACCGGTTCCACAGAGCCTGCACCTCTCCAACAAGCCACAGGCGGGACCGGTTCCACAGAGCCTGCACCTCTCCAACAAGCCACAGGCGGGACCGGTTCCACAGAGCCTGCACCTCTCCAACAAGCCACAGGCGGGACCGGTTCCACAGAGCCTGCACCTCTCCAACAAGCCACAGGCGGGACCGGTTCCACAGAGCATGCACCTCTCCAAGATGCGGCCCTTATTAGCCCTCCACAGCAATATCAAAGCAGTCACGCTTCCACACAGGCCGCCGAAGCGGTCCGTTACACCGTGGATGAAATAACTCAACGGACCGCGTGCGAGCTTGTCGTCAGGCAGAAGAACTTAGCTGTGGTGGTACGTATGCGACCTTAGTTCATACTGCATACATTTCACCGTAAATACCATTCATTTACTAACTTTCTTTGTGACTACTAACTTATCAGGTCGCATACGGTATGACCAAACGTGTGGAAGAAGGGCAAAAATGGCACTGCAATGACATTCCACATGGTTACGTACCTGTTGAGGTGGAGCAAGTCGTCACCAGCTGGGAAGACTTGGAACTTGACATCCCCGGAGGTGACGGAGAAACAAAACTCGGTCAGTGTTCTCACTGCATCATTCTATGGAGCAAGGCAGACATCGTTATACCCGATACACCTGCGGCTACCAACAAGCCCCCGTCACCTCCAAGAGATCCACATCATGACGATTCTCCGGGAGCTCCTGATGCAAGCCCGTCTCCTCCGCCAAAGAGGTCTCCGTCTCCTCCGCCGAAGAGGGGACGCCGCACTAAAGCCTCTGCCCCCACTCCACCAGCGAAGAAGGCGCGAAAAACTAGAGAGAAGCCCGCACCAGAGAAAAGAGCGGGCGAGAAGACTCTAGAGGGCTGCACCCGGTGCTAAAGGCCTCAGTCTGGCGCACAGTTACGGCCTTTCGCACCGGGTGTAGAAGACCCGGTGCGAAAGGGGGGCCTTTAGCACCGGGTCGTGGCTGCACCCGGTGCTAAATGCACCGGATCTATATAGCCTCGCGCCGCCCCCCGCCCCGCAGCACTTCGTCTTCCCCCAAACCGCCGGCCCTCCTCCTCGCCTCGCCCCCGCCGCCGTCGTGAGGCGCTGGCCGACAGAGCCCTCCGTCAAGGTACGGTAGCATGCCCACCTCACCTGATTCGGCTTGATGCGAGGGTAATTTGGGATCTGTTGCTGTGGGCGATCGATCCTTCCCCGTGGATTGGTGCTTGTTTGCAGGCCGATGCGTTCGATCTTGTTGGATTACCCATGATCCAGAACACCCTGGCCGGATTCAACACGTCCCTCGTCTGCTACGGTCAGCGGGCCAGGTACTTTGCTAAATGCTAATCCAAAGGAGTCGGTTTCCTGTTCTCTGCTTCTCTATTCCTGTTTTCTGATGCAAATATGTACGTGTTGTTGAATGCTTCTAGTGTGGCACTCGCATGGGGAGCGGAGGCAGCTGGGAGTGGATCGAGGCACACACTTTTCTTTTCTTCTTTTGTTGAACTGGCGGAGGCTTCTCTTTTTCTAATCTCTCTGTAATCTAAATTTCTATGTTGAATCTACGTTGAATCTTGAATGTTGTAATTGTTGGATCTTAAATGTTGTGATGTAAATTAAGATATTTCTACTCTTAATTTCTTTCTTTCTCCTCTTATTTATCTACTCTCACCTTCTTCTTTTTTCTGTTCTTGAAGAATAAGAACAAAAATTTTGTTCTTGTTCTTGAAGGACGGAGAGAAGACGACGGTGAGCTAGAAAAGAGAGGAGAGGGAAAGAGACGAGAGTAGAAAAAATATTTATTTTTTTGCGCGTAAAAATTTTTAGCACCGGGTTGTGTCTGGACCCGGTGCTAAAGGCCCTGCTACCGGCGCTGCGGGGCAGGCCCTTTAGCACCGGGTCGTGGCTGCACCCGGTGCTAAAGGGCCCCTTTAGCACCGGTTATTCAACCCGGTGCTAAAGGGGTACCCCTTTAGCCTCGGATTAGTTGCACCGGGTGGGAAACCCGGTGCTAAAGGGCTTTCCCGGTTCCACAGAGCCTGCACCTCTCCAACAAGCCACAGGCGGGACCGGTTCCACAGAGCATGCACCTCTCCAAGATGCGGCCCTTATTAGCCCTCCACAGCAATATCAAAGCAGTCACGCTTCCACACAGGCCGCCGAAGCGGTCCGTTACACCGTGGATGAAATAACTCAACGGACCGCGTGCGAGCTTGTCGTCAGGCAGAAGAACTTAGCTGTGGTGGTACGTATGCGACCTTAGTTCATACTGCATACATTTCACCGTAAATACCATTCATTTACTAACTTTCTTTGTGACTACTAACTTATCAGGTCGCATACGGTATGACCAAACGTGTGGAAGAAGGGCAAAAATGGCACTGCAATGACATTCCACATGGTTACGTACCTGTTGAGGTGGAGCAAGTCGTCACCAGCTGGGAAGACTTGGAACTTGACATCCCCGGAGGTGACGGAGAAACAAAACTCGGTCAGTGTTCTCACTGCATCATTCTATGGAGCAAGGCAGACATCGTTATACCCGATACACCTGCGGCTACCAACAAGCCCCCGTCACCTCCAAGAGATCCACATCATGACGATTCTCCGGGAGCTCCTGATGCAAGCCCGTCTCCTCCGCCAAAGAGGTCTCCGTCTCCTCCGCCGAAGAGGGGACGCCGCACTAAAGCCTCTGCCCCCACTCCACCAGCGAAGAAGGCGCGAAAAACTAGAGAGAAGCCCGCACCAGAGAAAAGAGCGGGCGAGAAGACTCTAGAGGAGCTCGAAGCCTCGGTAAAAGCAGACACAAAGAGGCAAATGGCCGAGTGGAGGAGAAAACCTGAGCCGGAGCCGAAGCTTGATCCCACCATCGTGAAGTCATTCCTCGGTAATTTGAGCAAGGGTCAACAGAAGGAAGTAATAGTAACAGACTATGACCGCTCATTACTGAAATCTCGCCGGAAACGGAAGGCTGCGGATAAGGAGGCGGGCCCATCCAAAAAGGTTCCTCAGCTCGGCCAGCAACCTCAGCGTCCCTTGGGTCCATTGCCATCTCTGGACGAGCTTAACATTCAACGAGTAATGGCCGAGACTGGACTAACCAGAGCGCAAGTCCTGGGGGAAGAAGAGGTGCCTGTAAACACAACGCTGAAGTGGCCGTTTAAGCTTGGCGAGCCTATGGTCCCTCCTGAAATGGAGAGCAACCTACAGACGAAGATGCGCCGATTCCATGACTGGTATTTGGAAGAATCAAGAAGGAATAAACGGCGCATGATAAAAGTAGGCGTGAAGGACCAAGACTTCTACAATGGTGACGCGGATTTTGTCTGGCTCAGGTTTAATGATATATATGAGCTGTACCACCGCGACGCCATGGACGTGGATTTGATCACATGTTGGACACTGTAAGTACTTTGTTGTTGCTTATAATTCACAGTTTGAAAACATTAATTCCAATCTATGCTGACGCGGGCTTTATTTATTGCTTAACATATGCAGAATGGAGATTCAAAAATGTCGCAGATCCGGGATATATGACGTTGGTTTCGTGGATCCTCGAAGGATAAGTGAAGAAATGATATTGATGAATCCTGAGGAAACATATGGAAACCTATACAAATATATTAAGAAACAAAATTACTGCGACTCCATACTAATCCCGTACAACATCGAGTGAGTACATACACAGGCTTCTTCTTCTTATACTGTCTGTGTACTATTTCATTTCTGATTATAATGTATACATGTGCACAGATTCCACTGGTTCTTAATAATATTGTGTCCTGACCGGGGTGTCGTGAACGTCTTTGATTCGTTGCACACTCCAAAAGAAAAACTACAGAACATCATGGACATGATGACAAGGTGATGTATATTTTCCCCTACTTAATTCACCCCTTACACTCGCAATGACTTAACTCAATTTTTTTGTTCGCAGGGCCTGGATTCAATTCCGTCAAGAACACCCGGGAATTCAACATGAAACACTAAAATGGAACATTGGCTTTCCGGTAAGCAAGTAATTTGTACATGTAGGCCTCGGCTAATATATTATATGAATTTTACTTAATTTCTTTTGGTCGACAGTGTGCCAAACAGGGGCCGGGAAATAATTTATGTGCATACTATGTTTGCGATTTCATGTGGAATTGGGGACATAAAAAGCTTACACAACACGATATTATGGTACGTAATAATAAACACATTTCCATTATTATTAAGTGCACAATTATTGTCTCCAACTCGGCGGATTAAATATCTTTCAATTATTTGTAAATTATAGATGTTCAGGCTGAAGGAAGAGTCCCTGGAGCTAGAAAGAATTGACGCAATTGCAGAACAGCTCGTCGGATGGATCTGGGACGAGGTCGTCAATCCCCGAGGAGAATACTTCTCGCCAGTACTGGAGGACGTGCCGGACAGTGCAACAAGATAGTCGTCAATCTTAATTAAGTAGAAAATACAGTTTAAATATATATAACTCGAGTTGACATGCATGAATATCTACTTTTGTAATATATATGTCTTCTATTTTGATGAAATGTCAGCTAGTATGAATATAGAGTCGGCCGAATACGCATTAGAATACATGTATTAGAATATATACGTATATAGACGTGCACGCATGGCTACTGAAAAAAGCAAAAAAAAAAAGAAATCCGGGGTCTTTAGCACCGGTTTCAGGCAGCAACCGGTGCTAAAGGCAGGCCCTTTAGCACCGGTTATTCGACCCGGTGCTAAAGGGGTACCCCTTTAGCCTCGGATTAGTTGCACCGGGTGGGAAACCCGGTGCTAAAGGGCTTTCCCACCCGGTGCAGATGTCGATCATTCTGGTAGTGAATGGATCGAGTTTCAAATGATGAAATGGCTTGTTTTAAAGCAAATGGGCTGTTGGTGCCGAACAGCATCAAGTGTCAGACTAGCGCATATAACATCCTTACGTGTTCACAGTCAGTTTTCTTTTGGTATTTTTCTGAAATTTCTAATTGACTAATTCCCCTATGATCTGTTTCTAATTTGGTCCCAAACAAAAAGGGGAAGGGGGGAACGGAACCAAGGGAACAAACCATGGGGGGTTTTGGCCGCTGGGTTAATAGTTTTTTCTTAGAAACATAGTAGTGACACAACATACATGTATATATGCATATTCATCTCTATAAATATACGCATATAACTCTATGTTTATAAGCACCTATGGGAGAATGAGCCTGATATATATATTGAGATAGACGAAGTTACAGTAGACGTCTTGCTGACGATGGAACATCATCTAAAGAATAAGACCGGTTAAATCAAACCTGGATGAAAAGATTACACCGGGAGGTGGGGTGAGCGCCTGACCATGGCCACGGTGAGCATCTGAGGCGCCGCCAAGCCGGCGATCCGTCGCCGGGAAGAGTTCTCCAAAGAGACAACCCGCCTCATCTTCTTTCGCTGGTCTCCACCACCTTGATCATGTCTTCCCCTGCCCTTGACCTACGGCCGGGGGCGGCTTTCTCTGCCAAGGTGCGTTCTCTTCATGGATCGTCTGTCACCTCTGAGTCTCCTGATGATGCCTCCTCTTTCTGGCTTCTGGCCTCTTTTACGCGTTCCAAATTTCGGCTTTGTGAAACCCATGTGGGTCTCATGCTTCACTCGGTTCTTGGAGGGTCTGCTGAAAATTTTGCGGTAGTTGAAGTTCATGACTGGGTTTTTAAATTCAGTGTTGCTTCCAAGAAAATTGGCCTTATGATCTATGCTCTGCGTTCTTTTGCTTGTGAGGAGTTTCATGTTTTCTTTAATCTCTGGAACGAGATTGGCCTCTCCAGAGCTAGATCGATCATTGCCTCCTTGCAATCTCCCCAAAACCCATGGATGATCCGTAGAGGAAAAAAATCCTACCTAGAATCTGCAACTCAGAACATTGCTGCTCAAGTTCCTCTTACTGGAGCCAATCGCATCCCTATCGGTAACAATCGCCCCCCATCTAAAGCCCCGAAGAATGACTCAGTGTTCAGCCGCCTTAATCCTTTAGATCTTCTAAACAATTTGGATTCTCATTTCACCAATAGAACGAATAACACGGGGCAGTTTCCAATTTGGAGCGAGGAAAACGGCTTTCAGACTTTGATTGCTCTCTTAACTTGGGGTCTCCTACGATAAATAAAAGCGCGGCCTCGGTTTTGAATTCAAATTTGGCTGCCCCTGCTGGGCCTCGCTGGGCTTCTCGGCCTTGCACTCGTTGTCTCTCTAACAAACATTCTAGGGCCTTTTTGTAGCAATAGTGTTCGTTGCACGAAATGCTTCAGGCTGGGCCATGTCGAAACTCTTTGCAGATTTCAACCTCGTTTCCCGCGCCTGTCTCTGCCTGGTTTTTTCTCCTCACAAATCTGCTCTGACGCTTGGGATCCTTCCTCGGTCTCGGGCTGGTTTAGAAGCAACATCCCACTGATCAATGGGGCCGGGCCCAGTGGAAGTAAAAATTATGAATCATGGAATGCCTGGGCGGCGGTAATTCTTGGCTTACCTACCTCGCCACCAACTATTGTTGATTGGAAAGCTAACTACCAGGGTCCCATTGATTGGGGAACAGATAGGCGGCCTTCCTTGTTTTCTCCGGTGAGCTCGCCGGAATGTGACTTACTTCGCCCTGCTTGCCCGGTTCCCTCACCTCCTGATCCAAGGATTGACCTTTCCCTTTCACTTGGAGGGTGCTTGCAGCCGCCTCCGCCCGTCACAACTCCTCTTGCCCAAGTTCAAACTCAAGAAAACATCCCTTCAGAGGATCATCGTCCCCCTCGGTGTGATCCAATGGCGTATCGCTTTGTGGATCCTGATCCCTTTCTGCCTCGTGGCGCGCAGCGCGTGATGGTCCCCAACAGAAGCCAATGACTCGTGCAGTTCTGGGAGGGCTCCGTGGCCGGAATAGTGACGTCGCCATCGCCACCATCACGCCTCTTCCTGATCAGCAGGTTTCCTTTAATTCGGTTAGAGATGTGTTGGGTGATTTCCTCAGGAATCATGCTAGAGTAGGTTACAAAACTATTCAGCCTTGCCCTTATGGACAAGCTTATGTTAGGCTAAGCTTGCTGCATGATAGAGACCTTCTTGTTCAGAACAGTCCACACCAGTATGGGGACATGTCCATTTCTTTTGTGCCACATAACAAGGGCTGGAATAATAGAGCCACCACCATGAACTATGAGGTTTGGCTTATGCTTCTTGGATATAATTTGGACTTTTGGGATGAAAGAGATATTGAGAAAACTATTGCAGAATTTGGTAGGCTCCTAATTTGGCAGGAAGATCCTAACAATATGGCTCGAATCATTGTTAAAGCTAGAGTGGTGGATCTAGCAGAGATCCCTTGGTTCATAGTTTGCTCAGAGGGGGAAAATTTTGAGGGAGAATCTTGGACCACCCAATGTGAAATTCTTCAGGCTAATATGTTAGGTGGTCAGCCTGGGGATGAAGATCAGCCACCTAATGGCCCTGATGATGTTAATCCAAACTTTTTTGAGTTTTTTGGATTTGGTCAGCCTGGACAGGGTCCAGCACCAATTATTAACCAAGGGCAACAAGTGGCACAAGATGCTGTACAACATAATCAGGATGGCCCAGCTGCAGCAGGAGAAGGCTGGGGTGATGCTGAAGCAGTGGGCCAGAACTTCCAAAATGTACCTGCTGTGCCTCATGATGTCATTGGGCCTCAGCCACTTCAAGGAGAGCCTTTCCTAGAACTAAATGATCTTGTTTTGCCTCAGAATCACATTCAGAACCTGGATCTTAACATGGTACCTGTGGAGGATCTGGGAGACATTGAAGACTTGGTGAATAATGCCAATCAGCTTGAGCAGGCACAGGTTGCTCACCATGATGTGGCTATGGAAGAAGAAGTCATTGCTGTTGATGAGCCTTCTGATAATTCTGCAGATGGAGGAAATAATCAGAATCACATGGCTCAACCAGAAGTGGAAGAAGTGGAGGTTCAGGTGTTTATTCCAATGGAAAATGGTGAACACTTACAAGTAATCCCTGAAGAGATCAATCTTGAGGATGTCCTACCACAGGATCTTGCACCACATCCTGCCCACCAGCACCAATTCCAGCAGCAGAACCAGGAGGAGCAACAAGAGGAAGATCTACCTGAAGCTGTGCTTAATCAAAACATGCAGCTTGGCTGTGTTCAGATGATAGAGTCTGCTCAAGACCCAGTTTTAGCTTCTAAATATCCAGAGTTCTTCCTTACCAGTCAGCTTCAGAATGCAGAGGCTATTAGACAATGGTCTAAACATCTATCCCCTGAAGCAGGCAATGACACAGTTCATGTCCCTAGAGATTGGGCTGATTTTTTCACTTCTATGCTCCTACATCCTGCAAATTTTCAGTGGGCAAAAAGTTTTCTTACTTCCCAGGCTAACCTTATGCTCAAAAGACCAGAAATGACAAATATCCAATTTGGATTACCTGCCAAGTGCCCAGCAAAGGAGCCCCCATTTTGTACCAAGGATGTAACAGCCCCTGATCTGGACAGTGCTATCAGTCTTTCACCTGTCAAATTGCAGGATCAGAAGAGTAAAAAAGGAAAAGCTGTAATAGTTTCACCTGATATACCCTCTGATGATAACCCTCAAAGAATTTCCCCTTCTACAGGACCCTGGTCCAAGGTCTTTCTTGCCAAAGCTGCAAAAGAAAAGGAGGCTGAAGCCCTGGGGGACCCTTCTGTCAGGCGTAGCATCAGAACAAAGACTCAGCTCAAAGGTTAAAAAAATGCTTCCTGTGCTGACAAATCTTGCCTTGGCTGCTCCATTGAACCACCCACCCTCTCACCTTCCATCATCAGAAATCTGGGACAGGAATTCTGCCAGATAGATCCTCAGAAGCTGACTAAGGAAGCCTTAACAAAGAAGAAGAAAGCTCAAGCCCCTGTGGGAAAGAAGCTGGTGCATAAGAAAAAAACAAAGGTTCCAAATGAAGAAGAAGGCCCAAACAAGGACAAGAAGAAGCCAAAGAAATGACTTCTACAAGTTTTGGTGGACCAGCCTTTGGTGCTCAGCTGTCTTTATCAAGTCTTTTGTGTTATCCTTCTACTCCTTTCTGAACTGTAATAAGCTTTATAGCTTAAGTACCCCCCCTGTTCCTTTTGTCTATCCTCTAGCTGACAATCTTGGGCCTGGTTGGTCTATGGTTAATCTTTTTCAGTGGACATGTTGCTCATGCTCCCTCCTAGCTCTCTTCTGGACATTTTTTCTTAATGGATTCAAACTTTAAATCCTGGAATGTTATGTGTTGGAATGTGAGAGGTATAAACTCAGATAAAAAGTGGAACTCCATTCGAGATAAAATTATTGAGAGCAACTGTGATGTCATATGTCTCCAGGAGACAAAGAGAGAAAATTTTAATCTACAATTTATTCATCAGTTCTGCCCTCATTCTTTTGATAGATTTGAGTTCTTACCCTCTGTGGGAGCCTCAGGGGGGATCATTACCATTTGGAAATCTTCTGTGATGGAGGGACAACTCATTTTCAGCAATGATTTTTCTATTTCTGTAGAGTTTACTTCTCTCCATAGTTCTGCTGATTGGGTCTTAACAAATGTTTATGGGCCCTGTGTGGGGTCTGAAAAAGTTGTGTTTATTGAATGGTTAAAAAATATAAACATGCCTGAAGAAGTTGACTGGATGATAGTGGGGGATTTCAATTTGATAAGAAGACCAGAAAATAGAAACAGACGAGGAGGAGATGCTAATGAGATGCTTATGTTCAATAGGGCTATCAGTGCCCTAGGCCTTGTGGAACTCCCTCTTCAGACAAAACAGTTTACCTGGACTAATAAGCAGCAACAGCCACTTCTGGAAAAATTAGATTGGTTTTTTACCTCGAGTTCCTGGACTCTCTCCTACCCACTCACTCTAGTTTGGCCAATGAACATGGAAACTTCTGACCATGTGCCATGCGTTGTCTCCATCAAAACAAAAATTCCAAAAGGGAAAATTTTCAGGTTTGAGAACTTTTGGATGGAGCATGAACACTTTTCAGATGTGGTCCAACATGGGTGGAATCTGCCTACTAATCAAACAGATGCTGCAAAGATCCTATCAGCTAAGTTCAAAAATTTAAGAAGAGTCATGACATTTTGGCAGAAACAGATTTCCAATCTTAAGAAAAGCATCTCAAATGTAAAGATAGTGCTCACCCTGCTGGAAATTATTGAACAGCTCAGGGACCTTAGCCTAGCTGAATGGAATTTCAAAGAAGCCTTGCCTGAAAAGCTAATCTCACTTCTTAAACAGCAGAGGACATATTGGAAGCAGAGAGGGACAATCAAGTGGGTCAAGTTTGGAGATGAAGGAACTAAGTTTTTTCATGCAAATGCTACCATCAAGCATAGAAACAACCTTATTACTTCTTTGGAGGATAATGCTGGACAACTTTTCTCTGATCACAGCTCTAAAGCATCAATCCTGTGGAATGCATTTAAGGAAAGACTTGGGACATCTGATCCACAAAACATCACTGTCAACCTAGCAGATTTACTAATCCCTGATCTTGCTCTAAGCTGTCTAGAAGAACCTTTCACAACAGAGGAGATAGATAATGTGGTCAAAGAACTTCCTTCTGACAAATCCCCTGGGCCTGACGGATTTAATACAGACTTCATCAAAAAATGTTGGCCCATAATCAAGCAAGATTTCTACAACCTCTGCTCAGCCTTCTTCCAGGGTCAATTTTGTCTCCAAAGTATTAATGGATCCTATATTACTCTGATTCCAAAATCTGAGGGACCCTCAAAAGTATCTGATTATAGACCAATATCCCTACTCAATAGCTCCATGAAACTTATTACCAAACTCTTAGCAAATAGGCTGCAGAAAGTGATCCCAAGATTAATTCATCAAAATCAATATGGTTTCATTAAATCTAGAACAATTCAAGACTGCATGGCCTGGTCATTAGAATACCTTCATCTGTGTCAGAAGTCAAGAAAAGAGATTGTACTGTTGAAACTTGATTTTTAGAAAGCCTTTGATAAAATAGAGCATGGGTCTATGCTTCAGATAATGCAGCACAAAGGCTTTGGTCCAAGGTGGTTAGCATGGATGACAAACATTTTTAATTCAGGGACTTCATCCATTTTGCTCAATGGAGTCCCAGGGAAAACCATTCATTGCAGAAGAGGGGTGAGGCAGGGAGATCCACTTTCTCCACTCCTCTTTGTCCTAACAGCTGACCTTCTTCAGACACTCCTTAACAATGCAACAGCATCAGAACAGCTAAGCTTCCCTGTACCTCTTCAGTATACCTCAGAGTTCCCAATTCTGCAGTATGCAGATGATACTCTCATCTTTATGGAAGGATGCCCTAGTCAATTGTCTACCTTAAAGAATATTTTGCAAGAATTTTCTGCAGCAACAGGTCTCAAAGTAAATTATAGTAAGTCCATGCTGGTTCCAGTTAACATTTGTGAAGGCAGAGCTAATCTCCTGGCCAACACATTTGGTTGCAACCTGGGTACCTTTCCTTTCACCTATTTAGGTCTTCCACTTGGTACTTCGAGACCAAAGGTGATTGAATGCTTACCTCTGATTAATAAGTGTGAAAAGAGACTGGTCTCCACTTCAACCTTCTTATCACAGGCAGGCAGGTTGCAATTGACCAACTCAGTCTTTTCAGCACTACCAACTTTCTTTATGTGTACTTTCCGTCTGCACAAGACAGTCATCAAACAGGTGGACAAATACAGAAAGCACTGTCTTTGGCGAGGAGCAGATATAAATGCACGATCAGCCCCTAAAGCAGCCTGGGAAATGGTGTGTCTGCCAAAAACCGAAGGTGGGCTGGGCATTATTAAGTTGAAAACTCAGAATGAGGCTCTGTTGATAAAGAATCTACACAAGTTTTATAATAGATCAAACATTCCATGGGTGCACTTGATTTGGGAGAAACACTACTGCAGGGGTAATCTCCCTGATCATAGAACAAAAGGGTCTTTTTGGTGGAGAGACAATCTTAAACTAGTGGATGGATTTAAAGGAATGGCAACTGTCATAGTTGCAGATGGTGAAAGTTGCTTCTTATGGCAGGATCTATGGCATCAAAGAATTCCAAAAATTTCATATCCTGAGTTGTTTTCATTTGCAAAAAATCAAAGCATAACAATTTCAGATTTCAGGAGTGCACTCTCACTAGAGCAGCTTTTTCATCTGCCCCTGTCTACAACTGCTTACAATCAGCTCCTAGAGCTGCTAATAAGTCTGAATGACCAAATAAATCCAGAAGGTCAGGATCAATGGATTTACATTTGGGGAAATGCTGATTACTCTTCGAAGAAGGCTTATAAACATATCACAGGACACATGCCAGTTCATCCTGCCTTTACTTGGTTATGGAATTCAGACTGTCAGCAACAACAACAACAACAACATAGCCTTTTGTCCCAAGCTAGTTGGGGTAGGCTAGGAATTCAGACTGTCAGCACAAACACAAAACCTTTTTCTGGCTGCTTTTGAAAGATAGATTAAGCACAAGAAATATTCTGCGAAGGAAAAATAAGGTCTTGCAATCTTATGACTGTGTCCTTTGCGCTGAGAGTTTAGAGGAATCGTTAATACACTTATTTCTTGGGTGTCAGTTTGCAAAGGACTGCTGGTTCATTTTGGGGCTTTTTAGCTCTGATGGAGACCCCTTCCAACAGCTTACACAGTTCAAGAATCAGCTAGCAGTGCCTTTCTTTATGGACATCATCATTCTTATGAGCTGGTGCATCTGGATGCAGAAAAAATGATCTCATTTTCAGAAATATTCAACCCTCAACAGCTGCTTGTAAGGCACATTTCAAAAGAGAATTTGCTCTAGTTCTTCTCAGAGCAAAAGTTTCACTTAAACCTGCCATGTCCCAATGGTTAGATCAGCTGTGATTTTTGACTTTCTTTTCTTTGTTTCCTTCTTTGTTCCTTGATTTCTCTTTGTAAACCCTTTTGGTTACTCTTTATATATATATATATATATATATACTGGCAGATCTCTTGCCGGTTTATTTGGCGGTTTGTTCAAAAAGTGCAATAAAATATTCACTCCTCTTATTAGCTCTCTGCTGATTTATGTATAGGCAATCAACTATAATGGAATCCAACCATGTCTTGAGTTTATGATGGAGTGTCCATCTTCAAGTCTCCATCCATGATTGAAAGGACAAATTGACGTTAATGCGCTATTTCTATCTGCAAAAAGTAGGAGTGGACTGCCCGTCCACCCCTGCAAGTGGCATTTTGCCCACCATTGCAAACTGGCTCTGTAGTAGCGTGACAATCCTATGCTATGGGTACTGTGCAATTAGGATTCGGCGGTTGTTTTTCTCGATAATGGAAAGAGTTTCGGCTTCATCCCTCAAACAAGGGAATCAATCCACACATTATTACACGTAGTAGCCAATCACCACTCATCACCAAATTATTTTAACAAGTAGATAACAAACTCTACCGCCAGCTGAGCTACACTATAACACTCAGTTTTCCCTTGGGTTAATAACCCTTGACTCCCAAACTAAGCGTTAAACAATAATTAATTACCATTATTGCACCCAGAAAAAGAAATGAACTGCACGTAAGTTATTGGCATGTGAAATAAGCTAGAGCTTCAAACGAAATGCACTTATAAACCGTGAAATTATGGCAAATTGTCACTCGATCAATCAAGTGCACAAACTACTGAAGCGAGATCAGTGGAGCACTAGTATGTTATTCATCTTATGAAACTGACATCTTTGCTGGCCAAGCATATGTATATTTATATCACGTTTCCTGAAAAAAAATTATATCACGTAATTTACTTTACACGCTTAGGATTTTCCGTTTATTTAAATAGGATGAATTGCTGTTTGAAAACGTAAGTGGGGAGAACCTAGAGAGGGAGGTGTCAAATAGGTTCCATGGACAAATCAAAGCTCCTCATATACGTAACACAAACCGAGAAGAGAAGCCATGTAGTTGAGCAGATAACGGCCCGTGTCGGCCCAATAAACCAATGAGCTGAAATATTTCTCCCCACGCTAGGCCTTGAACATGTAAACGCGTTTCTTCTGGTCTCACGCAGATGTGTTCGACCAGTACTGACTAGCGTGGACAGAAACGAAAGAGTACCGAACCCGTTTCCAAATGTAAGGAAACATGCTAGAATATAAACTCTTGTCCGTCTCAAATTTGGAAAGGTTCCTATACACGTCACGTGCACATAGAACAGCCAGCCAAATCAGTACCATACTACACCACGGCCACGTATTACCACGTCACGGCCCTCCCATGTCCGCCCGATCACAAGAACACACGGTCCAGATCACGCTGCCCACACGTCCCTCAGCTATTGGACAAGGCCACGTCGGAGGCTCAGAATACACACCGCCTCCGAGCCGCCTTCCACCTCGACGCGCCCTGCTCGTAGATATATATTTCCGGCGTTCCCCTGCCCGCCTCCTCGTCTTCGTATCGTGTCTTAGACTAGCAATATCGGCAAGAAATCGACGTGATAGCGCTGTCTCGCGTGTGGGTGCTTCTGCTCGCGCTGCTGGCGGCGGATCTCGTAGCTCCGATTTACGCAGCGCCGGCTCGTGGAGCGGCCGCCGGAGGCGCCGACAAGGAGAACACCGGCACCGTCATC
Organism: Echinochloa crus-galli; assembly: GCA_900205405.1. Classification (NCBI taxonomy): domain Eukaryota; kingdom Viridiplantae; phylum Streptophyta; class Magnoliopsida; order Poales; family Poaceae; genus Echinochloa; species Echinochloa crus-galli. Next base: position 230,362 of record OAMR01000332.1, read on the forward strand.
GGCATCGACCTGGGCACCACCTACTCCTGCGTCGGCGTCTACCGGAACGGCCACGTCGAGATCATCGCCAACGACCAGGGCAACCGGATCACGCCCTCCTGGGTCGCCTTCACCGACACCGGCGAGCGGCTCATCGGCGAGGCCGCCAAGAACCAGGCGGCGCTCAACCCGCAGCGCACCATCTTCGACATCAAGCGCCTCATCGGCCGGCGGTTCGACGACGCCGAGGTGCAGCGCGACATCAGGTACCTCCCGTACAAGGTCGTCAACAATGGCGGCAAGCCGTACGTGGAGGTGCCCATGAAGGGCGGCGAGACGAAGGCGTTCAGCCCCGAGGAGATCAGCGCCATGATCCTCTCCAAGATGCGCGACACGGCCGAGTCCTTCCTCGGGCGGCGCGTCGCCGGCGCCGTCGTCACCGTGCCGGCCTACTTCAACGACGCGCAGCGGCAGGCCACCAAGGACGCCGGCGCCATCGCCGGCCTCACCGTGCCGCGGATCATCAACGAGCCCACGGCGGCGGCGATCGCGTACGGGCTGGACAGGAAG
>OAMR01000332.1:260816-281122 GCA_900205405.1 Echinochloa crus-galli
GTGTGTGCTTTAAAATAAAAAAAAAGTGGATTTTGATGAATAAAATGAATATCCGTGCAGGATGAGGCAGACGGTACTCCTTGTGTGGAATGCCGAGGTGCGCTCGAGCCTCTGTGGTTGAGCACGGTGGGAGATGTCTATCCTGTCACAATTTTTGGATGATGTTAATGTGTCATCTAGCCTAACCCTTTTTATTGCACCACCACTCGATCGTTGTATGTGGCAACGGCGTAGCATAAATCCCACTAGTTAAGCTGTTGGTTATGTGGTGTGCTGGTGAGCAACAGAGGGCCATGGAGACGGGGATACGATCTATGTGAAATATGCACGACTTGCACCGCCGGAAGAGCACCCCAACCCGGAAGAAAACTCGCCCCGCGAGTAGACCCAGAGTCAAGCGCTCATATGGGAATGGAGCCAGCCTGGTCCGAAGAACCCTTGTATCCCTAGCAGTAGTTTCCCTACCATGTCCTGTACCCCGCCTTGTAGTGCGAGTCCTGTTGAACCCCTCCCGAGCGTTGTAGCCCCTCGGCTGTTTGACTTGCTAAGTACGTATGTACTCACCCTTGCTTAATTTGTTACAGAGGAGGACCCAGACTTTGTCCCCGAGGACGTTGTTTAGGGGGGTTCGTTCTGCACCCAACCTTTGCCTATGTGTTAAGGTCACCCGCTTGAAGCCGCATGTCGTTCCGCTCTGATGAAGACCTCTTTGTTGTCAACCTTGTTATCTGGAGTCTAGCTCTAGTTCTGTTTTTAGTAGCGCTACAATGCTACCGTCACCCGTAATGCCTTTTATGTACTGAACCATCTGTTGTAATAATGTGAACCAGCATCCTGGGACTGGTATTTGTATCACATTAAGTTCTCTCTTTCGAGGGGACGCTTCATAGACACATCGAAAACATTTGGTTTGATTGATGCGGCAAAAACTTACACAAACATATTTTTTTTTGCAACCAGCCTCATTTAGTTCTTGGATTGCTATCACAAATCATAAAGGTAAGCATTGAGCTGAGCTTTGTATTTTGGGACAATTCTGTTCATCCAAGAAAGAGTTGTGTCTGCTTAAAATCAGATTCATCTTTCGGCTAAGACACTGCAGCATGAAATCAAGGTAAGTAAAATAGTTTCATCGTTTTGTTCCTCCAAGTTTTGTTTGTTTATTTTTAGTATGTGTGTTTTCTTTAAAAAATCATTTTGTTGCTTATTGTGCAGGATATAGATGACTCCTGCAGGGATGACATGATAGAAGATGGTGACTTGGATCTATTCACTTCGGAAGATATGGAAGATGCTGACTCAGACATAATTTTCTCTGAAGCATTCCATAGTCAAGATGACACGGAAGATGATGAGGAAGAATCAGTCTACGATGATGATGATCAGTACGAAGACGATTATGACCAATCCCTAGAGGTCCCAGTCAATATAGGGCAACTATTTGAAGGTAAAGCCTTCCTCTACTTGGAGTTAATCAATCTACTTTTTGTATCCCCTACTCTATTCAACTCGTCTTAATTATTACACGTGATATTCATTGTGCCCTTTTCCTTATGAGTGGATTGTCCTTTCTTGTTTACACTTTTTTGTTCCTCATTTCTGCAGAGACGATACCAAAGTTCACGAATGGCACGGTTTATACCCTTGATGATCATTACCAGCGGCAGGTATAGTGCTAGATTGTAGATTTACTGAACCTCTAGTTATATCTTTTGACCATAGTTTTTTTTAATATTGTTAATCTCAATATCGAAATGGACACTAAAAACTGAAGTTCACAAAATATTTTTTGTATGCATATATGGTTACTACTAATCCCACCTCTGCCTAGCAACTTTCTTGCTGGAGTAGCTAATGTACCTATGTTGATACCATTATATTGTATTTGAATCAATGTATTTATGTTTTAGAATCATATCTATTTGATATGTTATATGTTCCGCGTTTTCCTCATGTTCAAATAATGTGCACTGAGAATATTTGTTTTCTGTGGATGATGTTTAAAGTTTAGCCAAACATCATGACATGCTTGCTCAATAAAATTATGCATAATTTATTCCTTGCATGAGATGTGCACTTGCCTAGCTTTTGTGTGTTACGGATCTTGAATGATGTTAATGCTGGTGCATGATGTTAAATTGCAGGTCTTCCAGCACAACAATGTGAAACACAAAATGTGAAACTTGTATTTACCATAAACAGTTGACAAACATGATGGGAGCTACCCTCCGTCCTATGAAGAGTGCAATTCTAAGGTTCAAAACAATCCCCCGGGAAGAGTGAATTCTAGCAGTAATTGTCTTGTTCTTTAGTTCAGATAATTATCTGCATGCACCAACAACTGATATGCCTAATTTGGTGGGATTGAGATAGTTATTAAGGGTAGCACGATCTTTTGCCAATGACACTAATCAGTCTGAAAAAACACCAGAATTGCATTCTTCATGGGACGGATAGGACGAAGGGAGTACCTAAGAACATATTTAGCTCGTGGGTCCTTGAGTTATTTTGACATTTGGGGTTGTTGATATTTTTACTGTTACTCTCTCTGTCTCTCCATGGTTCATAGTATCTTATTAAAGCATTCTCAAACCTTTACATTATTAACCTTTCAGATTGAAAGTGGATTGGTGACCGCTGGGCACTCGTAAATTATTCATCTTTTCCTTATATAAGTTATCAAAGGTTTCTGGGTAAGCTTAAAAATTCATGTTTGTCCTTGGGAATGGAGGTAAAGTCTTGTATCTTTCTTTAAGACATTCTAGTAATCACCTAGGACACATCTGACTTCTATCTGTGCATGATAGATATTTGCCGCACGGCCAGTGAAAGAATTCAGACAGGCTGTTGACTTAGCTCGTGTACAATACTTGTTGGATGTGTTCAGGATAGAACTTGTACTCCTGATTCCACCCCACCTTAGATATGATGATGGTATGTAAGTTGTGTAATGAAGCGTCCCCTCGAAAGAGAGAACTTAATGTGATACAAATACCAGTCCCAGGGTGCTGGTTCACATTATTGCAACAGATGGTTCAGTACATAAACGACATTACGGGTGACGGTAGCATTGTAGCGCTACTAAAAACAGAACTAGAGCTAAACTCCAGATAACAAGGTTGACGACAACAAGGTCTTCATCAGAGTGGAACGACATGCGGCTTCAAGCGGGTGACCCTAACACACAGGCAAAGGTTGGGTGCAGAACGAACCCCCCCTAAACAACGTCCTCGGGCACAAAGTCCGGATCCTCCTCTGTAACAAATTAAGCAAGGGTGAGTACATACGTACTCAGCAAGCACAAATTCATCCACGGAAGGGGTATAACAGAAGCATGCAAGAGAAATATAATCAAGGACGGGTTCATAGTTTATTTGCAGCAAAGCTAACTTTTACACATGCAAGGGTTTAATTTACAAAAAGATTTTCACAAATATTTCTTTAAGTTGTATCAATAAACATAGTTGTCTATCTCACAATGAGACCAAGATTTTTGTGCTACCGGACTTCTCATCCGTCGTAGCCACTGTCAAAGTCTTTCCCAAAACAACTCACACCATAACTCATTCCCAAACCAAAGGACTAGTGAAGTGACCAAGCCGTAACTCGCCCAATACCGTGGACACGACTATCTGGATAGGTTCTAACTCTGCAGAGGTGTACAACCACAAGTAGGCTACCACAACATGAACACCTTAGTGCCAGTGTAGCTCCTTCAAAGCCATTACCCACCATAGCTAAACTGACAAGTTACCACAAAAGCGACCATCTGGAGCTTAGCTTTAGTTCTGTTTGTCGTGGCCCTGCAATGCCACCGCCACCCGGAATGTTTTTTCTTTACTGAACTATCTGTTGTAATAATGTGAACCAGCATCCTGGGACTGGTATTTGTATCACATTAAGTTCTCTCTTTCGAGGGGACGCTTCAAGTGGTGGTACAATAAAAGGGTTAGGCTAGATGACACAACAACATCATCCAAAAACTGTGACAGGATAGACATCTCCCATCGTACTCAACCACAAAGGTTCGAGCGCACCTCGGCATTCCACACAAGGAATACCGTCTGTCTCATCCCACACGGATACTCATTTTATTCACCAAAATCCACTTTTCATTTTAAAGCACACACGCAGTTGCTTTTGGTAAACACCAAGTGATTTTAATAGAGAGTATAATAGTAAAATAGTCCTAAGCATTGACTAACATTCAAACAGAGCAATGTCATATTCAAACATTAAACTAGGTTGTCAAGGAACAGTCATAACAATCAAGGAATGGCTATCAAACAGGGTTTAGCAAGAAATCATGCAAGTTTTATAAAACAGGCCATGGGTTGTGTTTATAAAAATTAGGACAAAAATATGCATCAAAGGATGCGATTGCACTTGCCTTTTCCCAACCCTCGGGGGATTCCTGCCCGGGATCTTGGTCTCCAAGCTCCTGCTCGTAACCCGGCTCCTCCTCGAGTCCTTCCTCGGTCACAGCGTGGTCTAAGGCACACACAAGCAAGCACACAATAAATACAGGAAAAATAAAGTTTTTACTGAGCTCCGAAAGAAGGAAAAGAGAAAGGGATGAGAAATGGTGGTGGCATGATTATTTTTGGAAGTGTGCTAGATGGCTTGGCGGAAATACAAAAGAAAGACGTGTGGTGGAGTTTGGGACGGTTCCGGGCTAAAATGACGCATAAAATGATACGCCATTAGAGAGTAGGGAGGGCACTTAATTAAGAGGTTGGACAGTTTTAAGAGGTTTAGTAAAAGGTCGGGGCTAAACTTGAAGTTGCAGGGGTCCATTTGTGGGGGTTTTACAAAGGTGGAGGGACCTGATTGTAAATATAAAAGTTTGGTGGGGTTTGGGAGAATGTATATGGGCCTTAGGGCTATTTTACAAAGAAAAAGGACTCATTTGCAAATATAGAAAAGGTCAGGGGGTTCAAGACGGCTCTAACTAGAGAGAGCCAACAGTCGGCTGGACCACGGGTTTAAAAAGCAAGAGGGCCAGGGGGTTTTTCCTAAAATCATCATCTCCCTCTCGAACAGAACAGGGGAGGGGGAGGAACAGTGGCCAGCGGCGACGGTCGGCCGGCTTGCCGGCGTCAGGGAGAGAAAACAGAGGAGGGGAAAGAAAAGAGAGGGAGAAAGAAAAAGGAAGAAAAAGGAGAAAGGAAAAAGGGAAAAAGAGAAGGGGGAGAGAGGGCGGGATTCGCGGCGGAAAGCCGACGAGCGGCGGTCGGGTCCGGCGGTCGACCCGAGAGCGGGCGACGCGGGATGGGGAAGGAGCGGCGGTGATAACTAGGAGGGAAAAGGGCTTGGGTCGGGTTTTCCGGGAGCTCGGCGGTAAAAGATTAAAAAGGGGATTTTTACCGGGCGTGGTAACTGGGGTTTTAAAGGAGACGAAAATGCGGGCGTTACAAACCTACCCCACTTAAAAGGAATCTCATCCTCGAGATTCGGTTGGCTCCTAAAGAGATGGGGAAACTCCTTCATCAAGGCGTCTTCTCATTCCCAAGTGGCTTCTTTCACACCGTGTCTGCTCCACTGTACTCTGCAAATCCGTACTTCTGAGCTTCTCGTCCTTTTCGTGACGGTGTCTAGGATTTTGACCGGTACTTCCTGGTAGCGCAGATCCGTCTGCTGGGATGTGTTCTGTCTCGGGTACTCTCAGGCATTTTCTCAGCCGTGAGACATGGAAGACTGGATGTATATCTGACATGGCCCCGGGTAACTCCAGCCGGTAGGCTACTTTTCCGACCTTCTTTAATCAGAAAGAAGATTGACTCCTTGCATTCATAAATATTTATTTCCTAAACTTTTCTTTTACATTAACTGCAGGTGTCTGATTTTGCGGGTTATGTTTCTGAACAAACATGTTATCACCATGGAGAACAAAGCCTTGAGAAAGCCATTGTTGGAAGGCAACATATCCTATAGAAACCAACCCTCTTGTGGAAACTATGGAAACTCGTGTCACAGCCATAGGATCTCCATCTCATGCTCAAAGAGAGAGGTGGAGACTTTTAGCACTTAAACCCTCCCACATATTTTGCACGGGACCCTATCCTAATCCGTCTGGGCGCCCAACGTCGCGGACGGGGAGTCGATTCGTTCCCCGACGCCGCCGCGACCCCCTCGCAGCACCGCCGCCCACTCTTCCGCGGCGAGGTGGTCGTCGTGGTCGGCTCCGGCGAGAGCGGCCTGGACATCACGACGGAGCTCTACGGCGTCGCGAAGGAGGTCCACCTCACATCGAGGTCCGCGGCGGACGCGGTGCCACCGCCGCCAATGCTCTCCAGGATGCTGGCCAACCACCTGGAGATCCGCCTCCACCCGCCGGTGGAGCGCCTGTGCGAGGACCGGGCGGCGGTGGAGTTTGCCGACGGCTCCCGCGTCGCCGCCGTCGACGTGATCATTTGTACGAGCACACGTTCCCGTCGGCGCCGCCGCTGTCGCTGTCGTTCGTCGGCGTGCCTGCGCGGGTCTTTGCGCCGTGGTTCTTCGAGGCGCAGGCGTGGTGGGTCGCGCTGGTGCTGTCCGGCGCGGCAGTGCTGCAGCCGGAGGAGAAGATGATGCGAGCGGTGGAGGAGTGCCGCGCCAGGGAGATCGCCGGCGAGCCGGCCGGCGTACCACGCGCACGCCATCCCCGCCGTCGACCGCAACGTACTCGACCTGCTCCACTACAACTAGCTTATCTCTGCCCGTCCTCTCCATTACTGGGCAAAATCTAACGGTGTTTGTTTGGTCACCATTGAGCAGGAAGTGTAGGAGTTCGTGTACGGGACGGAAAGGATGGCCGTGAAGCGATGCGGATAGGGAGAGAGAGAGGGGAAAAGAAAACGACAGGCGAAGAGGATTCGGCGGGAGGGGAGCTCGGGCGGAAAAACATTTGAAACTTTTTACCGGGTGAGCTTAACTGGGTGATTTACTCGGGGGTTCAAAACGCGGGCGTTACAAACCTACCCCACTTAAAAGGAATCTCATCCTCGAGATTCGGTTGGCTCCTAAAGAGATGGGGAAACTCCTTCATCAAGGCGTCTTCTCATTCCCAAGTGGCTTCTTTCACACCGTGTCTGCTCCACTGTACTCTGCAAATCCGTACTTCTGAGCTTCTCGTCCTTTTCGTGACGGTGTCTAGGATTTTGACCGGTACTTCCTGGTAGCGCAGATCCGTCTGCTGGGATGTGTTCTGTCTCGGGTACTCTCAGGCATTTTCTCAGCCGTGAGACATGGAAGACTGGATGTATATCTGACATGGCCCCGGGTAACTCCAGCCGGTAGGCTACTTTTCCGACCTTCTTTAATCAGAAAGAAGATTGACTCCTTGCATTCATAAATATTTATTTCCTAAACTTTTCTTTTACATTAACTGCAGGTGTCTGATTTTGCGGGTTATGTTTCTGAACAAACATGTTATCACCATGGAGAACAAAGCCTTGAGAAAGCCATTGTTGGAAGGCAACATATCCTATAGAAACCAACCCTCTTGTGGAAACTATGGAAACTCGTGTCACAGCCATAGGATCTCCATCTCATGCTCAAAGAGAGAGGTGGAGACTTTTAGCACTTAAACCCTCCCACATATTTTGCACGGGACCCTATCCTAATCCGTCTGGGCGCCCAACGTCGCGGACGGGGAGTCGATTCGTTCCCCGACGCCGCCGCGACCCCCTCGCAGCACCGCCGCCCACTCTTCCGCGGCGAGGTGGTCGTCGTGGTCGGCTCCGGCGAGAGCGGCCTGGACATCACGACGGAGCTCTACGGCGTCGCGAAGGAGGTCCACCTCACATCGAGGTCCGCGGCGGACGCGGTGCCACCGCCGCCAATGCTGTCTAGGATGCTGGCCAACCACCTGGAGATCCGCCTCCACCCGCCGGTGGAGCGCCTGTGCGAGGACCGGGCGGCGGTGGAGTTTGCCGACGGCTCCCGCGCCACTGCCGTCGACGTGATCATGTACGAGCACACGTTCCCGCCGGTGCTGGCGTTGTTGCTGTCGTTCGTCGGCGTGCCGACGCGGGTCTTCGCACCGTGGTTCTTCGAGGCGCGGCAGCGCTGCAGCTGGAGGAGAGAAGATGATGGGAGTGGTGGAGGAGGAGTGTCGCGCCAGGGAGATCGCCAGCGAGCCAGTCGGCGTACCACGCGCACGCCATGTCGCCATCCCTGCCGTCGACTGCAACGTACTCGACCTGCTCCACTACAACTAGTTTATCTCGATCTGGTTGTCCTCTGGGCAAAATCTAACGGTGTTTGTTTGGTCACCATTGAGCAGGAAGTATAGGAGTTTGTGTACAGGCACACGGACATGCCGCACATGGAGGACTGGACGGTGGAGCTGTTCGTGGGGCGACGAGGGGGCGACGGTGCTGCGAGGGGGTCGCGGCGGTGTCGAGGGAAAATCGTTTCCCCGTCCGCGACGTTGGGCGTCCAGAGGGATTAGGATAGGGGTCCTGTGCAAAATATGATTAGCAAGCTAAAGCAGGTGGGAGGGTTTAAATGCTAAAAGTCTCCACCTCTCTTTGACCATCAGATGGGGATCTTATGGCTGTGATACGAGTTTTCATAGTTTTTACAAGGTGGTTGGTTTCCATAGGATATGTTGCCTTGTTGGAATGGCCCAAAATTTCGTTGGGAGCAACAATATCAATCTCATGCATCCTGGAGGACAGTTGGGTTCGAGACTTAAGGTAGGTTTAAATGTACCATCTTTCCCTATCTGTACCACCTGAGACTGTCTCATCAACTTTACCTATGGAAATGTTGCTACTTAGATCCCACCAGGTTAGGTGCATCACCAGTTTAATGGTAATGTTAGGTTTTCCTGATGGTACTTCTATCTGTGTGATGACATTTTTTAATCATATTTGGCAGGGAGGAGAAGATGCTGCAAGTTCTAGATATATTTATACACAATTGTCGCCAATCACCCGTTCTATATTTCATCAAGCTGATAAACCTCTTTTAGACTATATGAATGAGGATGGTCAATCCTTTGAACCCAAATGTAAGACCAGTTTTATTCTCAATAATGAAGCTAAGATTGTTTGATGGACTTCTATAATCTGCATATAGTTTGATGGAAAAGCCTATGATGCATCAATGCTAGGAACTTTATTATGTGTTTGGGTTACTCACAGGCTGATTAGTCTATTTTCAGTCCACATTATTTGATGCATTCTTAGTGCACTATTGTGACATTTATGGCCCCTTTGGTACGGCTTCTTCACCAGCTCCAAGACCGGATTCAGCCGGAGCTGTACCAAACACGCGGTCAAAAAACAGCTCCGCACAAGGAGCGGCACGAGTAGCAGTTGCGGTTTTGTACTACGCACACGGAGCTGAAAAAAACATGATCCACCCGGCTCCTCCCCGCGCCCCCGGTGGCTCATTACCAAAGGGAAAATTGGCCAGCGGACACTCCTCAATCTTGGATTTTGCCACGGGCCACTAAAAAATAGTGTCTTTGCCAAAAGACATTGCACAATAGAGGTAATTTGCTGCTGGACACTATGGTCATTATTCTATTCAATTTAAATAGAAGACATGGGGAAATGACTCTTTTACCCTTACTAATTACATCGTTGACGGACGGAACATCGGTCCTCTCTCGCGCAACTCGCCGGCCGCCGCTTGCAGACCACTCATCCTTGCACCGCCGGCTTGCAGGCGGTTCATACCCGCCGCTACCCGCTCGCCCACTGTGCCCAAAAGCCACTCCGCCTCGGCCAAGACCACCGGCCGGGCGGCCGCTCGTCCTAGCCGCCGCGACCACAGGCCGCTCGGCTCAGCCAAGCCAGCCGACCGATTGCGCCAGGCTGCGCCGGTCGCCGCGCCCGCCGACCTTGCTCGCTCGCCGGTCCTTGCGTCAGTGGGCCGCTTGCCTCGGCCAAGCCCGCCAGCAGCTTGTGCCAGCACACACACACCGACCGCGCCGAACGCCGCAGCCGCCGATTGCCTAGCCGCACAGGGCTCCATGACCGCCATCTCACGTAGGTCCGGTCCGCGCCGCTCGCCTACAACGTTCCTGCTACCCCAGTGCCCCGTGGCGAGCGCGCATGGGGCTCGCTCAAGGCCGCCGCGGCGCCAGCTCTGGCCGCGCATAAGCCTTAATCGAAGGTGCCCCTCCAGGTAACTGGAACAGAGCAGGGGCATACAAGTCTTGTATGAGTGTTTTTTTACCTTTTGAAGAAGAAAATATTATTATATAGGCTATAGTGTCTCCTAGCAAATTGGTATAGAATTACAGTGTCTTTTGGCAAAGACATCGGAGTTCTTAAAAGGAGGTGAGTTCTTAAAAGGAGGTGCCTCCTCCTCGCACCAGAGTGAACCCGTACATGCGTTCTCGCACGCCCGCGTTTCACGCGTCCTCTTCCAGTCGTAGGCTGCCGCGTGACGCGCAAGACCGTGGACTGGGAGCCTGCAGCAGCACAGCGTGCAGCAGGTCAAAGCGCACGACCGGCTCTCTGATCTTTCAACCAGTGGTCCTGCGATGGGGTGGGCCGACCGCGCGCTTGGCCTGCTCGCCGGTCGTCCGCTGCCGGGTGCGGCTGAGCGGAGGGGCCCAAGGCTGTGGTTGGCCCGCTTGGCAGTGGGGGCGGAGGAGGGCGGGGCGCTCAGGGCCTCGAGGGCGAGGGCGTGGGCGTGGGCGTGGGCGTGGCCTCCTCGCCTCCTCCCTCGGATTTCTCCGGCCCTCCTCGGAGTAGGCTCCAGCGGCGCCGCGCGGCGTTCGTACGCGCGTGCGTCCCGTCGCCGGGCTCCCTCCTCGTCGTCCCCCTCCGCCCTCACCTCCGTACGCTCGTGCTCCTGCTCCACCTCCACGCCGATGTCAGCACCGTCCCGTCGCTCGTCGGAGCAGTTGGCCATTGCCCAGATAAGTGCCTCATCCTTCCTTTATCTATCTAGCGCCTGCGTCTCCTTCTCCGCCTGCTCCCTCTCGCTCTGGTCCGAAACCCTAGCAGAATCAGTGCTTTCCTCTCTTCCTTTCTTTGGTTGCTTACTGTGTGTGCCTGTAAGCTCCACCCCTTTACCGTGACTTTCCCCCTCATTATTGATTGGAATGTGCTGTGCATTGGATTGATCTGCTTCCCTTTCCAGTGTTTGTAGAGGCTTGTGCTGTGCCATGGAGCATGTGACCTGAGATCTACGATTGGCCATCCATAAAGAGGTGAGGTGCCTGCTGAATCTTTATTTTGGGTTTACAGAATCTTCATGGTTCATCTTGTGTGCTGGATCAGGTGACTATAGCCTCTCCTTTTTTTTGTGGCTGCAGTGAGGGTGCGATTTCAATCAACACTTCAAGGTCAGCTTCTTCCCTTTACCATGACTTTCCCCTCATTATTGATTGGAGTGTGCTATGCAATGGATTGATATGCTTTCTTTTCCAGTGTTTGAAGAGGTTTGTGCTATGCCATGGTGCCCGTGACTTGAGATCTACGGTTGGCCATCCATAAAGAGGTGATGTCTCTGCTGCTTCTTTATTTTGGGTTTACAGATCTTCATGGTTCATCTTGTGTATTGGGTCAAGTGACTATAGCCTCTCCTCTTTTTTTGTGGCTGTAGTGAGGGTTGCAATTTCAATCAAAACTTCAAGGTCAGCTTCTTCCACCTTTGATTTTTTTTTCCTCATGCAAATATTTTTTTTCCTCAGTTGATGTGCGATTTCAGTGGGACTACTTATGAAGATGGAGATGTCAGGCTTGATGGGCAAGTGGTGGCCGAGAAAGATACCTTTAGGTATTTAGGATCGATGCTGCAAAAGGATGGTGACATTAATGAAGATGTTAGGCATAGAATTTCAGCCGGTTGGTTGAAATGGCGTCAAGCTTCTGGTGTCCTCTGTGACAAGAGGGTACCACAAAAGCTAAAAGGTAAGTTCTATAGGACGGTTGGTGTTCCAGCTTTCTTTATCCATTTTGCTTGCTTCCATATGACAGCTCTTGTTGATGAGCTGTTTAGCTTTCTAATGCTTTCTCTAGAAAAATAACGGCATTTGCAGTCCTACACTGATCAACCGGGTATATCTACTCTCTACCTCCTGCTCCCTTTTGTATTCACTGATGCATTATTGTGCTTGAAAGACAGTACATGTTTCTTTGTTCTCATCTTGCTACTGAAATAGCCGTCCTCTCATTAGGTAATGCTGGTTATTATTCGATATCCACCATGCATTTAGGTTCCAGTTTATCTATTTAGGTTCCAGTTTATCTATTGCACAATACGATTTTCTTAATTTTTTATTAAGAAACAAATAATTTGCTTTCATGCAGGATATATGTTATTTGTACCATCTATTTCTGTTCTTTCCTAAAAGGTTTGCAGGGTCATTGGGCAATTTTCGGTTAAGTTCAGACTCTGCTAATTTAACATACATGGTCGAAATCGGTTATACAAGTTTGTAGTGGATGTACCCTGCAATTTAGCAGCGAATTACTCAAGTTCATGCAGACCACATGTGCATTTGAGAAGAAAAGAAAAACCATCTGCAAAATGTCCTTTAACGCATTCGGGTTATAACGCCAAAGCATATTTCAATTCCATTTCTTAACTGAAATGTTCTAGCCGCCAATGGTGTCACATATTTTCTTGCATTTCATTTTTTGACTTAAAAGGACAGGATTAATACCTCTCATCTACTTTCTCTTTTTGTTCTTTCTCTGCATGTTGATTGTATTTCTTCTTTTACCTTATGAGTTACATAGTGTGCCTCCTGCTTGCTTCTCTCTCGTTTTTTTATCCAAAAAAACTGTACCGATTTGTTGCTGCACATTTGATTTGGACTCTGAAAGTGAGGTAGTGGCTTCTGCTTTTGTGCTCTGCTTTGTCCGTATGCTCTTGGCTCTCTTACTGCATAAGAAAAAAAATTGTTGTTCTTACTGATGATTTCTTTGTGCAAGGGCTTGCTAGACAAGAGGGACAATATAATGCTGCTGTCCAGTCCAGTTTAGAGTCCAGTGGCTGCTAGGCCAAGCAGTCAAGCACCCTAGCACTGGTGCCACAGCTACTGGCCCCAGTATTACTGTAGCAGGAAACAAGCATCGGAATTGAAGGAGATCCAATTGGTACTGAGCAATAAGATGTAATGCAAGAAAAGCAAGGTATAAACACAACACAGTTCTTTTAGTCTGATTGCTTTCTTTTTTCTATGTGCATTTCAACAATCATCATGATTAATAGTTCAATGTTTTATCGTTAAGCCTTAGATTTCCAACGTAAAAACAGAAAATTCTCACATGTCATTAAGTAAATTTTTTTGGCAATGATTACCTGTACATTTGGATGTGGCATGCAATTTTTACTTTACGCTCCTGCATAGTGCAGCACAATATGCTAACGATGGAGCTACAAGCTACAAGGTTTGGATTATTAAACATTCACGTTCCAATTTGTTTGCAATACCAAAAGATTGGTCACTGAACTACTAGATTGATTTGTATTTATTGTTTTGTCAAGAATATATAAAATACTATTCATCAATGATTAATAGACATCTAATTGTGTTTTTGCTGCTCATAAATGTCACAAGTAAAAAATAATATAGCATATCAAAATCTGAGTTTTTTTACTGAATGCAGCAAATTTTTCGATTTGATCTGGTACTGCTTGCTATGTCTTACTGGGTATGCTTTCATGTACCTTTGGCGAATGCTGACAATATCAACCTAGGTGTCTGGTGTCTAAATAGTTTGACAGTACCATTTTCTCTTGCTGTAGTTTTGCTACCGAGAAGTAGATTCAGTCACTCAAGTAGCCAGGGTAAAAACATACATGGTCCAAATCAGTTATACAAGTTTGTAGTGGATATACCCTGCAATTTAGCAGCGAATTACTCAAGTTCATGCAGACCCCCGCCCCGCCGAATCGCGGGGATTTGGGCCCGAATTCCCCTCCATGCCAGGGGATCCGAGGATCCAATCCAATCCGGCAAGAAAGCCTGGGTGGGGCTGCTCCTGGCCACCGACGGGCGGATCGGCCGTCGGCTCGCCGGATCCGCCGGGGGGCCCCATCGGCTTGCCATCCGCCGCCGCTGGCCGTTTCTTGCGGACGAGAGAGACGAGGATTGAGAGAATGGCAATTTTGGTGTAAATTCTGCGAACGTTCGGGGGTAATTTGGTAATGGGGAAAATTGGCTAGAGGACACCGTTAGAAGCTGTCTTTTGCTGCAGAACACTAGAAAAACACTAGAACATACCGCGCGCTATGCGCGCCCTATGAGAACAGCAAAGAAACTTCTAAATTCAACAAATTAAAGATAGCAAGGTGCATTTGGAGAACGACAAATTCATGATAAAGTCTCATATATATTGAACGGCATCTGCAGCCCGTAGGTTTTGTCAAGCCATATATTACATTCGTCAATCAGCATTAGTAGCTACCAGACTTTTGAGTAGGCAGCTTGGAATGCTGATCGAAATAGAAGTGGAAATTAGTAGATGGTCTTATAGATACTAAATCATGAGGTAGTAGATCACAGTTTGCAGCCACTGAGGGATCCAAAAGGAACAACGACTGCATATGAAACATCCACAACAGACAAAATGAGCTCATCCCTTCTTCTTCTAAGCATCAACGCTTCACCTGTAAAAGTAATGATTGAAAGACAAGTATTAGTTTGGCGTTTCAGAGTTTTGGCAGAAGACGATGTATTCAGTAATGGAACTAAACTTGTAGTAATGTCCCTATCGATGAGTCATAGGATAGGAAGGAATTCAGACTTCTACTTTATGTAGCAACTTGAGAGTAGTGAGGTACCTAGGCTTGGCAGTATCATCTGCGCAAGTATCATCTTCATTGTTAGGGTCTTCATCTAGCAGCAGCTTTTTGGCAATCTTCTTGTTAGTTTTTTTTTGTCAGCCGTTGAACCCACCTTCCAAACATGATGAAATTGGTGACACCCGTCTCATCTACAGCAATTATGGTTAGCTTGTACCTGTAGGCAGTGGTAGAACAGATGAGGTAGCATAGCAGTATATTATAAGGTGGTTAGGATCAAGATTTGGAAGGCATTGGAGTACCATCTGACCTTTGGACAGGTTTGCCAATATGGCCTGCAGCACATTTGTACAAATCACCATAAGTTTTAGCTGTTCGCATACATTTTTCACATGCATTGTACCACCATGTGTTGTCGATCTTCTTTATTGTCACAGTAACCATGAACTCTGTTTTCTGCAGGCGAAACAATAAAAGTCAGTTCTACTAATTGAAGGACATCAAAAATTCATGGAACTAAATTCAGAAAAGAAATCACAGTATACATGTTCAAGGCTAGGATCACAGAACTTGAACTGATGTCCCAGGGAAGGGCCTAGCTCTACAACTGGTTGGGAAAAAACTGAATCAATTACTATGTCCCAGGCAGGGTGAGAGAGTATGCAATGGCTTAAAGACAGAGTGCGCAAAAGGACAAAATCCCTAAGATCCCAGCTGTTGGATCTGTGTAAAGGATGAAATGAATGGCTGTATTGTAGCCAAACATTCAAAATCTTAAAACCAGTGTACCCCATGACACTACAGACTTGGAGTTCCATGTATCTTCAAAGTATTTTGTGTTCATTTTCCCTCATTATTCATTACTAATTTGAACCCCAATTATTATAAACTATCTAGAGGTAAAAATTAGGAAAGAACAGATAATTAGGTAAGAGCAGAAGAAGAACATTTATATATAACATATGCATAACAATAAGAATCTAGAATGCCAAGTTAAAGGACATTTTGCAGCTGGTACCTTTTCTTTTCATCTCAAATGCACCTGTTGGGGGGGGGCGGGGGGAGGGATATGAGAGGCCGAAGGGCACGCTTGCGGTGGCCCCTGGCGCGGCACGAGTGAGGCAACGGCGGTACCGGCATCAGCGGCAGAATGTGGTTGAGGCCGGAGAGTAGCGGCCGTCCAGGCCCGAGGTGGCCGTGCCATGTCTCGCTGCTTCCCGTCTTGCTGTCTTGCTGTGCGCTGTTCCCAGTTATTGAGGCGCCGTGCATGATCCATCCGGCGTTAAGCGATAGCTTCAGGATTCTAGAATCTCTATGGTTTGCAACAGTTCCGTTGATGCATAGGCGCATGTTAGTAAGAATCTCTTGCATTGTTGTCTGCCTTGACTGATTTACTAATTGTTGGTATTTCACATATATATGAATAAATTGAGCTGCTGGCTATTAGAAGTATGCTACTAGAGTTTGTGAACTTGCATTTTGAACACATCTGCTGTCGTTGTGTGACCATGTTTCCCTGTTTGCTGTTGGTGTTATGCGATGTGACTGAAAGCTTGAACCTGTTTGCCCTTGTCACTGAAAGCTTGAACCTTTTATGCGCCCAGTGATTTTAGGTAGCTAGGGACTAGCTAGCTTGATTGATAATTAGAGAGGCTGTGGACTTGTGGTTGTGTGTGAGCTTGATGATCTAGGCTATGATGTGATCGGGAGCTTATGTTACCCTCCCTCGTTCTCTCTCTCTCTATAGGAGAGAGGGAGAGATGAGATGATGAGGGATTATATGTTGCTAATTTCTTGTTCTCTGGAGTGATCGATCGAGAGACGAAAAATTAATATTATTTGAATCTGGTATTCATAATCATCAGGTTATTAGCACTGGAGAATTGGACATGATCTATGTATTAATTTTCTGTTCATTGCTAATTTTCTGGAGGCAGCAAATTAATATTACTTGTTGTGTGAGTCCAGACCCTGTATTGGCAAGTTGAATTTTCTGTTCATTGAAATGTTGAATGGTTCTTTTGTTTCGGCAAGTAGAATTTTCATATAGCTGTATATTTCTAGAGCATGTGTATCATGTACTTTCATTAGTTCTGTTTGCCCATTTCAGATGCCCATTTCTGATAGTTGGTGTTAGTTCGTTGTCTGAACATTTGAAAGCGTGCTGTTTGTACAGTACTAGCAGCCTGAGAATTCAGAGTATTCTTCCTATCAATCCTGTGTATGGTTAACATAGATTGCTGGCGGCTAATGTTGTAGTTGATTTGGATGGAATTATCACTTTTCTTAATAGTTCCTGATGATTGACACTTTTTTCTTTTTCAGACCCATCCTTCACAAACATGCTTCCTGTCATCGATCGATTTGCATACTCAATAATCTTACCAGGTAATTAAATAAGCTGCACTTGCTGAAGCTTCAATTCTTGCACTTGGTTAGATATTGTATGGTACTACATGCTTCCTGTGTATACTGATATTAGCTAGTTAAACAGTTTTTCAGTTCCATTTGTATTTCTTGTTTGAATGGGGGGATGGAGAAAAATTAGTAGCTTGATTCCTATAAACACTAAAGATGTTTTGAAATTTCCAGTGAAATGTCTTGTTTCTCGAAAATGTAGTACTCTTGTTCATGAGCAGCTTTAGTCCTGAGGATGCTCTGAATTTACAGGAAACAAAGCTAGAGTCAAGTCTTGGTTTTGCAAAAAAGGGAAAAAAAAGAATCTTGAAGAATTCTTGTTCACTTTATAATCCTTAGTTGAGTACATTTTTATTTTTGTGAACAACCAATGGTCTCCCTTTGCTGTAAATGATTTTCCATTAAGACATTACTGTGGTCAGTAGTAGCTAACAAAGCCCACGCTTGTGTTATGGCAACTGTGCAGGAAAGGACTATGGAGCGAAGGCCTGAGCCGGTCGCCCCGCCATTCCCCACCTGGGCATGGCAAATGCAGGGCACCCCTCACATGCCGTCGCACCACTCTGCAGCATCATCAGCATTCTCTACCGCCGTCGGAGACGCGAGTGGCGGCGGCGTCCCGCTGTCGGAGGGCCCACCAGTTCCCAGGCTACCAGTTCTTCTTCCCCTAGACCGCTTGACAGCCTGCTGTCCCAAAGGCTCAACTTCGCTGTTGATGTGTGCTCAATGTTGCTCGCTCTATGTTAGAAAATGTTCCATGTGATTGAAAATGGCACCGTCCCAAAACTGCTGTTAAAAACTGCTGGATGTGTGTGATTGAGAGATATGAGAAATAAGCTATGAAACCATGGGCATATTAGGCAATTGAACTTTCTCCTCCATTCAAAAAATACAAGAGGAGCTATTTTGCCAAACACCTTTCCAAAATAGCTCCAGCTCCACTAGAGAAGCTGCTCCACCGGTGGAGCAACAACCGGAGCTGTTTTTGGTGGAGCTGGAGCCCTGCCAAAGGGGCCCTTATATTTTCTAACATCTGAACTTCAACCAGCTCAAGATTGGGTGTATGCCTGGTGAGAAATTCAAGCTTCGAGATTTCAGCCATACTATAAATAACATTTCTCTGCATTGCTTTATTAGCTTCCTGGCCAACATGGTGGGTCTCTGCTTACCCAGAGGTAATGGCAATTTTATTGCTTCCATAATCTTCCATATATGAGAAATTTTGCGAGGAGAGTGAACATCAGATGGAAACTTGCCTGATTATATTTCATTGTATGAGGGGCTTCACTTTTCCAACAACATTATAGACAACAATGTTGCCGGTTGATGTTGTGCTTCTACTGTTTGTGATGATTCATATATGATGGATTTGTGTTGAATCTATCTTAAATCATGCATATATATATTGTCGCCTTTTATTGCTTTATACTCCCTCCGTTCTGAAAAACCTGACGTTTAGGACAAGGTTTGGGTCAAACATTGGGATTATAAATCATCAATAACTTTTAAATTGTTGAGCTTACAAATGTGAAAACTATATGAATAGATTTGTCTTGAAAAATACTCTCATAAAAGTATACATATATCACTCCTATGATGCATCAATGCTAGGAACTTTATTATGTGTTTGGGTTACTCACAGGCTGATTAGTCTATTTTCAGTCCACATTATTTGATGCATTCTTAGTGCACTATTGTGACATTTATGGCCCCTTTGGTACGGCTTCTTCACCAGCTCCAAGACCGGATTCAGCCGGAGCTGTACCAAACACGCGGTCAAAAAACAGCTCCGCACAAGGAGCGGCACGAGTAGCAGTTGCGGTTTTGTACTACGCACACGGAGCTGAAAAAAACATGATCCACCCGGCTCCTCCCCGCGCCCCCGGTGGCTCATTACCAAAGGGAAAATTGGCCAGCGGACACTCCTCAATCTTGGATTTTGCCACGGGCCACTAAAAAATAGTGTCTTTGCCAAAAGACATTGCACAATAGAGGTAATTTGCTGCTGGACACTATGGTCATTATTCTATTCAATTTAAATAGAAGACATGGGGAAATGACTCTTTTACCCTTACTAATTACATCGTTGACGGACGGAACATCGGTCCTCTCTCGCGCAACTCGCCGGCCGCCGCTTGCAGACCACTCATCCTTGCACCGCCGGCTTGCAGGCGGTTCATACCCGCCGCTACCCGCTCGCCCACCGTGCCCAAAAGCCACTCCGCCTCGGCCAAGACCACCGGCCGGGCGGCCGCTCGTCCTAGCCGCCGCGACCACAGGCCGCTCGGCTCAGCCAAGCCAGCCGACCGATTGCGCCAGGCTGCGCCGGTCGCCGCGCCCGCCGACCTTGCTCGCTCGCCGGTCCTTGCGTCAGTGGGCCGCTTGCCTCGGCCAAGCCCGCCAGCAGCTTGTGCCAGCACACACACACCGACCGCGCCGAACGCCGCAGCCGCCGATTGCCTAGCCGCACAGGGCTCCATGACCGCCATCTCACGTAGGTCCGGTCCGCGAGACCATGACCACCGCCCGTTCGTCAGCCGCTCGCCTACAACGTTCCTGCTACCCAGTGCCCCCTGGCGAGCGCGCATGGGGCTCGTTCAAGGCCGCCGCGGCGCCAGCTCTGGCTGCGCATAAGCCTTAATCGAAGGTGCCCCTCCAGGTAAGTCTTGTATGAGTGTTTTTTACCTTTTGAAGAAGAAAATATTATTATATAGGCTATAGTGTCTCCTAGCAAATTGGTATAGAATTACAGTGTCTTTTGGCAAAGACATCGGAGTTCTTAAAAGGAGGTGAGTTCTTAAAAGGAGGTGCCTCCTCCTCGCACCAGAGTGAACCCGTACATGCGTTCTCGCACGCCCGCGTTTCACGCGTCCTCTTCCAGTCGTAGGCTGCCGCGTGACGCGCAAGACCGTGGACTGGGAGCCTGCAGCAGCACAGCGTGCAGCAGGTCAAAGCGCACGACCGGCTCTCTGATCTTTCAACCAGTGGTCCTGCGATGGGGTGGGCCGACCGCGCGCTTGGCCTGCTCGCCGGTCGTCCGCTGCCGGGTGCGGCTGAGCGGAGGGGCCCAAGGCTGTGGTTGGCCCGCTTGGCAGTGGGGACGGAGGAGGACGGGGCGCTCAGGGCCTCGAGGGCGAGGGCGTGGGCGTGGGCGTGGGCGTGGCCTCCTCGCCTCCTCCCTCGGA
>OAMR01000332.1:288327-315058 GCA_900205405.1 Echinochloa crus-galli
ACCACTCTGCAGCATCATCAGCATTCTCTACCGCCGTCGGAGACGCGAGTGGCGGCGGCGTCCCGCTGTCGGAGGGCCCACCAGTTCCCAGGCTACCAGTTCTTCTTCCCCTAGACCGCTTGACAGCCTGCTGTCCCAAAGGCTCAACTTCGCTGTTGATGTGTGCTCAATGTTGCTCGCTCTATGTTAGAAAATGTTCCATGTGATTGAAAATGGCACCGTCCCAAAACTGCTGTTAAAAACTGCTGGATGTGTGTGATTGAGAGATATGAGAAATAAGCTATGAAACCATGGGCATATTAGGCAATTGAACTTTCTCCTCCATTCAAAAAATACAAGAGGAGCTATTTTGCCAAACACCTTTCCAAAATAGCTCCAGCTCCACTAGAGAAGCTGCTCCACCGGTGGAGCAACAACCGGAGCTGTTTTTGGTGGAGCTGGAGCCCTGCCAAAGGGGCCCTTATATTTTCTAACATCTGAACTTCAACCAGCTCAAGATTGGGTGTATGCCTGGTGAGAAATTCAAGCTTCGAGGTTTCAACCATACTATAAATAACATTTCTCTGCATTGCTTTATTAGCTTCCTGGCCAACATGGTGGGTCTCTGCTTACCCCAACATGGTGGGTCTCTGCTTACCCCAGAGGTAATGACAATTTATTGCTTCCATAATCTTCCATATATGAGAAATTTTGCAAGGAGAGTGAACTTCAGATGGAAACTTGCCTGATTATTTTTCAATGTATGCCATGACTGCTTGCGCAAGCTCCTCCAAAGTTCTATGATAACTTTGACTATTTTTCAATGTATGCCATCTTGGGTTTCACTTGCAAAAAAAAAAACAGAAGTATCCAAACTGTCATGTACCAATTAAAGACCGTATCCAAACTGTCATGTACCAATTACAGACCACATTCCTGTATATCATCTTTAAATTTCATTAGCTCAGTTTATTAAATTTGTACTGTGACGTGCCACTGGGGAGCTCATGTGATAATTGTAACCAAATCTCTCATATTGCAAGTTATCAAAAAAACACTATTGTTATTCATGTCTTTTTTGCTGTGATAATAACATGATAGGGCGTGTAAAGTGCGCCAAATGGTCATGTGATCTTGTGCACTTCTCTAGGATGAGTTTGGTGTTCGTGGACATTGATTATTATTTTGGTAGTTGGCGGCTCGGAAGATGCCTGAACATTGACACAGAACAGTTGGAAAAATGCGCCATTGGTCATGTGATCTTGTGCACTTCTCTAGGATGAGTTTGGTGTTCGTGGACATTGATTATTATTTTGGTAGTTGGCAGCTCGGAAGATGCCTGAACATTGACAGAACAGTTGGAGGCACCATATTAGTGGACAATGAGCTTTATAGTGGGGTTTTTTTTTTGAAATAAACGTTATGGTGGTTTGCTTGTGGTATGTATGTGTTGTTTGGAATGGATATTATGACCTTTCATTACTTCTATTTCACTTATATTTGGCTGTTGCACGATAGGGCGCGCGCTATGCGCCGGCCGTTCTAGTTTTCTGAATACCTGCTACTTCCAGGTTTGCTCCAGTCAGGGTCCAAGAGAGGATGTGAAGATAGCTAAGCTGTTACATGCTCAATATGAACTCTCAAATGGTTGAATGTATGCAAATGTTTATACTGGTAGATGCGTTTAGGTAATTGGAACTTGCTGCAGTAGTTTCTGAAAGTGTCCCTCCTCAAGTGCATTTAGGAACTTGGAACTTGCTGCAGTAGTTATCACCAAAGAATTTGATGTATGTGGTGAGCATTTTTAGTTCAGTCTCCATATTTTCTAAGCTTTATGTTCCCTGATTATGTAGAGTTGTTTTGGTGCCTTGACCAGCTTTAGATTGAAATGTTTCCCCTATTTGCAGCTAGCAGCATTGAGCACTGCATCATATGTTTTATTTTGTACATTTATTTGGACTCCCTACTACTGAATATTTGTGATAGCTGATGTTTTCATGGTTTGTTGTTTGCTTTCCCAATTGATCGTGTTAAATGGGATTTCAAATTTCAGATGGCGTAATGACTTGAAACATATACTCTTCAAGTTTCGGTGTCAGCAAGTGGGATTAATAATTTTGTATCCTGATGTATGCTCAAGTCATGTTCGATAGCCTCAGCTCTTCCCCGGACCCCGTAAGATCCAGGTTATTTTTTTTTGTCCCTCCCGCTCCCTTCACTCCTTGTGATAGGCAGAGCTATATCTGACGACACTTTGTGCTATCTCATTTTTTTGGGTAATGCTATATTGCAGCCATGTAGAAGAAAGAGGAGAATGCAAGACTGTTACATGTTTTTTCTATGTACGACTAATTCTTCAGAGGTCTCGAAACTAACTTGGTGCAATGCACTTCAGAAGATGCTCCAAGGAGTCCAATGTTATTCTCAATGTATGATAACTGGCATATCATTCGTTCTTTAATATTTGTCTACCTCAATGAAATAGCATGTGACACTTGAGAATTTTTTTTCTTGCAGTACATTGTCTGGGAAGAACATTACAAGAAGCATCCCAGTGGAACTGACAAAGCTATCAGGGCTGGTTGAGCTGTAAGAACTGAATTCTTTATCTTGTCCAAGTATTTGGCATCTATTGTCGGATCTACTTATTTCTATTAATGCAGAAGGCTTGATGGAATTTCATTTTCTGGCCAAATTCCTGATTTCAGCGAATGCCATAATTTGCAGTATATATGAGTTTCCAGTTGTTTTAATAACATGTTATTCCAAAATGATTCTACTAATATATGGCACTTTTCTTCGTTCCAGTCACCTTGAGAACAATCAGTTGACTGGTGAATTGCCTTCTTCTTTGGGAATACTACCTAATTTGAAAGAGTTGTAAGATCATAGTACATTATTTCTTCAATTTCATTTCCTTTCTATTTTAAAATGCTCAAGAAACTCGAACTACTGTTGATGATAGTGATTTTGTCTTCTTTTTCATACAACTACATTTGTTCAAGGGTCTTTATGGAAAAGGACGACTCTTATAATATGAACTAAATCTTTTGCAGGTATATACAAAACAACAAGCTGTCTGGACAGGTTCCAAAACCATATTGCAAAGCAGAACAGCGCTTTGGCGGCAATTATGAGACTGAATGTATGTTTTCCCTTTTCTGTTTCTTCTTCTTTTGGATTTGTAATCCACACATGTACATATCCCTTTTCTTTATATATATAAGAGTCAGTAGGGGCCTCCCATGCTGTTTTCCTAAAAAAAATGTATGTATCAGTTTGTTGTCCGTGCACAGACCCTGCAACTTACTTTGCAGTTTCATAAGAATATAGATGTCTTATCCGACCTGGTGTCTTTCTCAGTTAGATGTGGTAGTATTTTGTACTTTATGTCAATAGTCATGGCTATGTATGGGTAAATCAAATTAACACGAAAAAACTGTTAGATATATAGAGTAGTATATGATCTTGTATTGTATTATTCTACGTGGTATAGAGCCTAACCCTAGGCCTGCCTTTTCTCCCCTCCCCCCACGAGAACAGTACCGGCAATCCTAACCCTAGCGCGCGCAGCCTCTTCCCTAGCTGTGCGCCCCTCCCCTCCTCCGCTGCCCTACCACACCACCGACGCCACCGTCTCTGTGGCCGCGTCCCTGCTTTGCGCCCGCCTCCCTGGCCGCCGCATCGCCTCACAGATTGAATCTGTGAATGTCCAGCGTCACCCACGCGGACTTCTCCGACGACAGCGACTCCGCTTCCTCCGTCGGCCTCTCCCTCCTGTTCGGCGGCTGTTCCTCCGGCGACGATCTCGATGACACCATGGCCACGAACTATGCCTCCATCAACATCCAGACGCATGTTCCCCTCAAGCTGGAGCTTTGCTCTCCCAACTACACCAAGTGGTGGAGCACCTTCTTCGAGTCGCTGTGTGGGAAGTTCGGCCTTCTTTCACACATCGACGGTTCATCTGGCGTTTCTGAAGCGCATCCTGCGCTATGTGAAGGGTACCTTGTCCTATGGTCTTCGGATTGGCACTGGTCCGATTGACACTCTTACAGCGTACTCTGATGCTGATTGGGCTGGCTGCCCCGATTCTCGACGTTCTACTTCCGGATATTGTGTCTCTTGGTTTTCGAAGCGTCAGACTACATTTTCTCGTTCCAGTGCAGAGGCAGAATATCGTGTTGTTGCTCATGCAGTTGCTGAGTGCTGCTGGTTGCGACAGCTTCTTCAAGAGCTTCATGTTCCTCTCTGAAAGGCTACGCTCGTCTTCTGTGACAATGTCAGTGTAGTTTATATGGCTGCCAATCCGGTTCACCATCGACGATCGAAGCACATTGAGATTGATATTCATTTCATCCGCGAGAAGGTGGCTTTGGGTGAAGCTCGTGTTCTCCATGTTCCTTCGTCGCGCCCGTTTGCTGACATTATGACTAAGGGTTTTCCTGTACAGTTATTTACAGATTTTAGGTCCAGTCTAGGCGTTAGTCCACCTGCGACTGCGGCCGGGTGTTAGATATATAGAGTTGTATATGGTCTTGTATTGTATTACCTATACTCCAAGCCGTATCCGGCCTATATAATGAAAGGTCCCCCCCCATCTTGGGTGTGTGGTGTTTGCCCAATATTCTACACTGATGGATCTCTTGAGCTTGATCCTGCTGTGCTTCCCCTTAACTATTCTTGACTGTTATCATCACTTGATGACCTTTCTACCTTGGAAGTATAGTAGTGTTTTGACTGTTTGTGTTAGTTTTTTTTATGTGGTATAATACAGCAGTCGTGTCTACCTGCAGACAGTTTGTTGATCATTTAATTTCTGGAACTATATGGGTACGTGATATGATTTGTTTGAAGGATTCTAGAACTAAACATGCTCTGATTGGTTGTGTTTTGCTTTTTCTGCTAGGCTCTTCTTGTAGATCTGAGAGATATACTTCTCCTTTTAGAAAGAGTACATATGTGGGAAACATCGAAGATCTTCGCTTAATATACCTTGCAATCTGGTTGCCTGCTCCTCTGAAACGAGGTAATATATAACACATGCCATCTCTTGAGCAGTTTGATACCATTGTGGCAAGCTTCAGTTTAGAATGCACGACATCTCCACCTCTCTTGTGTTGTTAATTCCTTGAGTTGGGATTAGAAAATTGGTCAATCAGAGGATGAAACGTGATCCCACCCTTGTGTTGCTTTTGTTGTTTTAGGGAATGCTACTGCATATACATCTAGATTGGAAGAGGTGGAGGGCCTACTTTGGTAAGATCGATAGATGGCATGAAAGTAGTAAATGAACCATTGAACCCTCATCCTAAGCAATGACAGGCCATCTTAACTTTCTAGCTCATTATTAATGGGCTTCCTTTCACTATAGATTTATACTTGTGTTGTTGAATTATACTTGTAGTGTAGGTTCATTTGCTTCTCTGTCGGTCATCTTTCTTACAATTATATCATAATTATTTGTGCCGACTTATTTGCAGCTTCATAGCCTTTTCCGAGCCATGTGGTACAGTCCCCTCGTCAGTGGAATAAAAGGTTTGATTCATTTATGCTGTCGCACGGTTTTAAGAGGTCTAAATTTGATAGCTGTGTCTACATCATGCATGTTAATCGATCACCTATTTATTTGCTCATTTATGTTGATGATACGTTGATTGCTGCCAAGAGTAAAGTCGAAATTGCTAAGTTGAAGAAATTATTGAGTAGCGAATTTGACATGAAAGATCTTGGTGCTGCTAAGAAAATTTTGGGCATGGAAATTACTAGAGATAGAAAATCTGGTGTGCTATTTCTTAGTCAGCAGAATTATATTCAATGGTTCTGTTTCTGCTGTAATGATGCTAAGCCTGTCAGTACTCCTATTGCACCTTATTTTAGATTGTCAGCTGCTCAATGTGCTAGTACAGATCACTACTAGAGAAACCATCATCACAAACGGCACCATCACAAACGGTTTTGAAAAACCGTTTGTGATACCCTCATCACAAACGGTTTTTGAAGAACCGTTTGTGATGGGGGCCTCATCACAAACGGTTCTTCAAAAACCGTTTGTGATGGCCTCACATCACGAACCCTTTGTGATGTGTATGGTACATTCAAACCATATTTTGAAATAGTAAATGACTTCAAATCAAAAAGTGTTGAACTACAAAGTTGTATGGCTTCTCAAGATGCACAACTTTCACTTTGGTCATTTCTTCATTTGACAAATTCATATGAATATTGTTCATAAAATCCATCTCTCTCATAGAGTTATAGTTTCCAAAACTATAAGAGAGACCTATAAGATTTGTGAACAATGTTACTCTCACTACATCGTATCGAAAAACGGTCAACATGAAAGTTGTAGATCTTCACAAGTCATGAAACTTTGTAGTTGACAACTTTGTCATTTGAAGTCATATAGTTGCTAGATCTAAGTTTGAATATTCTCAAATTTGAAATTCAAATTTCGTAAACGGCCTCGGATGAAAAAACGGTCAACATGAAAGTTGTAGATCTCGACAAGTCATGAAACTTTCTAGTTGACAACTTTGTCATTTGAAGTCATATAGTTGCTAGATCTAAGTTTGAATATTCTCAAATTTGAAATTCAAATTTCGTAAACGGCCTCGGATGAAAAAACGGTCAACATGAAAGTTGTAGATCTCGACAAGTCATGAAACTTTCTAGTTGACAACTTTGTCATTTGAAGTCATATAGTTGCTAGATCTAAGTTTGAATATTCTCAAATTTGAAATTCAAATTTCGTAAACGGCCTCGGATGAAAAAACGGTCAACATGAAAGTTGTAGGTTTCGAAAAGTTAGGAAACTTTGTAGTTCAACAGATTTTGATTTGAAGTCGTTTAGGGCCTCAAACAAGCAATTTAAACTCGGTCTGGTATAATATGATAGGAGTCGGAACGCTATACACTCACAAGTGACAATGAGGTGCAGTGGTAGGGGAGTGCACGCGCGAGGGAGATGTCCCCGGTTCGAATCACGCCGGCCGCGTAGCGCGCGAACTTTGCGCGAAAAAATGGCGCGACTTGAGTGGCTGGTGGCCTCCCCAAATGAAAATAATTTTTTTCCCCTATTGTTTTCGTATTTTTTTGGTTTATTTCGGAAGCAGGAAATCACAAACGGTTGGAAAAATGAACCGTTTGTGATGGGAGCATCACAAACGGTTCGGAAAACCGTTTGTGATGGCTCTTCCAAACCGTTTGTGATGTTGCTTCCTGGAGTAGTAGATCAGGATATTGAGTACATGTCTAAAGTTCCTTATTCTAGTGCCGTTGGTTCTTTGATGTATGCCATGGTTTGTTCTCGTCCGGATTTATCTTATGCTATGAGTCTGGTTAGTAGATATATGACTAATCCTGGTAAAGAACATTGGAAGGCAGTTCAATGGATCTTCAGGTACCTCAGAGGCACTGCAGATTCTTGTCTGAAGTTTGGCAGAACTGAGAAGGGACTTATTGGCTATGTTGATTCAGATTTTGCTGCTGATGTTGATAGGCGAAGGTCGCTCACAGGTTATGTGTTCACAGTTGGACGTTGGCAGTTGTGCTGTGAGCTGTAAGGCTACTTTACAGTCTGTTGTGGTTTTGTCTACTACTGAGGCAGAATATATGGCTATTGCTGAGGCGTGCAAGGAATTAATTTGGCTGAACGGATTGTACTCTGAGCTGGTTGGGGCTGTTTCTTGCATTGATTTATATTGTGACAGTCAAAGTGCTATTTACCTTACCAAAGATCAGATGTTCCATGAGAGGACAAAGCATATTGACATCAAGTATCATTATGTACGAGATGTGGTTGAGGAAGGTAAGCTGAAAGTATGCAAGATCAACACTCATGATAATCCAGCTGATATGATGACTAAACCTGTTCCTGTTGCTAAGTTTGAGCTATGCTCAAGCTTAGTTGGTTTAGTTAATTAGCCCAAGAGGCTATTTGGCGCCAGTTGTATTTTCAAGATGAAGTGAAGATGCTGCAAGAGAATTTGTCTCAAGGTGGAGTTTGTTGTGATGTGATCCAAATTCACCTATAGAGCGAAGCGGAGGCCCATCACTAGAGGTTTGGGCCGGAGCGAAGGGGTACTGTGTTTTTCTCTTATGAGCGCACAGTTTAGTCCCACATCGGCAACGCAACCAAGCACGGTCACGTGAGCTGCCTATATAATAGAGCTTTGCCCTTGATGAATAATCATCCTCTTGTAAGCCGCCAACAAGCGTTGTAAACACACACTTGATATAGTAAAATTTTGCTGGCTGGCGCCCGTGGTTTTTCCCTTCTACATCGGGAGGGTTTTCCACGTTAAAATCTCGTGTCTCCTGCGGTTTGATTCCTTTACTTCTTGTCGTTTATTCGCCATCATTTATAACAAACACTACCTGTCATGCCAAAAGAAAAAGAAAGCAAAAAGTACACTCACGTTGGGATCGTGAGGGTTCTTAAGATCGTCAAACGAATCATCTGGAATCTCCAGTCCGCCTGTCTCCATCGATAAGGCGCCTTTTTCCTGTGTGAAAAGAGGCAGATGTGTACACACGCCTCTTAAAAAAGAAGGGGGATGCAAGTTTGCGCCCATCTCACCTTGAGAGAAATAGCTTGAGCAGAGCCTGTTGCCTCAGAAACCACGATGGAAGGATGGGGCTTGAAGCTGATGCCATGCGACTGGTGGTCCCTGGGCGGCTCCGTCGACTGCTCGTTCAGTTTACCTTGCCGGGAGCTCTCGCTGCCTCGTCCCTTTTCGGTCATCTTCCTTAGCGGAGCCGGTTGGAATCCATCATCATTGAGATTGTCGTCGTGGCGCTTCACCATGAAAGCTTCTGCTGATGCCTTATTGCCGCTTTTCTTTGAGCGCTTATCGACCTTCGTCGGCTCGGGAGAGCGCTCGGACGACGTGTCGCTGTTGTCGCTGCTAAACATCATGCGCAAGTTCCTCTTGGGACGAGTCTCCGTGGTGCCATGGCGCCGTGAAGACTCACCCTCGGCAGCACCGTCACGACCAATGCACAGTCCGGCGTCACGGTCGTGCCGGTTAGCGGAACCCCGCCCGTCACGCTCCCCGTGGTTCCTCTTCGATCGAGCCCTCCTTGAAGGCCACTCCATGTCCTGCCTGTTGGTGCCGTCGTGAGCTATCGGTTGAAGGACGTGAAGGACCTGTACGTGGAAAAGAGAAGTTGATCAACAAAGAGAAGCTAACTATTCGACCGGGACATGCATGTACTAATTAGAGAAGCTTACTAGCTCGGCGAGATTCAATCTACGTGAGGAAACAGAAGGCTCTTGGTCGGCGTAGGCAGGAGGCTGGTAGGCAAGGAAAGTTGTTGGGGTAAAACAATTGACCCTGGGGGCCGTATATATACACCCGGAGGTCACGGTATCCTGGGCGGGTAAGATATGCCGGGATACGACGCGAACAAGTTTAGATATTGTGGAGATCGGCAAAGAGTCCGGCTGCAGTTTGTTAATGTGCCATATCGTTTCTTCACCAAGTTGAGTCCGGATCAGCTTCGCGTCCAACCTCAACTCGGTGAGGGGGCATTTGTTGGACCGTATTTTGGTTCAAATATTTAAAGCGGTTTGCATACATATAAAGCGACAGGAGTTCGTAGGACAGCCGTCAACAATGGCGTCCGAGGACGAAGTCCAGACGGGATACGTTCCATATACTTGCTAATGCCGAGTACGTCTGCAGTACGTACGCACGTCGTAGTGAACGGCGTGTGGAGTTTTGATCCACCGGTCAGCCGGCCTGATGCTGGGCTAGCTAGCTGCTCAGGGCGCCCCAGGACGCTTTCGTTTATGATGAACAATTTGACAAGCTAGAAGCGGGAGGAAAGAAGCTAAGACCATGCACGTAAAGCTTATGCGTGTGCTCGACAATACATGGCTGCTGATTAACTAGCGCCTAAATAATCATTGATGAATGACGGACACTATACGTGCTTGGCGCATATACTATGCAAGGCCCATACATGTATGCATCAGAATACGTTTCGATATACTAGGATACGGCCTGGCTCGCTCGGCGGCCGGCACGGTCCGAAAAGTTCTAGAAACAGAAGCAGCGGAAGGTGCTAGAAGACCTTCATGGCCACGAGGTCGTTGATGAGTATCCTGACCAGATAAGAAATATCCCCGTAGAATTGGGTGGGAAAGAATAGATCGGATACACGTATATGTGATGGCTTCTCACCCATGCACCGGGACTCCACCTAGCTAGACTCGACCGTCAGCAACAAGGAGTCGACTGCGTCGGAGCCGGAGGTCAAGACGCCATGAGCCTCCCGTACACTGTCGGCGGAGCAGGTTGATTATCTTCCCCCTTCTTAACTTCTTTTCTCAGATCCCATCCATCATCTGCATGCACGACCACGTACGCTGCCCGGATGAGAGGAGCCTGGACCCGAGGCGATAAAGTCGACCGTTGGCCGGCGACGAGCGTCACCAGGCCGCCGGTCTGTCGAGGACCAGTGCCTGTGAGGACGGCGCAACCACGACGAGGCTGCCGAAGACGACGAGATGACGGTGGCCTGTTGATGTATATAAATAGCATATACTTCAGTGGCTAAGTTGTAAAAAAGGAAGTAAAATAAATGAAATGAGAAGGATCCGGAGAACACTGATCCTGTACCGTTTCCCAACTCTGTTCTTCTTCACTGTTCTTCTCCTCCAACCCTAAATGGCTAAATCCACTAAAATCACTCTATTACTCTTCAATATGGTATCAAGAGCGGGTTAATCCTGCGGATTCCATTCCGTTATCATCGATTTCGGTGGTTTTGCAGCACTGTGAGCTGCAGTTTATTGGGGGCGCCGGAGCCTCTGTTCGTCTGCATCTTGCCTCCATCAGTGGCGCGCTGACCGCCTAGCTCGTCACTTGTTGCTGGGGTACCTGAGTTTGTCGACAACTTCTTCTTGTCCATCTATTTTGTTGCTGTTGTTGCTGCCGCTGTGGTGTTTGCCAATTGAATCAGACAGCGGTTACTGTTTCTCTGTGAGGTGCAAGGCAGCCTTTCCTTAGGCGGTGTCTGTCCGAGAGCCAAGTAACCAAAGATTGCTACGTGTGTCTAGGAGTTTGGCGTTGTTTATGATTTGATCATCACACAATAACAAGGAGTCGTAGTCCTCCTTGGGTTTGGATCTTGTGGCAGGCATTTCTCTCAAGGTACTGTTGTCTCCATTTTTGCTCGTATTTGTTGGAGTCTGAGGTGCATACAATGGCCGAAAAGGGTGGAGAGAAGCAAGCGGATACTAGCATTGATAAGGTGTGTGAAATTTTTACCAAGATAATTGAGCAACCCAGGGTGACTCCAGAAATTGTCAAGTATGTTTTAGAGCCTAATCCAGTGAAACTCTCAGGACCAGAAAATTATATTAGTTGGGCTAGACAGGCCAAATTAATTCTTGGCTCTCATGGGTATGACAATTTGCTCCAGGCTGTTAATGGTGAAGCAGAAAACAAACAGATTAATGATAGAGTGCTTGTATGGCTGCTAAGTAGCATGGAACAAACCATTCTTGAGCAGGTTGAGACCTTGGAAACAGTGGCAGAAGTGTGGCTTGCTTTGGAGACACAGTTTTCTGGAAAATCAAATAAAATGCAAGCTACTCGTATTATGCATGAGCTGACTCATTTGAAGCAAGGAGCAAGGTCCGTTACCGAGTATGCTTGTGAATTGAAGAAACTATATAGAGACTTGCATTATTATCATCCGTTTGAACCTGTTGATAAGAAAGATTTGGCTATTCATCATTCATGGTTCCAGTCTTTTGTGAGCAAGTTACTCCTTGATGGTCTCAACCAAGAATTTGATCTAAGACGCCAACTTATTTTCTCCAAATCTGAGTGGCCAAATTTGGATGATGTAATTTCCAGTATTGTAGAGGAGGAAACTAGG
The DNA here is from genome assembly GCA_900205405.1 of Echinochloa crus-galli. Lineage (NCBI taxonomy): Eukaryota > Viridiplantae > Streptophyta > Magnoliopsida > Poales > Poaceae > Echinochloa > Echinochloa crus-galli. The sequence goes on from OAMR01000332.1 coordinate 300,202, forward strand.
TTGAGGCATTCCAAAGTGGATGATCAAGGGGTTGTTGATGCCCGTGCTGCTTTGTCTATAAAGAATAGCCACACACATTACCCTTCAGCTAGGCATGGTAAGGGAAAGTTAAAGTGTGATCATTGTGGTGATGAAAGACATACTATTGATAGGTGTTTCAAGCTGCATGGCTTTCCACCTGGGTGGAAAAAAGGGAAAACTCAATCAGGGGGAGCCCGAAGTGGCCAGTGGAATCGAGACCGAGCTAACACAACGCTAGCTGAAGGGCAATCTAATAAAGTTGATATGCAAGCTCTCGAACAATATAAATCCAAGCTCAAAGTCTCTGAAGGCTTGCCTACTTCCTTTGGTTCCTCTACAGCTGACTCTAGTTTCCATGCCATATCCCAAGGTATGAAATCCCATGTACCCATAACACAGTCCAGACCTTGGATTATTGATTCTGGAGCAACTAACCACATGACAGGAGCTTCAAACCTATTCACTTCCTACACACCTTGTTCAGGTAAGGATAAGGTGCGTGTAGCTGATGGATCTGCAGCTCCCATTATAGGACGTGGATCCATCAAATGCACCAAAACCTTGTCCTTGTCTCCAGTACTGCATGTCCCTAATTTCCCAGTTAACCTATTATCAGTTAGCTCAATCACTAAAACCCAAAATTGTAGAGGTTGGTTTGACCCTTCTCGTTGTTCATTTCAGGAGCTAAGAACAGGGAGGATTCTTGGGACTGGGACTGTGCATAATGGACTTTATTATCTTGATGAAGGAAGTGACGAAGTTGCTCTTGCAACAAATATGTCTCCATGTCAAGAATTGTTACTACTTCATCGCAGGCTTGGAACAAATATGTCTCCATGTCTCCATGTCAAGCAGCGTGGCCTTTAATTTGAAGCAGATGCTTACCTGTTGGTTGGCCTACAGCGGCAGCTACCAAACCGTCAAACTGAGTTGTACCTAACCTGCAACCTTGTCAAGAACAGCTACCTATTGGTTTGGACTTCACAACAAGTCCAGAACACGCTGCAAGCTGCAATTGCTGTCACCAATTAGACAGAGATAAGATCAAGAGCCTGGCGTCGCTAACCACCAAAGATGGAAAAGTTGGGCTGCATTGTCGATCAAGAGAACAAGGAGCTCGGTGGCAACTACTTGATACACAATCTACAGTATAGTTATGACAAATATATATGTACCTGAATGTACTGAACTACTGATACTTATCCATGACACAACATCCCATCATTAGCACAATTTGATACTGCCACCACCAGCGGAAGCCACAGAGCATTACCTTGGCAAAGGAAGCATATAGCTTAGACGGTCTTAACAATAATTCAACCAATTTTAAAGACCCGAAGTTAGAGGGAGAATAGTTTAGTTACTATTTCTAGACTTCACTTACCAATAAAATTTGAAGTACAACAGAAAACACCATGCAAGCAGTCTAGGATTTAAAAAAATAGAATGTGGATTAATATTAGCAATGCTGATTGGGGAAGAGCTGGAAAAGAAAGAAAATGCAGAATGACATGTGTGTATAGTTCAAAGCCATTAGTTTTTTTTGTAAAAATGGAAATGAGAGCATACAACCCAATTAATAAAATTGCTTTCATTGTAATTAAGTAGCTGTTTTCCTAAGCACATATGAATTTAAAATCGAGCACCTCTTCCTCCAAGTCAAAGTTCAGATCAAAGCTTGCTGCTTCAGCAGCGGCATTGAACGCATCAGCTACATGGAGGAATCAAAAAAATGGCAGAGGTAAAACATTTACACTTTGCCTCAAATGCTAAAGTTGTTGAAACTGAGAATTTTCATTCACTGCATGTACCTTCATCGGCGAAGATGACATCAAAATCAGCAGCATACACATCGGCGTCCTCGTCTACAAGGTGGCAGTAAAAAGAAAGGTAAGATACAAAATGGTATGGCATCAATTGCTTTAAAACTACTCTAAGCCTTGCATCTCTAAAAGACTCACACCTAGTTATTCTCTGGAGCTTAAGGTTTCTGCACTGGCAAAACCATCCATGGTTCAGAAAAAAGCTATTGGTTATGTTTGTGTTGATAAAAATAAGGCATTGCTAGTTAGTAGTATTTGTATTGTGCATGCAAATTGTCTGTTAGAACATTTCCATTGCATGTCAAAAGACAAACATGATCAAGCATCTTAATCAAAAGACAGACTGTATGCCATATTTAAACGCATGCTACTGAAATGTGTCACTGCATAGAAAAGCTTAAGGACCAATTTTCTAAATGCAGCATGGAAATGTATAATTTGCCGCAGGTCATCTATGACATTCTGGTTTCCCTCTTGTGCTTCAGACAAAATTATGCCTACATAGATTTGCTCGTTGGAACTACCACACTTAACTGTTTTTGAATGTTATTGCCTCACAGGTAATGGAAAAATGCAGAATCTGCTCATATTGATGCAGCACAGGTTCACTGATTAAAGTAGAAGAAAACCAACAAACCTTACTTTACTCCAGGAAGCTGATCACACATTCATATATCATATGAACTACTGACTTTATTATTTAGTCTATGTTTATTCTGATTGTTCAAAGGCATTACTTCACTTGAATGATCAGAACTAAAGCTCCACTCCAGGCTAACATAGAACTCTAAACACCAATTTTATTTTATTTTGAGGACAACACTAAAGTCCAGTTGGACAGAAGAATATCGATACCCACTACACTACACTGGCCCAATCCATTGCCGCGCCAGCATTTCTAGTGTACTGTACCTGCCTCCTCTTCCTCCAAATCAAAGTTTAGTGTCGTTGTAGGTGCATTGAACCAATCCATTTCATCTTCTGTAGATGGAAGAGGGAGAACTTAAAACCCATAACCAAAACATCCAAAGTGTATGCATGAAAACCGTATGTTGTGCTCTAGAAAGTTCTCTGACCTGATTCGGGTGCCACCATGTTCAGGTCAAAAGAACACCCCCATCAGCATCTCCTATGGGGTGGGCTCCAGCAAGAGGTGGGTGGTCCTGTCCATGAGGTAAACCTCAAAAGAAGGTGCTCCATCAGCATCAGCATCTTCATCTTCAGTTACTGGAATGTTGAGAGCCATGGCCCATGAAAGGGTGGAGTCGCTGGTGGTGTGACAGTACGCAGTCTGTTTTTTTGCTTCTTTTGGTTGTTTGAACTTGGCGCCTGTGTTTTGGCGCTAATGTAAAAAATTGTGAGTGCTAATGTAAAAAATTGTGAGTGGTGGAGTGTACTGGACTGGAGTGTACTTGGCGCCTGTGGAACCTGCTATTTTGACTGTGGCGCTGGTTGCTTTTTCACCTCACCAATGAACTCCTTAGGGCACAAGCGTCATTTCATCATCCTGTTATTTCCTCCATTTGAATGCTTCTAATGCTAACATATTGGGGGACCGAGGAAGTATTATAAGAAGAAAATTGATCCAATTGTAAAAACCCCACTAGAACTAGCACACTAACAAAAACCCCAATTTCGGTACAAACTTACCGGAGAAGCTTTCCGTCTGGGCACAATTTTCCAAACCCGATCCCGAATTATCCATACCCTATCTAGGATTAATAGTCAGAAAATCTAAAATTAGTTTGAAAATTTCGAAATTTTATCTCTGATACCTTTCGATACTCGAAATTTACTGAAATCCCAAAGGCCCATTAGCCTATCTCTATCCAGGCCCAACTCGAAACCCTGTATCCACGGTGATCTCAAAAAAAAAAAAAAAAAAAAAACCACGGCGAGTGCCTAATCTCCCGACCCCAGGCGTCGCCCGTCCAGATCCGACTCCCGACCCCCACCGCGCTCCGCCTCACCACGACAGATCGGGCTCCTCCGGCCTCACCCGCGACACCGTAATCCGGCTCCCCGGCGACGGCCGGCCCAGGCTGCTTCTCATCTCGCGGCCTACTCGGGCGTTCACCAACGCCGGCGACGTGGCTCCTCTTCCTCTTCCTCCTCCCTTCGCCCGCAACGGAAAGCAGATCAAACCCTAGATCCCGTCCCGCCGCCCCGATCCGATCCGAATGGATTCCTCCTCCTCGTCTTCCAGCCTGAGCCAGCAGCCCGAGTTCGACTACCTGTTCAAGCTGCTGCTCATCGGCGACTCTGGCGTCGGCAAGAGCAGCCTCCTCCTCCGCTTCACCGCCGACTCCTTTGAGGACCTCTCCCCAACCATAGGTGACCTCTTTCGACTTCGATTCCATCCCCCGATCTGATCGCCTCGCTGCATTAGTCATATATATAATTCCTCTGCTCGTTCCCTTCAGGTGTTGACTTCAAGGTAAAGATGGTTAACATTGGTGGCAAGAAACTCAAACTTGCCATCTGGGACACAGGTACAGCATCATCTCCCAGAACAGTGCTACTGTTTTCTTTTTTCAACTTTTCTTTTAGCCATGCATCCACCAGTCAATTGTCCAACCGATATGTTGCTCGTAGTTTAGCAAAATTGTAGGCCAATCCCTGAACCCCTTCTGGTCTGCCACACCAGTTGCTTGCTTACTCAAATGTTAACAATATCTGCACTTAGTCCAGTACCGTCGGTGGACCCCTCATTGGCTCTGGATGAGCCAATTTGCATCCTAGCTACCTAGTGAAAAATAGAGTAATCAATATTTGTGCCCGTAGCTGTATTAAATCTGCATTTCTCTTCTTTATTCTCAACTTAAATGCTTATCATAGACTAGCATAATCTGTCTATCAGTTCAAATAGCCTAGCATGCGAACTGTATTCCTTATTTTATTAGATGTCATGTACCATTTCCTTTTTTTTTTTTGCTGTGGCTGTATGATTTGGCTGATTTGGGATGAATCAAGAGGAGCGTAATGTACTTAATACTCAAAGTTAGGAAATTAAGCCAGCTATTATCTTCATGAAGCTTTCATTTGTGGTATATCAATCAATAGACACCATCATCTTATGTTATTAATTTAGATATAATAGAACGAAAGGATCATTTAGGTCTGTTCCTTTTTTTTCTTCTACACTTTTCAAACAGCTAATCCATTGCACAGTGTCTCTATGAGATTGACTGTTTATGTTACTGTGACTCGACTACCTATTATGCAGCTGGACAGGAGAGATTTAGGACCTTGACCAGCTCATACTACAGAGGGGCACAGGGAATCATTATGGGTATTATTCGTAACCCCTGATCTGTCAATTTGTACTTTTCTTTTTGCTTTGTTGATGGAGTCTTTTTTCTCTGCCCCTTTTGCCATACATCTGGTGAATTACTGTCATACCAGTGAGTGTCTCTTTAAATGAAGTTTGAGTTTGAACTGTGTCTTTAGTTAATTTTTCTTTCATATTTTCTAGAAGATGCACTCTAGATAACGACTCTTTTGTTTTTGATTGAAGTTTAAATTATGGTAGGGAATTGTCTTTCAGTAAAAGTACAAAAATTCCATTTCCGCCTTTTATAACTTTGGACTAACTACAGAATTATGCAAAGCATTTTCTGCTCATATTTATGCATGTGCTTTGGTGTCTCTGTGGTGCATATTTACCTCTTTTCTTCATCTGTATGCATCTCGTCAGGTATTCTTGCATGGAGAGACATGATATTTAATGTCCCAACAAATTTGCAGTGTATGATGTCACTCGACGAGAGACATTTACCAACCTTTCTGATATATGGGCAAAGGAAATTGACCTGTACTCCACCAACCAGGATTGTATAAAGATGCTTGTTGGAAACAAAGTAGACAAGGTACTTCTGAGAACCAATTTTAAATCTTGTCGACTCTGTTCGAACATGTTATCTTTACGTCCCAATTACACAGCATAGATTTTTCATTTGCTGCTCTGTAGCTAATTTGAGTTGCTAACTTTGGCAGGAAAGTGAGAGGGCTGTCACAAAAAAAGAGGGAATCGAATTTGCTAGGGAATACGGATGTTTATTTCTAGAATGCAGCGCGAAAACAAAAGTAAATGTAGAACAGTGCTTTGAGGAACTCGTCCTAAAGGTATGTATTAGAGTATGTGTTCGCAATATTATGTACTGCAATTTGGAATCTAGCCAATACATATTTGTCAAATGTCAGTTTATCAGGGCAAGTTCTTCATACTCTCTAGTGGCCACATTGCTTGTTCACGATGTCTCTTTAGCCTTAAGTATTGACACCTAAAAAAAGTATACTCTTAGTGTTACCTGCCAAATCCTTGTTCAATGTGTCTTTAGCCTTAGTTTTGACAGAAAACAGTATACTTTTAGTGTTACCTGCCAATTCCTTGTCTCTTTAGCTTTAGTTTTGACAGGAAACAGTATACTTTAGTGTTGCCTGTCAAATCATCATGCAGACTAAGTATACATAGCAGCAATATGAAAAGAGGAAGGTGCATAGTTTTGATCTTGCAGATTCTTATACGTCTGTGTCTTTCAAGATGAGTTGAAGTTGTTGTGGTGAGTTATATGCATGTTGCAGATATTAGATACGCCAAGCCTCCTGGCTGATGCTTCATCGGGGGCCAAGAAGAACATTTTCAAACAGAAGCCTCCAGAAGCTGCCGCCGCTGCAAGCAGCTGCTGTTAACATACGTGTTTTCACGCTAATCCGGGACCTTGTGTGGATGCTGATTTCGTTGTTGCATAAAGTGATAAGCTCTGTTGTGTTGATTTTATTTTGGCCTTGATCCTGTATATTGCCGTGCTCCCACATCCATAACATTACGTTGGCAGCATAAGCTATATAATGTATGAAGTTAAAATGTACTGACAATATGAATTATTTGTTTCCAACTGTGTGATCTGGAGTACATGATAGTTTCAACTGCTGTATTTGGCAGTAAAGTACAAATGATTTGCCTAGAGATGGATGCCGAAACATCAGATAGCTTGCTGTCGGGCTGCACTGTCTCTGCGTCAGCCGCCTGAGCACCCCGGCGTTGGTAGCGTCGGCACGCAGCCCTGGCTACCTTACTTGACATGGCCATGAGAGTGTGCATGCGGCTGCGGCGTTGCCGGTGTGCTGAGGGCGTTTTGTTGGACTTGATGAGGGCACAGTGCAGAGCGCTGGCGGCGAGCTCCTGTGTCAACGGTGACCCCAGCGCAGTCTAGTGGCCAACTCCACTTCACCACTTCCTGTCAATCGTCACTCAGTTCTCTATTTCTTATACTAAACGTAATGCGCGCTCTATCATGAGTCCAATTTTCAGAAACTCGTGAACATCCTGTAGAGTACAATAGTGTAAGGTTCAGGCTATATAAAAAGGTAAAGGTTTCACGACAATTATATCAAAAAAATATAGATGGCATGATCTTGAAAGTCAACACAATTGTTATGCCAATAATTAAACTACATATATAGTCAACAAGTTTCAAAAGCAAATACCATTACAGGAATTGAACTATAAGTTGTTGAGACAGCTAGCCAAAATAGAGATGGCCTTTATCAATCCGCAATTTAGTGAGGAACTATATTTAGGTGCTATCAAGTAAATGGATATATAGAATAAAGGGCACAGTTGGAATGGATAAGATCTAGATAGGTTGGGCCGTAGGAGGTGTCATGCCCCCATGATTTCTTGATATTCGAAGGAATCAAATATAGAAACCTCGAATTCGGTGCTGCATCATTTTGCAAGGAAATTCTGAAAAAAAGACACATTGACAAAACTAAAACAGCAATTCATTGTTCTCAGAAAAAATAACAGCAATTCATGCAAAAACTGCATCTAGGTTAGATTGGCTAACTCAGAGAGCCAGTTCACTATACTTTACAAGATGATAACACACCATAATTCACTGGTGTGCTTGCTGAAAGCTATGTAATACATATTAAAAGATGCCACTGGCTAAATGTATTACCTGATGCATATAACTGCGGAAAATTTCATTCTGTTTCTTCAATCGTTGTGTAAAGCGCTTAGGGGCAATAACTCCAGTTTTCTTCTTCTGATTACTGATCTGTAAGTGCAAGGGAAAGAGTAATTATGTTTAGAACCTTGGACCAGCGGCTAAACAAATTAAAAGAAGCTTGAAACAAAAATTAAGAAATAACTATGAGAATTTTGTTCTAAAGCTACCAAGCAGCATCAGAGACTCTCGTGCTCATATATGTTTTTAGCGTTTCTACTAAGCCTTTCTAACACTTTCTTTCAAACAGAATTTTGACTCGAATAGAAAAGAACACATCATCCCGTGTGTAACACAGCATAGGACATGAAAACGAAACATGATCACAGCACAATTTAGAGGTGCACAAATGGCAAATCAAAATTTAGAAGTGCACAATTCATGCACATAAAGTAAGAGCACTGGCTAAATAAATAATGATTTCTTACCAGCACGGGTGTAGTACCAGTCAGGGTCATAAGGAGGGAGTTCCTTGAACCTTGCTTGCAGTCTTGACGATGTATTTGTAACTTACATTACCCCAGTCTCTGTTCCACCGATTTGCAAGAAGCTGAAAAGGCAGATAGGATGAAACGAAACAACTTAAGGACTCGCTTCATCCATCCAATCAACTTGACGGCATGACCATCCATCACACCACCAGTAATGTGCTTGTATACTCCAGATTTGTAGCGGGCAAAGTCCTTGAGAGATTTTTGCATAGTCAAATTAGGAAAATAAAAGTGAAGTTCACTATTTTTTGCGTAGTCAAATTAGTCACACCACCAGTAATGTGCTTTATCACTCTTTACAAGCTACCACTCATTTTTTTTCTCAAAATTGCCGATTCATAGTAGTGAAATTCATTAATGCAGCTGGGTTCTGAAACATGTATGTACTGCAGCCAAATATCTAGAGACAATTATATATTGAATGGTATAACCTCACAAACTTCAGTCAACTTCCAATATAAGGCCTTGTTTGGATGTTGCAGTTTCTTAAAACTACAGTATTGAAAAACTACAGTTTTATAAACTTGAGCAATATAATACCATGGTATTTCAAACCTACAGTTTTTCTCTGTTTTAGAAAAAACTATGACCCGTTTGCCTGTTTGGAGTTTTGACGGCAATACTGCACTTTCAAATTTTGGTTTAGTGGACCAGTATACATGCGTTGTAGTATGTATTGTATAAATTAGTACTTTATTACAGGCAACTAAGACAGTAGTAATAATAATATAAATATACGAGTAGTAGTCAAACACTTCCCTTGTTGATTGGATCAGATTTGCTTCGTACTAGTCATGCATACTAATCTTTCCTTTTTGATCGGATCTTAAAATAATTCAGTTCTTTTGCTCATAACAGACGTACTGACCTAGACTCTTGCTTGCATCTGAATCTAAATAATTGTGTGAAACAAATTCAGACATAGTAATTGATTTGGAATAGAAAAAGGACAGATCAAGAAAGCATGCACCTAAAGTCTTAAACACGGTCTAGATGCGACAGAAATAGAAATCAAGAATCCTGCTCCACAACTCCATAGAGCCACGGCCGGCAACCCTGACAGCTACGGTTGGCAACGCCGAATCCGGCCGCAAGAAACAAAAACCAGAGGCGCCGTATATAAAAGATCAGGGCAATCGTACCTTTCCTCTTTCCCCCATCAGCTTCATCTCTGCTTGCCATGGGAAGGGCTACTCCAGTGGGATTTTTTTAAGATTAGAAGAAGTGCTCAGGAGAGGCCAAGAGGGGAAGAAAAAGAAGCCGCATCAGAAAAATGCGCGCCAATGAAAAGGAGAGCGTGCGTGCGCGCCAAACGGAGCCCGCGCGGCCGCGAGAGCACCACCTCTGTCGAGAAAAAAGAGGGTGCGAGCGGAGTTTCCAAAACGTCGAAAAAACTGTGGTTTCGCCAATACTACAGTTTCTAAAACTCACCTCAATTCTTTCTAATACCCAGGTATTTCATAAAACTGTAGTATTTCTCAAAAACTTTAAAAATACTTTGTATCCAAACAGGGCCTAAGGTATATAAAATTGTGTAAAAAGGTATAGCAAAAATGTAACAACATACCGTAAAATTCTTCCATATCTGTGGAACTCTAGCAAAAAAGAAGATAGCATGCTGTGAAGCCTGCACAGAATATTAGACAATAAATAAGTCAAGAGATCGAGCATATGTACCTACATCATGTGTAACGCAACAAATATTACTCACTACTTACATAAAGGACTTCAAAAAGAGCTGGATCTATTTTCCCAGCCAAAACAGTTGGAGCCAATCCACAATATTTACATGACCACTGTTTAGGGAAAGCAATTCAAACATTGTAATCAGACAGAATATTAATCAACTTTGGTGGTCGTTGAACTTCTCCATGGGGCTTGGCACAACTTTATTGGCAGCACAGAAGTGAAGCTAGAATAAACACCAGGAAAATGAAGGATACAATAAAGCTTTCATCCATGTTTTGGTTCCCATTGGCGGGGAGTAATAGTAAATGATTCCAACCAAGATAATCGCTGCATATCAGATATAAACACCAGTTAAGAGGATCAGTAAAGAGAAGTACAAGAGCTTTAGCGACAGAAAAGAAAAGCTTCGATAAATATATGCTGTCCACTCAAGACATGAAGCCAAATACAAACCTTGGATTAACAGAAAAGCTAGCTCCCCATAAGCTGAAAAGGGAAGTCCTTTATGAATACAATATGCCAAAGCAATTGTGTAGCCAACGACCTCAAGTTCAAAGGATGCTACACTAAGTCCTCTAACACTTTGATGCTTCAAAATTTTCAGTATCTGCAGCAGGAAATATTTGTAATTAAGGTGGAAAGTCAAAATGAGAAGGTAATCAATCCTAAAGTACAAGCATGATTCAGTTGTGGTGTGGTGAAACATCGCGACTTTGAAGCTCATGATCATGGCGGCTTCCGCTTCCCTCCACTCTCCATGACGGCTTCTCTCTTTATTATTTGATCAGCAAGTTTGGAATAATATATCACCGCCCCAAAGCACGCAACGCATACCGGCCGCCGACTCATCCGGGACGAAGCAATCGGCCGGGCGGCATCCAACGAGCCAAATAGCGGATATCTTATGAGACCTCAAGGAACAACCAGCCATTAATTAGCTAGCATCAAACAAAACATCCAAAGTGGCTGTAGTTTAGTGGTGAGAATTCCACGTTGTGGCCGTGGAGACCTGGGCTCGAATCCCAGCAGCCACATAATTTTCTCTTTTTTTTGCTTGAGCTCTTAAAAATGTGGAGCAGGGCACAGCAGAATTCATTCAAAGAATAAAACATTTATGAATTTTTAAAATTCATGGCCTCAAGGTAAACAATTTTAGTGTGTTTACAAGTATTACACTTCAACCTGCATCGTTGAACCAAATACTATACTACAATGGACGATTACCTTATTCTGTTTTCACTCGCTCAATACATGCAAGCCGGGAACAATCGTGGGGTTAGTACTCTTTAGTCTTTACATACACACAATTACTACGTTGAATTCTCTAGATATGCTCTTGCTCTTTACAACCCCGTGTGGCAAGTCCCATATGCAGTCTCGGTATCTCACCATCTGATTCTGATGTCAGATTTTCTTTCCCTGCAACTGCCAAACAGAACTAATCTTGCCTAAGATTAGCAGTCAACTATCCGAGCACATCTTTGGCTTAAAAACATGAAAGTTGATCCACAGCTAATCACCTTTTTCAGGTACTTCCTGTAAAGCTTCAGTGCAACAGCGCAAGCCCTTTTCGCATCCAAGTCCCCACTAACATTGTTCAATATCTGAATTAAGCAAAAAAGAAAGCAACAAGAACATACATGAGGCTCAAATCCACACACAAAACATAACTGTTATCCTTTATAAGGTCTGGGAACATATCCCACTGCAATATCCAATGTCCCCTTTTCCCTCCTCGCATGAATCTTTACTTATGTCATCCTACACACTGCATGCCTGTTTTCCTCCTTTCACAATGTTAAATAGAGATGCATCCTTACGTGTTTCTTTTGTAAAACAAGAGAGGGGAAATAAAGATTCTAAGGAAAGGAATGCCTTGATCCAGCTTACCCTGATAACGTCATCAATTCCTGGAGCTTCTTGCAGAAGCTTTGGACCGTTCTCTTTCAGAACACTAGCAACCAGGAAAATCGAAATAGGGACAGGTCCATCACCATCATTTGTCCCATTCTTCATATTCTCCCTTATACTTGCCAAACTGACGTATTGAATTTACCTTTGGTTTAAATCCTTCAATTTTGTTGGTTGCAGCCCCAGTCTCTTCATAAGTACAGAAGATGTCAGGATCATATTCTAGAGCCCACATCATCTGCAGGTAGGATGCGGAACAATATGATCATCAGTCATCAGCCAATTTATTCACAAGCCACATACTAAATATGATTGCCTAACTTCCTATGGTCGCTGAACAGTTACCAATGGTAAACCAGAACACACTTTGTTGAACTTTCATTAAAAAAAGGAAACTGCTCCAATACTCCTATTTGTAAAAGTCGCACGAATCTTAAAGCAAACTAATTATTTATTAGTTACATTTTTCAGGGTTTCATCTGGGTCCGCACTGCCTGCAGCCCATGTCCGGCCCATACCAAGTCAACTCTCTGACTCTATCGCATCCTCTCCTAGTTTCTCGCGTTTCTGTTTTCCACGAACGGTCCAATGGCGGCGGCTCTCGCAGTGGCAATGAGGAGAAACGTCCCTGATCTGTTCTTCGCGGCGCTCTGTTCCACCAATCCACCACCATGGTGTTTCTGCAGTTCACATCCCGCGAGATCATCATCCTCCATCCGCCGGTGGTCAAGCTTGACGGGACTGTCACCTCTTGTGAGCAACGTGCACTAGGTGTGCACAGGGTTGTCAAAATTGATTTTCGTATATTGTGAATGGACCATTATAAATTAATTGTTGCAGCGATGCCACTGGGGTTGGACTGAAAACTTAATCCTCGCAGATGTAAAGAGGGCTCACTGCCATATGGATGAGAGCGGGGCTGAATTGTTGACAAGGCGCATGAAGAGCTCGCCGTCATGGAGGCAGTTGTAGCGGAAAAAGCGGCGCCGCCGCGCCGTCAATCCCAGTTCCTCTACCTCGTGAATAAGAAACAGTGAGCTGGTAATGCATCTGCTCAGCTGTCAAATCTTCCTCCCTGCATATTGGAGACTTCCACACGCCCACGTCGCCCTCCCTCCCAGGGGCGACTCGGGCGGACACCGAGCCACCGGCGCCGCCGCCCCTCCCCACGCGGACCATGCCTCGCCGCCGCCTGAGCAGGGCCTCGGAAGCCCGTGCCCTTCCAAGGACGGCGGCGGCGGGGCTGTTTCCTCGTCGGAGGCATCCCCTAGCGCGGATCTGGGAGGGCGCAAGGGCTGTGTACCGTCGAGCGGCAGGACGTGGAGCTCGCCGTCGGCGCGTGGAGAGGCCGGATTCGGGTGCTCCATGGCTGGATCCGGTGCTGCTGCTGTTGCTCCCGTCATCTGGTGCGGCAGCTGCGGCCCTCTCGCTGATTCCCCCGGCGGCGCCCATGGGGAGGTCGGGGCCTGAGGAGGTGCGCGGGCCAGGCGGCGGCCACGCGCTGGCGCAGAGGAGCGACGCGGGGAGGAGGCGGCGGCTATGCGAGGCGTAGAGCGGCGCCGGCGAGTGGCGCGGCATCCGGCACCCGACGCGCGCGGGGGGCGCGGTCAGGCGACCAGCACGGCAGCCAGCGGCCGGCCGGCGCACGGGTGTGCAGCTCGCGCGGGAAGGCTGGCGACGGTAGCACGGCACCTGACAACGACAACTGAGTGCGGAGAGGAGGTGGTCGGGCGGCGGTGCGGCGTTGGCGTGTGGCCGAGGCGTGAGGACGAAGACTCGGCGTGTGGCCGAGGCGCAAAGACAGGGAGATGAAGCTTCGGTGGCTGGTTTGTGGTGCTTCGGGGGTGATGCCCCTCGGTTGAGGCGGCCACGGCGGTGGTGTCAGTCTATTGCGGAGGACGCGTGCAGCAGGGTTCTAGCACTCCGGGCGTAAGCCCTCGCTGGATTCGGAATGGCAGCGGCGCCTTCGGGCGTCACTCTCCCTGTTGAGGGCGTCATTCTGGAGTTGCACCCCTGCTGCATGATGTCTCTGGGTGAAAACCCGGTCCAGCTCCTGGACGAGCGACGACGGCGCGTGTGAGTGTCGTGACCTCCTTGGAGGCATCGTCTCTAGAGACACGTTCGTTTATAAGCATGGCCGGCCTGCTGTCCACGGTTGCTTCGGACCGGTGGTGGCAAATCTGTCAGGCGGCATGAAGAAACGGGGTTGCCTACCTCACGCAAAGATGTCTGCTCTTCTGTTGATGGCCGTTGTCATTTCTGACAGTTGTTGGCTGCTTGCAGCGTTCCGCGGCACCTGGTGTTGCGTGGCGACCCCAGCACGGTGTGGGACAGCGTCGAAAGACAGCGCTTGCGGCAACGACAACTGGAGATGACTTGGCCCGTAGTGGACCGCGGCGGTTTGTTTCAACTCTGCTGAGCCTACCCGGTGCGGTACAACGTCGGAAGATGGCGCGGGCGACTTTCGACCTTCTGGCTACACAGGGCGGCGTCTTCGTGCGAGGGGGAAAGCAACGTGATGATTTCGAACCACGGCGGTGGTCGGGTGGCTTGGTTCAGCATCAGGGGGACGGGGTACTTCTTATTGCCGCCCCCGATGCTGAAACAAGACCTTTGCCGTGCACCCGGGGTCAAGGCGCACGGCAAACGTTGAGGACCCACGCGGCCGAGAAAATGCGCGCTGCTGAATAACGTTAAAAGTTTCGAAACGTTTGCCGTGCGTCCCTGATCTGACTCACGGCAAACATGGTACCGTAATATATGGTTTGGCCGGCCACGGGCCGGCCACAACAGCACACACGCACGCACGCACACCCCACCGCCGCCGCTCGTTTCCCCTGCCGCCCTCGACGCCCTCAACGCCGCCCCGCCCCCAACGCCGGCGGTTGCCCGCCCCCCACGCCGGCCC
>OAMR01000332.1:315126-331936 GCA_900205405.1 Echinochloa crus-galli
CGTAATCTCTATGTATTGCGACCAAATACCCCATATAGCGACCACTTGGAGGCGTCGCCAACAGCACCAAACGTCCCTCCTAAAATTGATATGCATGCCAGGTTAAAAAAGAAAAGGAAAAGATACAAGAGCTTTATATATAGTTATAATTTGTTAGCATTAGATATATAGGTAGTAATTAGTTGTTTATTTAAATTAGTTTGACATTATAGATATAGAATTGTAGATATATAATTTTAGACATTGTAGTTATATTTGACTTGTCATGTCTCTCAATTTGTCACGCAGGTAATTTCCATGTAGGTTTAGTTTATATAGGTATTTTCTATATATAGATATTAAATTTTAACCTGGCATGCATATCAATTTTAGGAGGGACGTTTGGTGCTGTTGGCGACGCCTCCAAGTCGTCACTATATGGGGTTTTTGGTCACGATACATATAGATTACGACGGGTTCATTCCGTCGGCAGGCGTTGCAATATGATCAGTCGCAATATGTTGCTGCAACGGTTCCAAAACGGCGTCGCAATAAAAAGAACGTGTTGCGACGGTGCCTGACGATGCAATTAGGTGAAGTAGCAACGACCGATGGCGTTGCAATACAGGTTATTGCAACAAAATGCGTCGTCGCTATAGTGGTTGTTGCGACCTGTTTGGTCTGTTGCAAACAAGCTCTGTTGCAATGAAAGAATCGTGTCGCAATACGATACCTGTCGTTGCAATTTGTATGTAGGCTATCCCAACGAAGTCATAATCCATCGCCATATGCTTGAGCTATAATGCAACCAAACTCGGGGTCATTGATGCATTATGCTTCAACCAAATCGCCACACTAATTGCCGTCGCCATACACGAAGAGGGTCAAGCAACAAATATGGTTCGTCGCCATATGATCCAACGAAATTGCAGCACTATGTGTCGTCGCCATACACGAAGAGATTCACGCAACCAACTATGCATCGTCGCCATAAGATTGAACCAATTCGCAACAATAATAACCGTCGTTATACACATAGATGGTGACGCTACCAACTATGGGTGGTCGCCATATGCTTTAACACTAGCGCAATACAAATTATCGTGGCTATACACGTTGACGGTCATGCAACCAAAGATTGGTCGTCGCCATATGCTTGAACAAAATCACAACGCTGATTTCCGTCGCTATACACGTAGACGGTCACGCAACCAAAGATTAGTCGTCGCCATATGCTTGAACAAAATAACAACGTTGATTTCCGTTGCTATACACGTAGATGGTCACGCAACCAAAGATTGGTCGTCGGCATATGCTTTAACCAAATCGCAACGCATACTGGCGTTGCTACATGGGTGTAGGAGTATCGCAACGAAGCATGCGTCGACGCTATATGCCCCAGTGATAACGCATCAGATAAATTTTGGTCGCCATATGCATGTACTATATCACTACGAACTATGGTCTGTCGCTACTGGCATAGAGGAAAGTGCAACGAAATATTGGTCACCATAGGACACACGGTTGTTGGTGGTCGTTACAACCCAATTTTGACCACCAATACTCGAAAATAAATGAGGCTTTATGCAACATTCCATGTACTTAGGTTTTAGTTCTAATAAAGTTCCACGAGTTTTGGTGAGTGTCATGTTTGCAGGTACACCTACGACAAATACGTGCTATAGGAGTCGGAATTGACCGATTCGGCTGAACGACATGATTCGGCCGGTTACCCCCCATAGCCGTACGAGTCACCGGGAGCTGTCCACATCAACGATGACCAAGCGACCACAACTTACGACACGTGGACGACCGCCAACTCATCCCGGAGCACCGACACGTCATCCTAGGCCAGAACAACATGAAGCCAAGCACCAAGAAGTAGCCCAGGAGGTCCACAAGCAAGAGTCGGTGCTGGGGAGGCCGGCCACGGGCCAGGCTCAGTTCGGCCGAACTCCCCAATTCGGCCGAACCGACCCCAGCACCTGAAACCGACCCTAGGAGAGCATCCAGGCCATCCAACACTCAAGGCGGTGGATCTGATGGTTCGGCCGAACCAGGTCAGTTCGGCCGAACTGATCTGTTCGCCCGACTCCGCTGGATTCGGCCGAATCGACCTCCTGCCGCCTCAAACTCCCTTGCATGCTACTCCAGCTCCACCGACTTGGTTCAGCTATAAATAAAGGGGTCACTCACTTGTATGAACACACACCAATTGGGAGCAAGTCTCCATTCTCTTCTTTCAAGATGTAGAGTTAGGCTAGTCCTGTTGGGAGTTAGAGTCAGGGTCGAGCTTCGCTCGGAGTTCCGGAGAGTCGTCTTCTGGAGTTCTGGTAAAGCTCTTGCATCTTTTCCTTTTCTTTATGTACGACTCTGAGTAATCAATATATTTCCTCTTCTATAAGTTCTCTCCTAATTCTTTGTCTTAGCTGGTTCCTCGTTTCTGCTCAATGCTTCCGGTGAATTGTCATTGGGGTATTGACATGATTGCTTGCTCTTTCTAGGAGAGTAAGTAGTTACTGTCTAGTATAGGCGTGGTGCCCAGACTAGATGGTAACCTTGGTTTGCACTCGAGTCCACGGTTGTGTGGTAGCCGTTAGGTGGTGACAGCCCTATACGGCCTACGTAGTCCACCACGTCCGGCTCGACCCGTAGGAGCCTCCTGCGGTTGTTCTCTGACACCCCTTCTCATCCCTTTCTGAGTGTCGGGTGCTCCGCTTCCCGAAGCCGAGATAATAGAACTAGGAAAAGAACCATAGATGCTATTCTCCATATTAGTCGTAACCTTTTCTAGAGTTATCTCAAGGCCAATAGAAGTATATAGGAATCTTCTCCTGTCTCGTTGTCCTCCCACTAGCTAGACCGCTCTTCTATCCATATCTTGGACTTCTCCTTGTGTGTGTCACATGCATATCACTCCTATCCTATCCTTTATCCCTGCGTTGTTAGCCGGTACTTTAGTTAGTAGTTACATCCTTGTTAATAGTCGATACACTTTATCCAATGCTTCCCTGCGGAATTATAAATACGATACCTAGGAATACTCCCGGGTGAAATGCTACATCGGTATCCGTGCGCTTGCGGATTTATATCTGTATCGTAAGAATACCAATGAACACTCATTGCACCATTACTAGGATTGGCAATCCTGATAGTGGACCGTAAGAAATGTCAACAAGCATTTCTGGCGCCGTTGCCGGGGAAGCAATTGGCGAAAGATATTGATGATTGACATTGGTGTCTACTAACTTAATCTACCGCTAGCATTAGCGGGATCAACCCTGTTTGCTCAAGTTTGTTTCAAACAGGAGGAAAGCAAAGAGCCCAGGGTGCCCGATCATGCAGGATTCAGGTCGCCGTATGCATGTACTATATCACTACGAACTATGGTCCGTCGCTATTGGCATAGAGGAAAGCGCAACGAAATATTGGTCGCCATAGGACACACGCTGGATGCCCACCATCCCCAATTTATGATTCTTTAATGCAGCAAAAATAGTCAAAACATATAGACTGGTGCAACAAATGTACATTCATATCTTTCAAGACCACAATTCTTCATATAACAGAAGAAAATTCTGCACATTAGAGTATGCACTCTTGTCCATCACTCACATTATAATGTAGTGTCAAAGTTTTTACAGACCCTAGCATCGCAACAGTTTGGGTATCACTCCCACCCAGTATTGTTGATGGTCTTCATCATTTCTGGAGCTGAGGTTTGCTTGAAGGCTTGTGCTTCTTGTTTGGCAAAGGGTTTTTGTTGGCCGATCTTGAGTCTTTTATCGTCTCCAGAGCTTCTGTTTCCATGCAAGTCTGAATGTAAAGAAATTAGAGAATTAGATCATCTGAACCCAATTTGTCTTGGAATGAGAATATATGCATCAACATATGGATTGGAACTTGAAAAATATAAGTGGCATTAAGAAATGACAATTCAGTTAGTACATACCTCTTGTGTTCTCTTCCTTCCCGATCGAGTCTTAGACTGACTCTGCAGCGTGTTTGAAGAGATATATCTTGGAGGTACAGCAGAAGGTGCAGCACGATTATCACGTTTGTCGCTGAACAGTGTCTTGGTAATCCTGGCACTTGCATGACAGTTGGTAGGTGGCACAATTTCTTTATCTTTTGTCACGGCGGTGCTTGGTGGATGCATCTGGAATGTATAGTTTTATATTGGAACTATATCAGCTGTGATTGAAAGCACGACACCATGATGTTCGGTGTTGTTACCTAGGGTGCTGTTACATGATCCTGCACAACTGGTTGTTGACACTTCTTACGGTCCACTATCAGGATTGTGAATCCCAATAATGGTGCAAGGAGTGTTCATTGTTATTCTTACGATACAGATATAAATCCGCAAGCGCACGGATACCGATGTAGCATTTCACCCGAGAGTATTCCTAGGTATCGTATTTATATTTCCGCAGGGAACCATTGGATAAAGAGTATCGACTATTGACAAGGATGTAACTACTAACTAAAGTACCGGCTAACAAGACGGGGGTAAAGGATAGGATAGGAGTGATATGCAAGTGACACACACAAGGAGAAGTGTAGGATAGAGATAGAAGAGCGATCTAGCTAGTGGGAGGACAACGAGTCAGGAAAGGATTCCCATGTACTTCCACTGACCTTGAGATATCTCTAGCAAAGATTATAGCTAGCATGAAGAAAGGCATCTATGGTTCTCTTCCTAGTTCTATTATCTCAACATCGGGAACGGAGCCAGCGACACACAGAAAGGGATGAGAAGGGGTGCCACCAACATCCGTCATCTTACAGGGAGCCTACCATAAGAGCCAGGCGTGATGGGATACGAAGGCCGTATAGGGCTGTCACCACCTAACGGCTACCACCTCCGTGCCAACTCAGAGATATTCCAAGGGTACTATCTAGACTAGGTACCATACCTACGCTAGACAATAACTACTCACTCTCCTAGAAAGAGCAAGCAATCCCGTCAATACCCAGTGACAATTCACCACAAGTATTGAGCAGAAACGAGGAACCAGCTAAGATAAAGAATTAAGTGAGAACTTAAAGAACCAGACTACAATAGCTTATAACCAGGACTAGACATTCTACACTTACTCGCGAAATAAATGTAGAACAAATAACTCAAGCAAAGGCGGAAGATAATATATTAAATACTCATAGTCTTGCATAAAGAAAAGGAAAAGATACAAGAGCTTTACCAGAACTCCAGAAGACAACTCCAGAACCCCGAGCGAAGCTCGACCCTGACTCTAACTCCCAACTGGACTAGCCTAACTCTACATCTTGAAAGTGGAGAATGGAGACTTGCTCCCAAGTGGTGTGTGTTACAATGAGGAGAGAGGGTCTCTATTTATAGTGGAGAGGTGCCTTGGGGGAGTGGAGTTCCTCTAGGAATATTCCCCTCATCTTCCTCTCCTTGTGCCAAGTGTCCAGGCCAAACCGTCATTGCGCATGTGCTTCTTCAGGCTTAATCCGCGAGAGGGACCTCCAGGCCAACCAGCAGGCGCCATGTGTCCCTGCTGTGTGCCGCCTTGGGCATGCAAACCTGCAGAGGCGGTTGGCGTGGCCAGCGGCCAACGCCCGGGCGCCACGCGTCCTATGCAGTACCGCCTCCTGCATGTGCCGTTACCGCCTCCGCGCAGGGGTCCATGGGTCAGTGGCCCTGAGCCACGCGTGCGGTGCTGCTTGCAGCTGCTGGTGGGCCCCACCTGCATGCGTGCTGACGCTGGCTCGGGCGCGCGCCTGCGCGTGGGCCGTTGCTGCTGTCTCCCGCGTTGACTTCCTGCGCTGCTCGTGTGGGCTGCCTGCATGCACCGCTGGCCTGTGTGTATGCGTGCTGCGCGCGCAGCTTCTGCTGGCCGCTGGCCTACACGCACGCATGCATGTGCTGCTTGCTGTGTGTTGCATGTGGGGGGCAGCACCTGCACGTGGGGCCGCCTTGCCTCCTGCTGTGCTTGTGCGTGTTGGCATGCTGCTGCTGCTATGCATGCTGGCCTGCAGGTGGGTCCCTGTGGGATATGGGTACCTCTGGGCCCACTGTCAGACCAGACCACCGCGGCCAAGGCCCACCTCTGACAGGCCCATGAGCCGACCCCTACGCGGCCCATACGGGCTCCCTGACTTGATGGACAAGATAATGAAGACCCGGCGGGCGGCTCGTCCGGATATCCAGGGATATTCCAGTTGTAACCGACCCGGATTAGAGTCCTGGTCGGAGTCAAGTAGGTTTAGATGGAAACCGACTTGTAAACCCTAGCCCGCTACCCTATATAAAGCGGCCTATGGCACCAACATAGAACACAACGCAAGATCACGCATCTCATCCTGTAAACCATACGCTCGCCCGAACTCCCTGAAGCTCGGTCGAGTAGCCAGCAATACAAACGACGCCACCGACACAGGACGTAGGGTATTATACCTCCGGGTAGCCCGAACCTGTCTAAATCAGTGCCTCCTGTGTACCATCAAGTCGCTAGTTCATCAATCGCCCCGCCTACAAATCAACCACTCGGGTACCCCCAGGTGGATTGCCGGTCCTAAGGTCCGACAGTCCCACCAGGTGTGCAACGCTTGGAGTTTAATATCTTTTCATCCTGAACTCCGGTTGATGCAAATAATATGTCCGCGGAAATCGTCTCGACAAGCTCTTCTCATTGGTGGACTCTAATCTGGCATTTGAGATCGTTTGTGCTCGTGATAATTCTGAGTCCATTTCTAGCCCGAACGACGGAACGCCTATTTAATACCGTTTTTGGGTATAATCCTGCATAGCACTTAGAAACACCAAGACTTGTGGAAATAGTCAGTATAAGCCTAGTTATGCATGGAATAACATCTATATGCCATTTATTTACCGAGACTTTGGCGGTGAAAATCGGCCAAAATCAGGCCGTAACAACCGCCAACACTGGTGTTGCAGGAATGTCTTCCTCCTGCCTCGTATGTATAGCTTCATTAGAACTATTGTTGATGGTTTTAGAGGGAGTCTGCACATTGTGAAAGATGGCAGGTGAGAGATAAGTGGCATAAATATGCATTTTCTCAATCACAACCAAGTATAGTCGTTACCATGTTCATTGTGTCTTCGCTCCGCACTAATGCTATTGCAGCAGTGCCGACCTCTTCGACCCTACGTTCAACTGGACCTGTACTGTTGTTGGATTGAGGTGTACTCTGCTTATTTGAAATGATGGAAGGTAAGATATTATTAGCTACATTGGCCAAGTTATGAACACAGCAGGTACAATCATCTGGTTACCTCTGAACCTGGCAGCAAGTGTTTGATAGGCTGGATCATCTTTGCAAATTGTTCCTCCATTTGCTTTTGCACCATTTCCTTGAATTCTTCTTTCTCGCGTGCCTTGTCAGCTTCATGGTTCTTGAGTATTTCTTCCAGCTGACGTTCTCGTGCTTCGACCTTATCGAGCTTCTCCTGTAACAACCTCTCCCGATACACTCTGCTGCTTCTTTGAGTGGCCATGTAACCATAGCCACGTGACATGGAGGATTTGACATGTGTTCTTTCCTTGTATGTTTCCTGGAAAATGTTATCTTCTTGTTCATCTTGCGGAGTGGAACTTGTGCCTTCATCCCCCTCCTCTTGATTTGTTAGTTCAGCTAATTTCCTGACTGTACAATCCTGTGGGCAAGAAATAATTGTAAGATAGATTACCCCGTGCCCATGGTTTGATTCAAACTTAAACGAGTGTTATGTGCACGCAAGGTTACAATCAAATTTATACTCACATAAATAGTCTCAGCCACCTCATTTCTCCATTTTCCATCCCTAGAGTGAGTAATCTTCCAAAGCTCCAACTGGCGTGGCTCAACACCCGTTTGGGGATCTCGCTGTGATTGCACCAATACACGGCATCAATATATGATATTCTTATGTAGATAGTGAGAGATGAGAATATTGTAACCAATCTTTACCTTTTCCCAACTCCACTGAGAGTAAGGTTTCGAACCCCCAGTATGATTGCTAGCCACATGGCCGCGATTGCCTGAGTTCTAGATGCTTGCATTCTGCAAGGAGTGAACCAGTGATGTTAAGCGATGAAAGGTTGAACTCATCTTCTATATAACTAACAATGTTGTTCTTTAATTTAGTAGGAAAAATTGTACCCTGAATGTTTTAGTTCCAAAGTAGTGGCATAAATAGTGCCACTCCACAATGTTTAGCTCAGCAGGCTTGTGCCTCATTCTATCCTCATAACTATCGAACGCCTTGTATGTAGCACTCAAGTCTCCTCGCCAACCTTCGTAGCGTGCGTGAGCAATCTTCAATATCTTTTCCTCTGGATTATGAATGCCCTCAAAATCCCATGTTTCCTGGTGGGAAGGAAACTTGTTATTCATGCATGATTCAATCATAACATTGGATACGTACAAAAAAGAGGGAACGCATCTGCTATATAACATTAACAAGGTGAATGCGGTGGACAGTGACTTACCATTACATCTTCTACAATTTCATTCTTGACTACCGGATGCACATCACTCCAATGTCGGACTCCAATTAGTGGAGCATTCACCCTAGTATTTACAACAATATCATCAGCAAAGGTACGTCTGTTTTCTCCACAGGGACCACCCAACTTTGATGAAAATTGGATTTTCAACTTTTTGCTGCCAGATCTTGATCTCTTGACAACTGAAGATAACCCTCTCAGGGTTCCACGGCCAACTGGCTTGCCCCCTACTTGCATTCACACCAGAGAAAATAACATTCACTGCTGAACAATAGCAGTTGTAGAAACCAATGAAAGAATAAGGAGTTCATATTCTGGAGGTGTAGAGCTTCTATAACCTTTTGTCTTCCTTGGTCTCCTAGCATACAATGGAAGTTGTGGTGGTTGCATAGTTTCTGGTGGCGGCGTCGGGCTGCTGTCATTGCTCTCATCTTGTTGGAGTACGACTAGTTCTGTAGGTTTAGCTTGAGCTTTATCAAACGCCCTAAAAAAACACATGTACGTACTTAGTAGGTTCACATTTTTCATCACAAATAAGCTGCAGTCGACAAGGATAAAGGACTTATTAACTCCTTTGATAGCTCTGATACTAGTTAACCATTTACCCGAACGTTGTAATTGTATCCTCCCTGAACTCATCGTGAAGGTCTGCAAATTAATTAGAAACACTGGTATGAGAATAATGTGCAGTCAAGGCTACATGTTGCTAGTGTACAACAATCAACATACGTACCACATTCGTCGTCCTGTTTTTCAAGCAAATATTTGTATTCATCAAGATAAAAGTCCTCTTCATCATCAGAAAAAGAACCATCAGCACCATTCGGCTCATGCCCCCTGCCTCCTTTGTCGTTTCAGGGGTGTAACACTAACCGCCCCTGCATCAGCAGCTGTTTTTGACATGACCAACCTTAATTTCCTCTCATTGGTTGAACCCACATACCGAATCATTTGAAGTATATCTTTCTTAGATTTAATTTCTATAAGACTCGCTCTACTGGTATCATCTTCATTTCTCTTCATGTAGTACGTGTAGTCCCGCTGCTCAAATCCAAGCGATTCTTTAACATCTGCCGGGGCAGTAACGTCTATAACATCCTTGTCCAATTTAGAAGAGAAGTATCGTACTCCTTCCCCACGACTTTCGACTAGTACAGTCCACACCTCACCTGTAAATTCGGATTCTTTACACGTGCACATAAATATTAATACAGCAGCATGGAAAACTTGGTGTATGCATATATGTATATATATACTCGTTGGAAGTATGTGAAAAATAAATATGTAGTGGTCAAATAGCACAATGCCTATTCAGTTTCACAACAACAGTTACTTTATGTTAAAATTTTTTAGATAGATATAGACCTGCATGAGCACATATTGGGAGTTTATGTTTGAGATCCTTTCATCTAGGGGTTTTAGTGACAGATGGGTAAACTGGATGCAAAGCTCAGTAAAAGGTGGCTCTGCAGGGTTCAATCTGAAAGGGGAGGAGAGTAATCTTAAAAAGATTTTGTTCCTTCTGTTTCAGCGCTGTATAAAATGAAAAACCTTCATGCCTTTTAATTAACGCTGGGGCTTAATCAAATTTTCCCTGGTGCAAACATGTGACAACACATCACGGGCCTAATCAAATTTTCCCTAGTGCCTAACTGAGCGACTTGTATAAGATGCGCCAATATATAGAAGAACGACACGGCAACGATTCATTGACAAGTGAGAACCCTAGATGGGATTAAAGGTATATCTAATCGATTGCATGGAGGGAACAATGTAACTACTGCACACAATTTTATCATGAAAGCCAGGAAACTCATCAAGAAGGTGTAGAGCGAAGCGGCCGATATGCACCTGACATTATGAAGGTCAACTTCGAGGTCGACGACATCAATCCCATTTCGTTGTTCCACGGGTTCTCCATTGCTGGCCATGGATGGCCTCGAGGTGCGCCAGGGCAGATCGAGGAACCATCCTGATCCCCCTCCGGCCTCCATGTTCCCCTCGTCGTTGCCTTCCTGAGAAGACCAGATACAGTAACTATGGTCGCCGCCGCCGCGCGAGGTTTGGGGGGACGTGGGATGAGGACGCCTTATTTAAACTGGTGGTAATGGCTGGATGTGAAAATTTTTTTTGGCTGAAAACGTTCTGAGGCGATATTTAACTTGGGTGTTAATCTGGCGCGCTGGGAAAAATTTTTTTGGCAAAAAATAGTGCTGAGTTTTCCCTCCTGCCGCATGTAGTGGGTCCCACATGCTCAATTCTGGATATTGAAACTATGGAATTTGTACTACAATATTTATTCATTCACATGGTATAAGAAGCTATGCCATAGACTGCTCTGTCACACCCTAAAATTTTCAATTTTAGGATGTGAATAATAAACTTAATTAATACAACGATTTTCTATAATTTCTAAAATTTTTCTAAGCTGTATTATAATTTAATTTTCTCGGAATTTAGTATAGGAAAATTTCGTTTCCTAAATTAAATAAAAATAACATAGGCTGCAACATTGTGTGGCTTGCATTCTTGCTGGTTGTATTAGTGCCTTTATGTGTGCAAAATTTTCAAAAACACGTTTAGAAGCCTAATGGAAATTTTTCAGAGTTTTCTGTAATTTATTCCTATTTTCCCTAGAGCAAATTCCAATTTTTGGAGCATGCTAAAATTCTTTTCATGAGCTCCAAATACATTATTTGGGTTCCTCATGTCCAAATCTATCTCTAGGATTTTCACTAGGATTTCTGGAATTTTTGGAGTATTTTTCTTGGTTTAAATATGAATTCTGGAATTATTTCATAACCAGAAAATTAATTATTCCTAAAATTAAAATCACCCTAAATCTTAGTAGACCAGTCCTCACCCAAAATTGACCCAATTTTAGTCCAAATCCATCCCATCACTTTGTTGGGCTAAATTCCAAAGCCCATTAGTGTCTCTAAAAGCCTATTAGCATTGAAAGGGACTAAACTATGTTTTGGTCCCCATATTGCTAATGGACATGGAGGTGAGAAGTTTTCTCCCTATATATACAGACCACCTCTTCTCCAGAAAAGGCACACAATCGACTCCTTTATAGGGAGGCCCCTTGAATGGGATTCCCTAAGGTAGTCTTTTTCCACCATATCTTCTACTAGTGCCCATTCTTCGTCTCGTCCGCCGAGCCTCCTGTCGTTTTTGGCCTCAAGATTTCGCCTCAAGATTTTCAGTAAGTCCCTCAACGAATCTTATAATTTTCCACCATATTCGTTTAGTATTTCTTTCGTAGAAAAGTCCCTGCTAGCTTCAAGTGCCGTTAGTCCTTAGTTTCCAACGTTTTCTGAAAATTCGACTAGATTCTTGAGCTGCTCACTGTTTTGACCATAACTTTTGATCTCCTTAACCAAATCTAGCAAAGAAATACATTTTAGATATCTACAGAAAATTTCCTACAACTTTCGTTGAAGGAGTCAGGTCAGAATATGGTTATAACTAGGTCGAAAATATTTAATTAGGTTCCTGCACAGATTTTCACCCTCAAACAAATTCTGATAGGTGCACTAAATCTTGTGTCGTTTTTTGATAGTAGCTCCTAAAATCGTGATATTTTGCCAGAAGATAGATCATCAAATGCTGAAACTAACCCAACTGATTCACATTAATCGCATGTCTAGAACTCGAGATATGGAATAAACAAGCAGACTATGTCATATGGTGACGAGAATTGATCAAGCCATAACTTTCTCGTTTTAGCTCTGTTTCGATCCGTTTTGGTTGCGTTAGATTCATATAAACTTCAACTACGTGTTAGCACTGTTATTTACACCATACTTTATTTCTGAAATTTATTTATTATTAATTTGGTTAAAGACTAATTACACGTGCTTTCTTAAATAAAATCTAATTAAGTTCTACACATCGGTTTTCCTTGTTAAATATTAATTTGATTAATATTATTCAATGAGTTTATACATAAAAATTCAAGTAGGTTATATCTCGGTTTTTATAAGCTAATATTTATATGCTTAATATTCATTCAATGTGTTTGTAAATAAAAGTTGACTAAGGTTATATCTCGATTTTCATAAATAATATTAACATGATTAATATTTAAGGCAACTAGCCTTTCTAATTAAAAAGCAACCTAAGTTAAACTTGGGCTTTTCACAAATGAGTGTTAATGAGGTTAATATCAATATAAATATGTTTCTATCATAAAATTGATTAGATCAAACACGACTCATAAATTATTCGATTAGATGTTCCCATATGATTTATTTTAAGTTAATACTTTAACTAGAATAATTTCTACTTGAACATTTGCAAGTAAAATATGACTAAGTTTACTTCGTCTTTTCTAAAGGTTAAAAATATAATTTGTATTCATTATTTATACACGGTTTTACTTAATGAAGCTTATGGTCTTTCGTTAAATACCAAACTTTCGATAGTTGTATCTTTTTAACCATAGCTTCGTTTATTTTTAGTGTTTCTTGCGCTCATGTAACCGTAGTAACGAGCCCTATCCATTAGTACGCTCTTTTAAAGCTTTTCTTTTGATTGGTGTATTGTTCTTAGTTGTACTTGTTTGTTTGCTTGTATAGTTATATGCTTGCATGCCTGTGTTCGATGATTGCTACGAGTAGACGGAACGTTGTTCAAATGAAGAAGACTTTGGAGATAATCTGAGCAGCTATACTTTGGAGAAAGGCAAGTGTCCCTAACCATCCTTCTATCTATGCTTATTTACAAGACCATATGATTTAATTGGAACATGGAGAACCACCCAGGAAAATAGTGCAACCATGAGTACTATATGGCTCTGGTCTTGGTGGAATAATTAGAGACTCTAGTTTGTGCATGTCTTACCGAAAGGGCATGGGGGGGAGACTTCGACGAGGTATAGCTCGGTCCTCTTGAGCTGTGAGCTTTGGTAAGAGACAGATCTCATTAGGGAGGGTTATGCTTTGCTTCTGAACCGGAAACCTTAGCGGGTTACTATTTACTAAGGAATCTTTGTAAAGGCCTCGTAGCGTCCCTATGCGGTCACACCTCGGTAGTGTGATTTAAGAGGATTGGCCCCCTCGGCTTGGTTGGGTTTAAAGTTCTTTTGAACTTTTACGCGGCTTATGGTGAAAGTGTGCAACCTCTGCAGAGTGTAAAACTGATATATCAGTCGTGCTCATGGTCAAGAGCGGCCTGGACCCTCACATGAGTAATTTACTTAAAGTTGATAATTAATTTGATCTCTGGTTATTTCTTGTGGCCTTGCTGAGTACCAACCATAAGTGTACTCATCCTTGCTTACCGCTGCCCAGAAAGAAAAGTTGTGCGAAGCTGATGAAGATGATGCTGAGTTCTAGGCGTACGCAACCCCCAGTCGTTTGCCTGTGAAGATTGGAGCCTTCGTTTCCAGGATACGCTGTATACTCTAATAGACTTGTAAGTCATTTATATAGTTTATTTACGTGATACTGCATCTTTTATTCACTACTGTTATACTGTATGTGTGAAACTTGATCCTGGCACACATACAGGGTGCATCTGGTTTATTTTCTAAAACCGGGTGTGACATGCTCAAATTTGTACTACATGTTATTACCACTTTTGAATTTGATAAAACAACCTAAATAAATATTTTAGACCTTGAAGAGTTATGAAACTTTATTATTCAACATTTTCCATTTCACCTCATTGAGTGTAACAAAATCTTGGTTGTATTTGTCCATTTTTGAATGTGAAAACCTTTCTGGATATAAGAATGACATGTGGGTCCGGCTGTCAAATTTCCGTTAAAGACTGACATGGGGTGAACCAGAACTTCAGTAGCAGAGTACTTGACTACATCACCACTACATACATACTGAATTCCATTGTTCTTAATCTACCACATACCAAACATGAATTCCATTACATTAAAACACAAAAAAGAAACCGTAGGAAACCAACAGACAGCTGCCAATGACACATCTTCTTAGGGAACCTCCTCAGTCATAAATTTCATCATCGAAACCGTATTCATTTTGCTGCAGCTTCCGTTTGATAGCTCTGCGAAGCTTTTCCGCCATTTGTCGTACCTGACATTTTAGGATGGGGTTAGTTACGAAAATGGAAAAGGCTAAAGTCCAAAAAGCCTCACATAATTTTAGCTTCCTATCTGAATGCCAAAAAACAGAATGAAGATCGAAAGTAAACAGAATCAAGATCGAAAGGATTACAGTGATGTTACACTTGAAGTTTAGGAACATCACCTCCCTACCAGACGGAACTGGATCACTGGTAACCTCGTCGTTGCTTTCACCAGTTATCACCAACCTACAGAATATCTTCTCGAACTCAACTGAGAACTTGTGTTCGGGGCCCTTAATTCCAAAAGAAAAA
Source organism: Echinochloa crus-galli (assembly GCA_900205405.1). Taxonomy (NCBI): domain Eukaryota; kingdom Viridiplantae; phylum Streptophyta; class Magnoliopsida; order Poales; family Poaceae; genus Echinochloa; species Echinochloa crus-galli. The sequence goes on from OAMR01000332.1 coordinate 329,943, forward strand.
CAAAGATCACAATAATGACCAAAATTTGTAACTAACATATCCAAAATAGTGCCTGGATCATTGTATTATAGGAGGAGAATTGATCCAATTACAAAAACCCCACTAGAACTAGCATAGTATCAAAAGAAAACCCCAATCCCTGCTGCAAACTTACCACATCTGCAAATGGTTTATCCAGTTTTGGACTGTTTGGATCGTCGGCCCACATGTCATACAACACCACAAGGGTTTTTTTCTTTTGCAATGGCCCCTATCATGACATCAGAAATTCTAACACTATTTCACTGAATCAAGTAATTAAGTATGTGGTAACTAATCTGAATCAGTAAATATACCTACCAAATGTGAGTATTTATCTAGCATCATAGAATCTAGCAAAAGTAATTCTTGGTCCACCATAAGTGAATCTAGCAACATTGATTCTTGGTATACCATCAGTAAATATACCTACCAAAAGTGAGTCTGTATCTAGCATCAGAGAATCTAGCAAAAGTGATGCTTGGTCTATCATAAGTGAATCTAGCAAAATTGATTCTTGGTCTACCATCAGTGAACCTTGCAGAAGTGAATCTAGCGAAAGTGATTCTTTATCTACAATGCATTCAATCTTAATGTCACAATTCCCCTATCGAGCATCCTGGCAGGGAAGCATTCGTTCGAAAAAATGCAAACTGTACCAATCTTACCACATGTGCTCCTGCATCCTTCTCTTTCCCCATGCTTGGGCCTGGGGTTGCAGACGGCAACGAGGTGGTTGCGGTACCGTGGCTTGCCGATGGCCCCGCCGTGGACGAGGGGAGGCGGATTGGAGAAGGACGCGACGCCGCCGGTGAGCGTGGGGACGGAGGCACCGAGGTCGCCGAAGACAGCTCGTCGCGTGCTTGCCTCCGGGAGATGTGGTCGCTCCGCTTGCGCCTAGCCATCGTCCGCTTGCGCCCAGCCATCGTCGTTGCCCCGATCCGTACGCAAGCTGCGGCAGGATCTAGATGTAGGCGGCTTAGGGTTTTGCAGGGGGAGGAACAGGGCAGGACCAAAGCAGGGAGGCCGCAGATTTTTGTTTCGGCAGAATATCCAATTTCGTCCTTGAAGTATCGACCAAATCACAATTTCGTCCCTGAACGAGACATATGAGGAAGTTTATTCTGAATCTTTTCCTCCACACTTTTCTTCAATTTATTCCGATTCTTTCCAAACACAAAAAAGAGCCAGCTAGATCATGAATTCATGAATTCCCGCTGGATCAACCAAATACCAAATTGATCACAACATAAATCAACCCGCAAAGATAGAATATCGATTGATTGAAGGTTGCATATACTTCCTCGATCCGTTCTTGACTATATGACTGAGGTGGTATATTCTTTTAGTCTACTAACAACCATCACACATAGATCCTACATAATAAGAAGTTTATTCAATTTTGTACTACATGATATTACCACTTTAGAATTTGACAAAATGACCCAAATAAATAATGCAGACCTTGAAGAGTTATGAAACTTTGTTATTCAACATTTTTCCATTTGACCGCATTGAGTGAAACAAAATATTGGTTGTATTTGTCCATTTTTTGAATGTGAAAACCTTTCTGGATATAAGAATGGCATGTGGGTCCGGCTGTCAAATTTCCGTTAAAGACTGACATGTGGTGAACCAGTACTATTTTTTGTCGCCAAAATCCGTTTCATAGATCATGATGATGTTAAAATTGTGCCTTGGCCTTTATCGACGCCTTGGCCAGCAGCAGCCTCGCCCTGGCCGCTTCTGGCCACATACAGCCTCAACCAGCCAACTGCGGCCACCCTCTGGCCGGCCATTTCTGTTCCCAAAATTCTCACGCGCTTTCTTCCTCCCTCGCCGCCTATAACCGCTTCCACCCCTCCGATCTCCGCCGCCACCGTCTCACCCACCTGCATCACGACGATGGCCCGACGCACGCACCCAGCTCGCAAGCAGCCGCGCGACGCTGCTGGTCGCTTCTCGCGAAGTCCGTC
>OAMR01000332.1:344188-379512 GCA_900205405.1 Echinochloa crus-galli
CGTGTGGCTAATGCTGGCAGAGGTAAGCTACTTCTTCCGCATCCTCTGTGGTAAGGAGTTATCTCGGACACTGGTTGCACAATTGGAAGTTTTAGCTCCGGTCTTGCTTTGTAAGTTGGAGAAGATCTTTGCGCCCACATTTTTCAATCCGATGCAGCACATGATGTTGCACCTCCCAACTGAGGCACGATTGGGGGGCCCTGTGCATGGCTGTTGGTGCTATGCAATTGAAAGACAACAAAAGGTTCTTCGAACCAAATGTAAAAACAAATGCAAAATTGAAGCTTCAATTGCAGAGGCATACTGTACTGAGGAGGTGACAAACTTTACAACAAGATACTATGCTGACACTCTTCCTAGTGTGCATAATCCACCCCCCGTTACAATGCCGATGATAATGAGTCTAACCTTAGCCTCTTCATGGGGCAACTCGGAAGTGCAAGTGCTTCGACTTCTAAGAACATGCAATGTGAAGAATGGCGCAGAATCATGATTTATGTGTTGACCAATCTATCTGAAGTGCAACCATACATTCAGTAAGTTCTCAATAAAGTAGTTATCGATTGTTGTTAGGTTATGATCACTATATTAATGGTATCCAACCCCCTCGTTCGTACAGTGAATTTATTGGAAAATTCTGGAGCCAACGAAGGGAGCCGACCCAGCGGGAAGTTGATACCCTTCTTGATACGGGCGGGGGACATGGAAGACCAGATTTCATTTCTTGGTTCAAGCACAAGGTACAGTCGCACTTTACATATGTCTGACAATACACATTCCTCGTACGTGCTGATAAATAAATGAAAGGTCTTGCTTGTACTTGCAGGGCCAAACTGATGGGTCTATGGATCCTGAGTTGATACAAGTTTCACTTGGGTGTGACTCTAGGGTCATGTCATATGGCGGCTATGACGTGAACGGATACCGCTTTCACACACATAGGCACGAGCAGAGTCGGTCCAATCGAAGAACCACAAACACCGGAGTTTGTAGGAAAGGCAATGATGGCAATGACTATTATGGAAGAATTGAAGAAATCTATCAACTCACGTTTTGTGGTCGCAAAAAACTTAAACCTGTGATATTCAAATGTCACTGATTTGATCCGAATGTTAAGCGAGAGAACCTTAATATTAGACTAGTCAAAATTCTCCAGTCATCCGTCTATGCAGGAGACGATGTCTATTGGCTCAACAAGCCACACAAGTGTATTATCTCTCATACCCGTGCAAAAAGGACAATCTGTTGGGTTGGGATGTTGTGTACAATGTATTGCCACACGGTAGACTACCTGTCCCAAATAATGAAGATTACAACATAGACCCAAATACATACGACGGAGAGTTCTTCCAAGAAAATGGGCTATCAGGCAGTTTTGTGATAGATTTAACTGAGGCGATCGAAATAGAAGATGATGAAAGTGGTGATGACTCGGACGCTGGAGATGAGGTTACTAATGACAGGACGTAGAACTACTAGAGAAAATACAATTAGGGATTGATGAAGACATTTTGTCGGGGACCGAAGGGGTCCCTTAACTACCCAGGTAACCACCCTCAAAAAACACAAATAAGTACTATCGTCAAACAGCAACCCACGCCAGGGACGCCATGTAGCCCATCACCAGCCATTCCGGCCCAGCAACAGCCCACGAAGAGACCGCGCTCTCACACCCAAAACTCCGCCCCGCTCGAGGGTTCCGCACCACCCCTCGAGCCACATACCGCCCTCTGCCTCGCTCGAGCTCTCCTCCAACCCCTCGAATAGGTGCCACGTCAGCCGGGACCAATGGTTCCAATTCTATCACCAGGCGCGGAAGTCAAAGGGGAAATCTTCCTCGCACGATACCCCTGACAGAATCCGGGAACACTGTGCCCATTGCAAAGGGGACAGGGGAGAGCCGCGCAGAGCATGCGCAGCACTGTACCTCTGGTGTAACTGACCCTGACCGTACCTCAGCACAGTTCCATCGGGGCCCCCCATCTACCACACGGCAAGCCACCCCCAAACGGGAGTGAAGGACCAGTAACCAAGGGTAAACCCTAGTCAAAACGGCTTTACTTGACAGACAAGGAGCTCCCAACCCTTGCCAACCACGTCTCCGGACGACAAAACGTATGCCGTAGCGACGGTAGGCTGTACACCTACATCACCTGCTCTCGCCCCCAACAGAGGGGGTCCCCCATGGCAAATACAGAAGGTTGTCGGGCCACCCAGGCGGAGGCCGCCCCATACAGGTACGGCTTGTCCCTGGTGACAGGATAAAAGCCGGCCGTACCGGCTCGACGGAGCAGGCCATATTCCCCTGGTCATCATGACTGGTCTAGCGCAAAGCTACGACCTACATAGCACTGACCTCTCCAACCACAATCCCTCGGGAGGGCACGAAACCCCCTCGGGCAAGGAATCGACATCACCTCGACCACCTCAAAGCAGTCCAAGACAACACCTCGAGGCCTCGACAGGAAGGAAGCAAGGAAGCCCCGTACCGGGTGATCCCCAACCAAGAGAGGAGCGCGACCGGAGCCAGCGTGTCCCCTCTGCAGGATACGTTGTACGAATCACACTGTAGCCCGTACTGTACCCACAACTGTAATCCGTCTCCCCCTTGAACTATAAAAGAAAGAGACGGAGCCCTGTAGAACGGACCCCGACATAGTTCACACGCCTTGGCTCACGCTGAGACATGAACACACACTCGCTATTGTCAACAAGCTCAATACCCTCACCACCCCCTCAGGGACTTGGAGAACGCCTCTCCTCTCCCGCATCCACTTGTAGCCCCCCTCTACAAGCACCCCGGTGCAAAGCTAATACGAGTGCACGAGCACACCCCTGCTGGACGTACGGCCCCTTGGCCGGAACAGGATAAACCCGTGTCCTTGTGTTACCTTCCGCATCAACCATCAAGGGACGAGACACAGCGCATTTATGCGCGGTGTAGGGAGTGCCGACCATTTCCGACACCGACACATTTCTTCATCGGATGAAGAACCTAATTATCTGGACAATAAAGATAGTGATGATGAGAATGATCCAGATAATCCTGATATAGATGTTTATTTCTAATACATGTATGTTTCGATATCATATTATTTCTTTTGTGCAATATCATGTTATTTTTACTAATTATGTATTCTGTATTTGTTTACTGACTTATTTCCTGGTTTAATTTCAGGTGATAGAACAAAGATGGTGGGTGGCGGACTTGTGCGTGCGTGCGCCTCCACGTACAAAAAAGTCACGAGGGCAGTCGTCACGAGGGCGGTCGACGTACCCTCGCCTCCGAGAGGTAAAGGCTTGGGTCGAGGGAAGGGTGGCCCCAAGAAGGGCCGCCCCAAGAAGGGCCGAGCGCGGGAGGTGCACCAGGAGGAGGAGGAGGAGGAGGAGGAGGAGGAGGAGGAGGAGGAGGAGGAGGAGGAGGAGGAGGAGGAGGAGGAGGAGGAGGAGCAGGGGGACGAGGATGAGGAGTACGTGGCAGGGGAGGGGGAGGAGGAGGAGGACGAGGACGAGGAGGTGCAGGGTGACTGGTCTGAGGGTGTGGAGAGGGGAACGTCAGGGGGAAGCTCTGGTGTGACCATTTGGCAGCGAGGACCATCACGACTCCCGGCGAGGCCACTAGCACTAGCTCTACGCCCGCTGATTAGACCCGAGGGCAAAAAGTACGTACCTTTGCGCATTGTCAATATCTTTTCATTTGATCTTTTTGAAATCGAAATACAAACTAATGTTTCATCTTTTTGACTTGTGGCAGGGGTTGGTACACCATCGAGCATGTTGGTCACGTCCGCCACGTCAATGGCATCCTCGGTGGTTTGGTTAGGGAACACTTTCCAGGCATGGTCGAGATCAAACCGGACACGTACGAGCTAGCCTGGACGTGGGCGCACTACCGCCTTGCCAAAGATAGTAGGGATCTGACCGGCAGACTATACAACAACAAGGCGGAACGGGTGAAGGATGAACTCTGGGTCAGTCTTTCATGCACTACATCATATTTACTGCACATTTTTTCCAATATTGACTCGAGTTCATTGTCTTCATATGCATGATTTTTATAGGCTTGCGGATAGATATGCCGACAAGACGGACAAGGTGATGGAGAAGGTATGCCCCAAGCTGGTATTGGACATGCACTACGAGGCGCAAGTTCAATGCGTCATAGACCACGCCGTCAACAAGTTACGGAGGAAGATGAGCAAAACTGAAGCAAGAACCTTGAAGCTGACCCGAGAGGAATACTTGCAGGTGAAATTGGTTTTATTCTCGATTTGTAGACATCGCTTAATATGATATTCTTACCTGTCGTTCGCTTGATGACGTGTAGATGCCCGTGAAATGGTGCCGTAACGATGTGTTTTGCTGGGAGCACACCGTCAACAAGTGGTTCACGCCGGAGTGGATTGAGAAGCACGACCAAGGCCGATAGAAGCGGTTGCTGATGCGATATCCGAGCCACCATCAAGGCAACCTGACCAATGACCAATACAGGGCACGATGGGTATGGAGCGAGAATCATTTGTTTGTTGTAACGTCCAATTATGCATAATTTGTAATCAACTTGCTCTTTGTTCGCAGCCCAACTCACACGGAGGCGCTGAGTGCAACGAGTTCATGGGATGGTCCTTGTCGCACAAGGGCAAGGCCACGTCGTCCGAGGCCACCTACAACCCCCAGGACCCGCCCTAGGCGTACACCGACCCCTCCATCCTCGGCCGCATCGCTTCGTACACGGAGATGGGAAGGCAGATCCATGGGCCAGAGTGGGATCGGAGCCGTGCGCCGCTTGATGGAGAGGTGATCATGAGGGTTGGGCAAGGAAAGAATCATGGCCGCTACTATATTGCCGACAGCATGGTAGACACGGCTACTACTCCCACTCTCGTGGCCCTCCGAGCCAGGAGCATGGGCAGTAGCCCTCCGATACTCGCATGGCCTTCTGTGACACAGGTCCAAGTGGACCGACTTCAGGTTATTTCTAAAATATTCGTCGTTACTCAATTTCCGCATATATATGTTTCCCTTGCATTGTGATATTGTATCTAACATATGTGTTCTTTGCATTGTAATTGTAGGCCCGATTCGACGAGCAAGCAGTGGCACGCCAGGCGGCCTTAGTCCAGGTTGAGCAGCGGGTGGTCACACAGGTGGCCAATCAGGTGGCCGAGCATCAGCAGCTGATGGCCTAGCACTATGCTACGCATCAGTAGCTGATGGCCGAGTACATACAGGGATGCGCGGCAGCTCTTTCGAGGGGTCTACCGATGCCTCCGATGCCCCAGATGCCCCCGTTGGTGTTCACTTCGCAGTCGGCTACGTTTTCGGCAAGTCCCGTTGTGAGTCACTTGCAAACCTCGCTTCATTTCAATTCAACTCGCTTAAAGATCTAGAGATACTAGAGATTGACATATATGACATAATAACTTAGATACAAAATACTCCTTTTCGTTTGTAGAATCAGTCCGCGGCATCGAATAATGTTGAAGTCTCGCCACCGGGGTTGAACCCCCAGGAGCTGTTCCCTCCTATGATCGCCGCCCCACCGCCGTCGTTCCAGCCACCTCCTCCTCAGTGAGCTCGTGTTTATGAACTTGTGGTTGTATGACGGTGAACTATGGTCTCGAGGATGGATTGTGAACTCGTTGATGTACTCGTGAATGAATTGTGAACTCGTGCATGTTAAGTTTATGGATATATATGTATTTATGGATTTAATGATAGTTATTGTGCTATATATATAATGCATGTGATGTTTTATATGATAAATATATGATATATGTGAAATTTGGTTGATGGGATCCTTTTAAAGCGAAAAAACAAAAAAAGAAGAATTTTTCGGTATGTTTGCCGTGCGCCAAAACGAGGACGCATGGCAAATGTGCCATTCCTGTACACTGGAATGGCACGTTTGCCCTGCGCTTCCAAGGGCACACGGCAAATTTGCCATAGTTTGCCGTGCGCCAGGAGACAGACGCACGGCAAACGTGCCATTTCTGTGCACTGGAATGGCACGTTTGCCGTGCGTCTACCTGGTGGCGCACGACAAACAGTTAAAGGTTTGCTATGCGCCAAGGCAGTGACGCACGGCAAACACATAAGCTTTGCCGTGCGCCAGGGCCGGCGACGCACGGCAAAGCACCGACATCCGCCGTGCCCCGCGCCGTCAACGGCACCTGCGGCTGACGGCGCTGTTGTCGCCTTTTTTTTGCCGTGTGCCGCCCTAACACACGGCAAACCGACTTTACCGTGCGCGCGATATAAGGCACACGGTAAAGGCCTTTGCTGTGCAAATCTACGCCGTGCCCCCTTTGCCGTGCACATGGGTTAAATGCGCACGGCAAAGGGTTTGCCGTGCGCTTTTAGGGCGTTTGCCGTGCGTTCCTGGCGCAGGGCAAACGCCCTGTCTCCGGTAGTGTATGGTAATTAAGGCGGTTTTCAGGTAGTGGATGTAATGTCCTTGATGAATCGCAAACCGGCATGTTCTTTTTTTTTTCTTTTGATACTGGCATGCTCTTAATTGTGTGCACCATATGGTCCGGCAAACACAAACAAAATAAAAGCTCGGGAGAACAAGTAGCAAATAAATATATAACTCAAGCAGCAAGCATCGTGAGTTCGTGACTCACACAGTTGTCATTGTAGCCAAGAGTACACACCATACGAAAAACATACAAATATGTGGTGTAGATGACATCATGACATGCATTAATATCTTGCTCAACATTGTGATTGTGACCACATCAACCCCATATCCGTGCCTGGATATGAATACAAACAGGGACAAAGTGAACCAGTAGAATTATTTGATCAACATTTGAAATAGATATAGGGAGCTGTTAACGAATACTCCAAGTAGAATTGAACTTGCCATGAACTGATATATACATAATTGATAAAACATCAAAACAGTTCATTGCTGACCTGACCAGGAACCTCAGAGCATAGTCTTCTAGTCGCAACCCAAGAAGGTGGCCAGATAAACAGGACTGGCTCCAATATATACCGTAGTATCGGCAACACGCATAAATGGTAAGTTTCAGCAAAATCCGTAGCTACTGGCAGCTAGTAAGTTCACCTGACATATTGAGAAAATGAGAACAGTTAAACTAGAGAAAAATTAATGGTCAGTAGTTCAACAACAACAATACATTCATTGACTGATAGGTATTCAGCACGTACTTAAGATGTGTACAAACCTGAGAATTGTTCCCCTCAGCATGGTCTTCATGTAGTAACGCGAGTGCCGTGGCCTGAAAAGAGGGCGGCTCTCTTCCATTCCATCCCACTCCAACTTGTCCCAGCAGTCCTTCTCGCAGTCCACTTGCACAGGCTGCTTACCACTTTCACGATTAACGTGAATGGAAGGCAGCCGCCTGAGACCCCAACAGCCACTAAGCATGATTTTCTCCAACATGGGTGCTAACATATGAGTTTCACATATCTGCTCCAACATAGGGAGGTCGTGGAGATGGATGTATCTGAGGCTTGGGAATTGTACGATGCTAGCATATTCTCCTCTGTAAGGCTTTCCCTTTGGGAAAATATGCCTGAGCTCACCACAGTGGGTTATGTAGATGGTTTCCAGGCTACGCAGCGTGGGGAAGGACCAGGGCAACACAAATTTGAGCCTCGGGCAGGAGTGCAAGTGCATATGCCGAAGTTTCTGAAAGGCTTTTATGGGTAGATCCTGGTCCTCAAGAAACATAAGATTTCTGCTCCATATGCACTGGGCTTCCAAGAGGTGAGACACCCAGATGGTGTCAAGGGTTCCGAATGATTCTATACTTATGGGAGAATCTTCTCGAAGCAGGAAGACGACTTGTATCTTGGGGCACCTTTCAACACGACAATGTCTCGTTGCTATAAATTGGCTGTAAATGACATGCATACCGATATTAGCAGCAATAATAGAGGAGTGGTCATGCACATTAATGTAGTCAGCGAGGCTCATAAGAACATCCATTTTTGAACGATCCTGTTTAATTTCTGGGCGGCTGCCTCCTTCCGAAATCTCAACATGTCTGTGTGAAGGTTGAGTTGAGCAGGCATCTTGAGAATCCTTGTCCACATCCTTGACGAGGACATCTGCATATGGGACTGGCACGATCATGCCATTGCAGCCTGCGAAGCTTATCACAACCTAATAGAATGAGCTGCTCAAGTTGTTGGGTTTGCATAGCTTCGAGGTCAAGAGCTTCGATTGCTGTCCCGGAGAGGTTCAACTCCTTTAGTTTTGGTAATCCACGCAAGAACAGACTGCTCAACCGTGTACATCCCTTCAGAGAAATATTGGAAACTTTTGGATGCACTTCACTCGTACTGGAACTAGGGCGCATTTGTTTTTCTGGAATCTGCACTGAATGCTTCCACCATAATGCTGAACCAAATCCATCAAAGCTGAAAGACTCCAATGATGTTGGGAGGACAGAAGGCTCAACATTTTGTAACTCATGACAACCATCGAGAATAAGCACCTTTAGACTAATTGCTCGAGATAGATCAGGTAAAACATCGATAGAATTATTGCCAGATAAGTTGAGAAGTTCAAGCTTAGTGATTTCCATGAGAAAATCTTGTAGTAAAACCTTTAAATCCATAGAGGATTGAATCACTCTGAATATTCGAATATTGCATAGCCGTTTCGAGTTTTCTGTGGTTATTGCCGACATTAGCTTACTGAATCCAACAGCCTTCACATTAAGCTCTTTAAGTTCAGTCATCAGCTCCATTATCTGAGGGGATAAAATCCATGCCCAATCTGTGCAGCGTATATCCAGCACCCATAAGCTCTGGAGGCACGTACTCTTGTTCTTATGCATATGAACTGATACTGATGCATTAGTTGTTGATCCGTTGTCCTTGCAGGTATCCACCCAGAGGAATCTCAAATTACTGCAACAGAGGAAAGGCGGTGATGAAAAGCTGAAGGAACAGCGAGAAAGTTTCAACACTTGGAGGTTGCTAGCTTGATGGAAAAAATTGTTAGAGTTATCGAGTTGTTGTAAGGCCAAGAAACTGGATGTCGACTCCATGCTTATCGAGTTCGTATTCTTTGATGTCGCTGAAATCCATCTTGATTTTTTCCTGTGGAGGTACGAATTAAAGTGGTCAGACCACTTATTTGGCACGGTAGGACCATGCTCCAATCGCATTGCTTCATAAAGTCTGTCAGCTTCTTCCCATGCATGTTTTCCATTGATGATTCCATCACATACCCAATAGTTAGAGGCATGGGTGTCCTGATCATAATGATGGGTCAAGTTTCCACGATAATAACGCAGCAGATAGAACCAACAGTCTACAACTACAGTTGGAGTGATATCGTCGATCTTGGTGTAATCAGCAGTATGTCTAGCTTCCTCATGAATCAAAGCCATCGCCTCTGTTTCTGACAGTCCATTGTCTGGCCACGCTAATTGCATAATATGAGCACTTTTCACAACCTCAGTGGATGTAACTTTAAGTCGAAACCTCCCACGAAATGTCCAGAGTACTTTGTTGTCTCCCCACTCAAATATCGGTGGAATGCCAAACTTTCCCAGATCAATCTCTTGATCACTTCCATTAACAAAAATAACCAAAAACCTACGGTCCCTCAAAGCTCGAAAGATGTCTTGTGAAACATCAGCTATCTCAGCTCTGGAGCATTTTTCAACTCCACTGAAATCATCTTCGTCATCATGTTTATCAAAAAAGTCCATGACAGAATTTCCTAGCTTTAGTTCCTCAGCAATTCTTCTCTGCAATGTTCTTCTGCTTTTCCACACTGAACAATCCAGATGGAGAACCATGTCAAAGATGAATTCGTTGGACCTTGGTAATTTTGCTACCGCGGCAAGGACCGTGGAAGCGCCAATGCCCGCCCACCCTTCAAAATAGACATTATTTTTTCCATGCCTATACTCAAGATTGTCTGCATTGTTGTTCAAATAATATTTGATGATTGATTCAAGCACTTGACCAATATTACTAGATTCCCTATTGAAGACCTGTACCGCGAAAGCAAGTTTAGTGTCAACAAATAAAATGGTTAGAAGGAATTTTTTGTTTTATATTTGTTTGAAGTAATCGCACATTCACACCCACTGTACAACAACATGACAAGTAGGTGTGCAGATTGGTCCAACAACTTCTAAGTTGTTTAATTTAATGCAACATCTTGACAAATTGAGTGCCCTTCTAGTCCAAAATTAGCCAGCGTAATACGTGCTGACCTTTAAGCACTTAAGTTTAATGGCTAGTAATGTGGCAAATTTGCACGAAACCCCATTGTCCTTCCCATAACGACTGAGGCGTCAACTCCTGACGAGGGTTATGGAAAAGAATGTAGGTAGATTAGCTAGAATGTCAAGGGAAAAGGCAAAAGGCTACAACATACGGGGCAGATGAAAGTCAGAGGAAGATTGGATGGTGGCAATGCTGGAGGATAATCTGATGTTGCACATGAATTCAAAATTACTCCAAACAAGTACATAACTCAGCACCTGTAATTACTGAGAAAATTGTGATTTTAGGACATTACTTAGCAATTTGTATGGCCGTACATGTTTATTTGGAGTTTATTAGTCACTTTGATAAGGATACATTATCTCCTGGTGCCAAATTCTATAAAAAAATATAGATCATTATGTGTTTATGTTATGTTAATCTATTTCTATGCTACGTTAAATTTTGTCAAACATCTAGAGAAGATAACCAAAAGTTAAATTCTGTCAAAAGTATGTAATGTCATCATTTGACCTCATATCTATGCATCTCTTTACAGTTACGGATCAAACCAAAGGACCGGGGAATTTTCATCTCGTGGGGCCCAGCAAAATCTACATTAACAACCCCACTCCATTGGGTAAATAACATCGATATACCTCCTCCTTCACAGCTCACCACCCCACTCACATATTTTGCGACACTGGTTATGTTTGGACCACCAATGCATCAGTTTACCAAGATGTTGCATCAAATTGAGTAGGATATAAATGTTAGACCTATCTGCATCCATTTGCCAAGTTGTTGCACAATTGGTGTAATTTAATCATTTATTTTTTAATTTACAAGAGATTTATTTCAAAAATTAAAACTATAGTACCCAATCTCCCCTCAGTGAAATTGAAATTAATTAAAACTATAGTACCCAATTTAATCATCTGTTCTTTTAACTACAGTTGGCCCTCCACCCTAAGGAACGGGCCATTCCACTTGGTTTAAGTGACATGGATGGATCAATTTCATCCTGCTCAGGAAGGGAAACCAGGCCTGGTTCAAAACTGGGCTGCCGAATGAGGCCTAAATCAGCATCAAGTGGTTCCTTTTGGCTTCCACCATCTTTGAGGAGCCTCCCCCTTCTATAAGCATGCCGTCTCTAATCTCTGTGGCTTTGAGAGTTCCCGCAGCTACTTGCTAGCTGCCTATACCTTACTGGTAGGGATTGTTTCCTCACTATGTAACTGGGATTTTCATGATCTCTAGCAAATATAAGGTACGAGAGGGAGTTTTTCTATCTCAAGCACATATCAAGGTACAAGCTAGAGAGTTTTTCGAATAATCATGGTATGGCTAATCCAAATGACGATATGAGGTGGCCTCTTGGTCCGGCAACAAAAAACAAGCATGGCATCTTGAATGGGCAAGAAGCCAGGATTCAGGCTTAGGGGGTCAAGTAGACTACCACTCGGTGCCTAGACCGCTGGCATCTTGTTAAAATAAAAGTGCACACACCTAGCATGTTGCACCGGCACGCCCATTTTGGAAGTTTTGGTATTAGATTGCACTCACTCACCAAGTTTTTGTACCTTGGGCGCAATTCACTCTCAAGGAAAAGCTAAAATTGAGAAAATGGCAACTACATTTAGACTGCAACTTAGGGCCCCACACTATTAAATAACAAAAACACTAAAATTATAAAATCTATTACTTCTAAAATATTATATTATTAATGAAACAAAATATTGTGCTAACCATTTTATGCAGTTAACATATAAATCTGTGCATGATTTCTAATCAACTTTTTAGGAATAATATTTAACAACTATCTATTATACAATAATCATTACACTGAGTGAGTATACACGAATTAGGGGGCCACACAGCAGGAAACAGAATGTCTGGAAGTTACCATATTAGGAAAATCTCATGTTAATGAAGTGTGTGCAATAATCATGCACTGCACGGTTTTAGTTCCTTGTGGTAGAATTCTACCTAATAACCGGTCAGACTTGCATGCCAGCAATTCACAACAACCGGCCTGGATGGCATAATGCATTCACATGTGCGATTGCCAATTTTAAACATGACATCTTTACTGAAACATGCTAAACAACCAAATCACATAGATTGTATGAGGTAGCGTACCCGGTATTCGACCATGATGATTCAATGAAAGCCGTCTTGGAAACGACAATCCAGAAAATCTAACCCATGACCATGACCAACTGAGAGATAGAGATGATCATATACTTATTTCCTCCACTTCCTGTGCACATCAAGTTAACTCTTTGTTTTCTTCAGCATAGGTAAAACAGGGCACACAAGCAAAGAAGTTTCATGACATGCTTCTCGTACCTCGTTAATCAACGGTTAGCCAAGCAAACCGGCAGTTCGTCAAGTGAGAGAATTTGGAGACGATGATGTTAGTGGTTACAAAATCCCAACCAGACGATTTGATATGAGATGGGCAAGGAAGCAGAGCAAAGAGCTTCCAATACAATGAGATGCCGTGTTATGTTGATGCCCTGGAACTAACTCAGCTGCAACTACCTTTTGGCATCTGTTTTGGTGTGCGTCGCGTTTTTTTGTTTCTTTGCTTAGAGCCGGGGTTAAGGACATATGCCCCTTACTTTTTCTTGAGATTAACATATGCCCCTTACTGTACTGTATGCCTTATGGTCTGTCCTGCTAAAGAGATGGGGCCTACCAAAGATTCATCCATCAAAGATTTAATAATCAATTATCACACTATAAGAAATATGACCTTTTATGACAAATACCTGATGACATTCGATCTATTCGTCGTTATCATGTTTAGTTTTGTGACGTTCTATATCATGCAGCACAACTTAGCGACAAAAATAAAGTGTTCGTTATTAAGAGTAACTAAGAATCGTCGTAAACTATTACAAGGTCAAATCGTAACGAATTTTGTTTTGTCGTTAAGAAAATGGCTAAACATCATGAATTTTCAAAAGAAAACGACAGGACTAGGGTGGGTCCCCCTACCACTTGGACAAGTGAGACCCAAACTGTCAGCATGGATCTCAGATAGTATTTTTTTCCTTTCTTTTGCTTTCCGGTCCCTTTGTCTTTTATTTGAATGTATGATCTAGCACCAGAGCGAACAACTTCATACCACCGCACAACTTGCTTGTCTGTTTCAAGATGGGAATGTATTTATTTTTCTTGGATTTAATTGTCGGTCCGCAAACAAAACCAAAAAAATGTTTCAAGATAGGAATGTATTTATTTTTCTTGGATTTACATTGTCTGTCCGTAAACAAAACCAAAAAAATATACATGTTGTCAAAATGATACATTAGGGATTTTGAACCCTTATAACGTGTGAATAGAATTGAGCTCATATACCACCAGGCCAGCACCTCATTGCTGCCAAGCATAGTTATTTAGTTCTAATGAAGGCAGCTGGCCTAGTATTTTTTTTTAGTAACGGGCCAGATTTTAGCCTGGCATCCTCATCGTTTTGGGACCAGCCCAGCACTGCAAACCAGATGGCAACCCAACACGGAGCAGTCTTAGCCTAAAATGCAAAAAAGGAAAACACATATACAGAAGGTGCACAGGCGAGAGTTGACGGAAGTTGGCGCCTTATTGGGCTACAACACCATTTGTGAAGGAAGCTGCCATTTTTATAATGTTGTCCTACTGTTTTATTGAAAAACACAGCAAAAGTTGGTGGCAGCCAAGGGGAATCAAACCCGTGACCTCTGTGAACATCCACGCATGACAAACCACTGCACCACTTGAATGTTCGTTACCGTGTCTGTGGATATAATTTTTCATGTCTCAATTTGCCATGTCTCGATTTGCCATGAAAAGCACCAGAACAGCTGACATTTTTTTTTAATCTAGATTCAAAATCGGTATCTAGTATTTCTTCGTCATACGTAATTCAAATTTGATC
The DNA here is from genome assembly GCA_900205405.1 of Echinochloa crus-galli. NCBI lineage: Eukaryota > Viridiplantae > Streptophyta > Magnoliopsida > Poales > Poaceae > Echinochloa > Echinochloa crus-galli. The sequence goes on from OAMR01000332.1 coordinate 358,320, forward strand.
GCTTTTCTTTCTGAAATTTTCTAAAATGACTATCTTTCATTTAATATCATTTCTTGGTATAATAATTGCTATTTTTCGGATCTTTGTCATATGACTTGTTTTCTTCCACTTAAGTAGAGAATAAAAAAACATTCTTTTGTATAACAGTTACCAATGTAACTTTATATTTTCTAACGTTATGGTCAACATAAGGTTGTATCCCAATTTTAGGTACATACGAGTTCGAAAAATGTTACAGGGTGTTAAATCTCAAAGTTGGTCTTACATTATCAAAACCTTCTAAATTTTTTATAACAAGCTTATTAACCCAAGATATGTTGTCGCATCAAGTTGTAGATTAGTTTGACCAAATTGAGATTTATTACAATTATTCTATGGTAATTTGGATGTAGAAAGTTGAATTATCCCTAGCAAGCAATTAAATTCTTCATCTATCACTAGAATATGTGCTATAATATAAAATAAAAGCTTAAATATAATTTTATGTATTTTAAAAAAATTATTTGATATATAAGTAGTTCAATTTGGAATTACTTTTGATAAGCACGTAAAAATTCATTTAAACTACAGAAAATAGTAATCACTTTCAAAAAAATTTAAAATTCTACAAAACAACGTATATGCAATCTATTACATTTAAAAAATGAGTTGGTGTACATAAGTTAATTATTTTTATTTGTTACTTTACAAAATGGTGCAATAAAATGAAAAATGAAAAAGAAAAACATTAAGCAAAAGGAATAGATCAAGGCCCGTTTCAGCCCAAATGGCCCAATAAATTATGGTCGTTCATCTTTTGATCTAACGTATGTAATTGCAGTCTTATGCTACAAAATCACTAGAAACCTTAGTTCTCATCTCCATTCCCCTGTCTCCACCACTCTCCTGTTGAGCCGCCGAGCCGCCGCCGCTCCTCGTCCACTCCCGCGCTCCTTCCTGCTCTCCTCCCTGGCCCCTTCCTCACCAAGGCCCGGATCCGAGCTACTGTCGGGCCTTGACCCCTCCTCCCGGTCCTGGACGCCATGGCAGGCCCCATAACGGTGTCGAGGGTTCCACCACCCGCCACCTTTGCACATAGGCCCGACGCCGCTCCCCCAAACCCTAGCCCACCCGAGCCCCAGGCTCGTCCTCGACGCCGCCCTCCTCCACAACCTCCTCCTCCTCACAGCGCTGTTGTCGCCGCAATCACGGCCTCAAGGCGGGTGAGGGCCACGAGGCGAGGGACTATAAAAATTAATTAGTACCAGCTTTGTTACCTTTACCTTACCGCTATTGTTCAGCCATTGAATGTGATATGGATATGGATGTGGTTTTGTTGTTAGTGAAAGCTTCTCCACCATGTCGTTGCTAGCCAAGTTGTTGCATCTGCCTCCATCAATAATCAAGCGACAAGAACGCGCTTTAATTACACACTTGGTTTGGAATAATATATGCCGCTGATTTTGCTCCGGCTTCTCCTTTGTGCACTAAGCACACACTGCACAATGGGGCTCTCATAATGCTTGGCATCCTCCGCGCCAATCTATTCATCTAGTGTCTCCTCATTCCCTGCATCGTCAGCATGCCGCAAGCAAAGCAAATGTTTGTCCATCGAAATCACTAGCAGAGGAATACCCACCATCATTTTTTACACCAAAACTCGCTTGTTTGGGCAATCACACTGCACATGCCCATAGCCCTTGCACTGGTGACATTGGACATCTCTTGTTCTACCTATGGAGGCAACTGAGGAAGTACTACCGGCTGGTTTTGGAACAGATTTTGTTGCTGAATTTTTGGGAACAGCATGTGTCTTGTCGTTGGAGGGAGGCGGAGGTGCTGAACGACTAGGTGATGGCGTTGGAGGAGGTGCACGCCTGGTCAAGGAAGTAGTCGTACGCTACTGCCATGGTGCTGATTTTCCTGCAGAAATGTTAGACCTTGCACCTGCACGTCGTCCCTGCACTTCTCTTTCAGCTTTATAAGCAATATGAAAACATTTCATTATAATCTTTATATTCAATGATGTCCGAAATTTCTCTATTCAACCCTCCCACAAATCTAGCAATAGCAGGTTTCTCACCCTCCTCTATTTGACAACGCAGCATACCCATTTATAATTCTTGATGATATTCTTCTATACTTTTAGCACCCTATCTCAATTACTGCAACTTATGTAACAGGTCACGTGCATAATAAGAAGGAATAAATCTAGCCCGCATGACTCGTTTCAAAGCATATCAAGTTTGTGGCATGTTATTAGGATTTTTCTTGCCATGTTCTATCCACCAAACAGAAGCAAACTCAGTAAACTCACTAGTAGCAGCCCTAACACGTGTAACTTCAGGAAATTCATGGCATGTAAATTTTTGATCAATATCAATTTCTCAAGTAATATAAGCATCAGGATCACATTTACCATTAAAAGGAGGTATCCTAAATTTAATCTTATTAAAAACATTATCATTACCATGTACCTCACGTCGACGATGACCACCCATACCTGTTCGATTACAACGTAGCCGGCGGCGAACAGAATCTTGGTCCTCGACTTCAGCTGCACCATATGCATTGTCATCAAAACTTTCTTCCTTCTCGTCGTCGTTCTTGTCATCTCCATCATATCCATTGGTGGTTTTAGCATGTAGCTCCACAAATCGCCTCAAAAGTACAGCAAGACTCTTGTCCATACGAGCCACTGACTTCTTTATCTTCGTAAGCTTGCTATTGGTTGCGATCTGTGAGGCCTCCAATTGTCCAATCTTGTCATTCGTCACCAGCAAGTCATTATCAATCCCCTCATTGTGCACCTTCACCAACCTTTCAGAATGTTGTATAATGCCTTTGGTGCGAGGGGACCGTGGAGTCTTGTTATTCTGAGACCCCTCACCATCACCATCTGATCCTGTCATGGTTACACCAACAGAGGTAACAAGAAGATAACAAGTGAAGAAATAAAAGCCCTACATCTAATAGGATGTAGCTACTATAAGGCGCGCATTCTCAACATGTTATACAAGCTCTTACCAATTCTTACCTTACTCAACAGGAGGGCACGGCTACCAACAAGTCTGTAAACGTAGAATGAAGTGTATCGGTGCTGCAGCAACAAGACCTGTCATGTTGTAGTCGGATATGTGGGGCTATAGGTAGGCTGAAAACAAGGAATAGCTAGCACCACGTTAGTTAAAACAAAGCAAACTGAATAATCGTTCAACAGCGGTACTATGCTGGTCCTAGCATAGACCGTGCTAGAAACGTGAGCCTGGACACAAAGGAAGTCACAACGCACCAACGAAAGCAATCACAATGATCAGCCCCTTTCTTTCTTTCTTTTTTCTTTTGCTTCTTTTTTTCTTTTTTCTATTTTTTCAGGGGTCCTCAAAACTGAATATATGAACAAAGGATCCCAAAGAGCCAATCGCCACACAAACTTTTTCAGAAAGTACAGGGGTATTCCGGTAAAAAAAAAGATATGCAACATTGACAGTAAGGCACACTAATCTGTATATACACAATCTTGGAGAGGTCAAGTATGAAGTATTGCTGCCTTCCCGGAACACGTCAATATATAAGCACAAAGCAACAGCAGCAAGCAACTCGGACTACGAAACCGATTGCAACTGGAATTGCAACACAATGTGGGTTCGGTTCGGTCTTCACCTTCTCGTAGTTAGCCTATTCCTAGTCAGATTGGGTCACCAATGAATACTCAAATTCTCTCAACACAGGAACCAATAGGTAGCTGAAGGACCTAACATGGACTAGAGGGGGGTGAATAGTCCAACCTACAGCTTTTTCAAAACTTAAAACAGGTTAAATTTGCAATGTCCGGAAACTCCGAAGATTTGTCCGGAAACTCTGCACTTGTTCGGAGATTCCGCAAAAATCTCGGGAAACTCCGGACTTTTTGCTGATTCAGAAAAACGCCAACTTGAACTTGCTTCAAATGTGAATCTTTCGAAATAGGTTATTCCATAGAGGTTGATCTACACGTACAAACACTCAAACCTAGCTCAAACCTTCGAGAGAAGTAGATCGGAGACAAACTCTAAGATATATTACCACAAACCTTAACTATCATACAAGAACTCAATCCAAGTACAAGGAAAGTAAATCAATGACAACGACACAAGGATTTAGTTCCCGGAGTTCAACTCTCACAAAGAAAGTCTACGTCTCCGTTGAGGTGCCCACAAAGGGCGGGTTTGTCCACTAAACCACTTCCTCTCCCTAGGATTCGAAAACCCTAGAGCTTATACTTACTTCAAGGGGTAATACAAACTTCTTGGGGCTGCCACAACGAGATTGGAGCTCCCAAGCAACGCCTAGCCGTCTAGGAGCAAAGCTCCAAGAGTAATGAACCCGAAATCCAAGGCTTGACGAAGAACGAAGTGCTCAAAGGATGGGAAATCAACTTGCCCTTTTGCCATAGATTGACGAAGAACGAAGTGCTCAAAAGATGGAAAATCAACTTGCTTGCACTCAACCTTGCTCTCTCTTCAATCTCACTTCAATCCCCTCACCAAATCTCACTTGGGGAGTCAAGAGGGGAGTAAAGTGGAGCTTTGAATGCTAGAGAGGTGTTTTGTTCTGAGTTAGGTCGAGAGAGGTGAATGGGAGGGGGTGAGGGGGTATAAATACGCCTTCACCACAAACTAGCCGTTGTGCTGTCAAAGTGCGCAGTTTCCGCACAAATGTCCGGAGTTTCCGGACATGCGGTAACTCCGGAGAAAGTTCCGGTAACTCCGCACATCAGCTGGTTTTGGGTTTCGAAAGTATGTGTTGGTGGTTTTCTCTCATCTATCCTATGACATATGAGCACTTCAACTTCAACTAAGCTAATAAACTTCGAATCCCCCTTAATAGTACGGCTTTTCCTATTGACTCAAGGATAAAGACATTAAAACAAATCAAAACACTTGAGTCCTCGTGTTGTCCCTTATTTCCTCTTTTGGTGCTTCGCTCCTTATTTACGTTGTATCACCGTCTACACACAATTCTTCATAGCACATTAGTCTTCCAAGTGACTTGTCATAAATCAACCAAAACTAAGGAGGTCAAATGTACTTTCAATCTCCCCCTTTTTGGTCACACCAGTGACCAAAACGTGACAAGAACTCAAAACTCTAAACGACCAGAACTAAGACCAGCAACTTGACACGACCGATGCAACCGGAAACTCAACAAGCCCCAACTAAGAATTACTAGCAAAGGTTCAAAGGTTTTATAGGATCACGATAAAACTAATCTACTAAATTTTATTTGGTTTTTGTGTACCGTAGGAATTGAAACAAAAACATGGGAAGGATTGGAATCTCTCACCGAACAACCTTGCTCCGATTACCAACTGATGGGAACCCGCTAGGGCTTGCGCCCGATCTTTAGATGAGAGGCGTGGAGGATAATTCAATTAGGGGAGACGATGTTCACGGCCCGACTATAGCCTTCCAATGGACAATGCGCCTTAGGAACCGATACACCACCTCCTATGGATGCCACGATCTTGTGGGAGCACGACACCTGGCCACTAGGGCTCCTGTCGTGCAAGCAATTGAAGAACTAGCAAAAACAAGTATGGAACAAGTACGAAATTTACTAGATGGGAATGAAGTGTTTCAATCTCAAACTCAATCACAAACGAAGTGGGGTTGCGAAGACTCAAAGACGGACGGCTTGACCAGCACGCGCTCTTACATGCAAGTAGCAAAGGCTAAACTTGATCGAAACAAAACCCAAGTGTTCTTGGCGGCGGCTAAAGGGTATAAGACAAAGGAGGTCGACCACAGGGATGTTGGGGTCGTGCTCCAACCCTAGAACGCATCCATGATGGACTCAACTTGATACACGAATGCGGAGATGTTTTCTACCCATGATGCTGCGTCATCTTATTTTGGGAAGCTTATCCGCACAAACTCCGAACTAATTTAAGATGATCTAATACTCGCGTGAGGTTATCACACATTTGTACACAAGTTTGTATTCTTTTAACGGAAAAAATACAGGGAGAGTTATGTCTGATAAACTTATCTGAGGGTCTATTGCCAGAAAATAATGTTATTCTCGAGTTGCCTTTTGGCTGTGTTTAGATCCGTGAATGGTGAAAAGGGTCACATCGGACATTGTAGCGTCACTTTTCGTTTGTTTGTGATAATTATTGTCCTGCTATGACCTAACTAGACTCAAAAGATTTGTCTCGTCGCGTACATCAAAACTATGCAATTAGTTTTTTTATTTACCTACATTTAATGCTTTATGCATGTTTTATTTGCTATATTTAATGTTTCGATGTGATGGAAAGTTTGGAAAGTTGGGAGGAACTAAACACAGTCTTTTTCTCTCTTGAGATTTTGTTCTTGAAGTTTGACTTTTTTAAGAACATAACTTCGTTGTTTGTGGGTTTATTTTAGAAGAGAATAAAATATCTGTATTTCTATAAATGGCGGGGGCTGGATATTATCTCTTTTTATAAAAAAAATTACAAGTTTGGTTGAAATGGCTATGGCTGTGTTTAGTTCCCAAAAGCGTAGGAGAAAGTTTGGAAAAAATGTCAAATCGGACACTGTAGCGTACTGTAGCACCTTTCGTTTGTTTATGGTAAACATTGTCCTATCATGACCTAACTAGGCTCAAAAGATTCGTCTCGTCGTGTACATCAAAACCATGCAATTAGTTTTTTTATTTACCCACGTTTAGTGTTCCATACATGAGGAGAGAGATTTGATGTGATAGGTGGATAGTGATGTTTGGAGAGAGAATTTTGGCAATTTTTGTGATGGGATGGGGAACTAAATACAGCCTGGCTGTGTTCAATTCCAGAAAGTGTATGGAAAAATTTGGGGAAAAAGTCACATCGGACACTGTAGCGCACTGTAGCATTTTTCGTTTGTTTGTGGTAAACATTGTCCTATCATGACCTAACTAGGCTCAAAAGATTCGTCTTATCGTGTACATCAAAACCATGTAATTAGTTTTTTTATTTACCTATGTTTGATGCTCCATGCATGAGGAGAGAGATTTGATGTGATTTGACATGATAGGTGAATAGTGAAGTTTAGAGAGAGAATTTTTGGAAAGTTTGGGGAACTAAACACAGCCATGTAGTACTGGAGTCTGGCACAAAAAACGCGTCCGTTGACACACTGGCTTGCAGGAGTGCAGGACCACCCGGCCGCTCGTGCTTGCGTCGCGTCCCGTCGCGTCTGGCCGTCTATCGCATCGACCTCCCTCCGCCCATGCGCGCTGCGCTTCGGTGCAGGAAAAGCCGTGCTCAGCGACATGGGGGTGTTTAGTTCCCGAGAAAAGGTAAAAAATGAAGTGAAAAAGTCACATCAGACACTGTAGCACATTTTATTTGTTTATAATAAATATTGTCCTACCATTACCTAACTAGGCTCAAAAGATTCGTTTTGTCGTGTACATCAAAATCATGCAACTAGTTTTTTTATTTACCCACGTTTAGTATCCATACATGAGGAGAGAGATTTGATGTGATAGGTGAACAGTGAAATTTAAAGAGAGAATTTTTGAAAGTTTGATGATTTGAATAGGAAGGCCATGTCATCGCTCTGTTCTCCAGCACAGGCGTGACGTTGCTCGGACAGCGGAGCCGGCGGAGGGTCCGGATTGCTGCTGCTAGCCTGCTAGCTTGCCAGCCCAGCTACGCACCTGCTGCAACGCTGTCTTCCAAAACAAGCGAAGCGAGGGCGCTTGAAAGGAGGGCGAACGATCGACCGGTCTTCCAAAACAAGCGAAGCGAGGGCGAGCAAGCTCGCTGCCTGCATTCGTTGATCTTGAAGAGTGCTGACGCCATTACCTTGGCGTCGTTTAGATGCAGAATTGGCGCGCCCGAATTGAGCCTGCGCCAGCCTGCCGCCCTGACAGGGTATAATAAATACGCACTATAGCGTTTCGTTTGTATGTGCGAAAAATTATCTAAAATTGATTAATTGGACTCAAAATGTTCGTCTCGCAGAGTACAACAAAACTATGCAATTAGTTTTTGATTTCATCTACATTTAGTACTCCATACATGTTATAACATTTTTATATGATGGGAATCTTTCTTTTTGCATAGTAAATTTGGGAGTTGTTTTTTTAAACTAAACACACGGCCCTTATGGGTTCGTCCTTCCGCTTTTGGTTTGTTTGATTGATGCCCAACCGAGTCATCCGTGGTAATTTTGTCTAACGTGCGCAGCTAAGCAATTCTGGTTCTGCAATAATCCTTATAGCTACAGCTTGCGTCACTAGAGATACTCCCTCCGTCCCAGTATATAAGCATATGTAGGATTCAAATTTTGTGCCAAAATATAAGCATTCCTATAGATAAGACAAAATTTTGTAGGTTCGTGGGGTGGGTGGAGAGTTGGTGGGTAGTGTAAAATAAGGGGTATAAAGGTCTTTTAACAGTTCTGTTATTTTTTAAGTTTGAATGGTTGGAATGCTTATATAGTGGGACGGAGGGAGTATATATCAAAGCATTGTACACTCTTTTCACTGACTCGGTTCTATTTCCACGTCTATGGCCGCGTTTAGTTCCCAAAAGTTGCCAAAAAGCAACTCCCAAATACACTATGCAAAAAGAAGATTCCCCATCACATCAAAATATCATAACATGCATGGAGTACTAAATGTAGATGAAATCAAAAACTAATTGCACAGTTTTGTTGTACTCTGCGAGACGAACATTTTGAGCCTAATTAATCAATTTTTGGACAATCTTTTGCACATACAAACGAAAATGCTACAGTGACGCAATGATTACGAAGAGACATTCAACTCCCAAATTCAACCTTCCAATTTTCCATCTAAACACCACCATGTTACCAGATCAAGAAATTTACAAGTCTACATCCAGCATTAAAGGAGCTTAAGTTAGTTACAAATGCAACGTAAGGCAACAGAATAGCAAGTCAGGAACATCAATCTACTACCTGCACCCAAAGGAATTCTCCCAGCAGAAAAACAGGAGACGAAAGGGAATGCTGAAATCAACGGCAGTAGTGAACAATGAAAACCAAGAGATACACCAGATCCTATTCCTTGGCTAGCATCAGTTTATATCATAAACTACTAGGCCTAAACAAGTAACACCATAATTCACAACCAAATACAGAGAGTGGCGACTCGGGGGCGTCTACGAGTGCGTCGCCTCGCTTTGGCGCCGGCGACCCGGCCGGTGCCGGGAGAGGTCGACGCTGAGGATTGGCGGTCGGAGATACTGGCGAGGGAATGCATGCATCGGGAGTCTGCTTTGGTGGCCGCGGCGGCTTCGCCAAAGCCATCGAAGAGAGTCCATGGTGTAGAAGGCTGCCGAGGATCTAGGTTCTGGGCACTTGGAGTCGACGATGATGCGTCTGAGTCCGGCGACGACGACGACGGCGGAAGCTCTTGCTCAGACTCTTCGATCTCGACGTCGGAGGTTTGGGCTAGGGCACAACTCGCTGGTTTTTCCATCCCTCAAATAGTACAAGCGGAGAAGGAGCTGGAGGTAAGTCCAAGCAAAAGACAGCCGGGTCAGGGCGATCTCGCGAAGACGATAGTGGAGGCGATGGTCAGGCAGCAGCTGAAGGGAAAGCCATGGAAAGGAAGGCTGCCGGCGCCCAGGGTGTCGCCGCCGCGGACTTTCGGCGATGCGCTGGCCGTGGCAAAGGTAATACAGCATCCAAACTCAAACTCAAGGAACAGATCAAGCACTGCCGTTCCCCAACCCATGTCTTACCCTCCGATGAGGCCTTGGCCGGAGTCGGAGCTGGTGACCAGCGCTCCGAGATTGGATCGTGGCGATCAATCCGGGCGAGATGGAGGGGAGAGGCGGCGTTCAAAATTCGAATTGGCAAGGGGAGCAGCCGGGCTGGCAGAAGTGGACGGCCCATTAGGGAATGACGGCCCAAATCGTATGTGTTTGAGCCCAGGCGTGCCATATCGGCCTACGCCGGGCCTCGTCACGTTGTTCGCTCGAACGGGAACGATCAGGAACCCTAGACGAGCTCTCCACGCCGCCGCTGTTGAGACTCACGGCTGCACCTTCGCGGAAGTAGTCGCTATGGAGAACAATGGCCGTGGTGGATCGAACAACGGCCGGGGAGGACACCAGGCTTATGGCCAGAGCGGGCTGTTTGGCCGCGGTGGGTTCCAAGGCGCATTCAACTCAGGCCGCGGCGGAGGTTTTGGTGGACGCGGTGGCTACGGTGGCGGCCGCTATGGAGGGGGACGTTACGACGGTGGCCGCTTTGGCGGTCGTGCTGGTGGCAGGGAGCTGGCTGGTGGCCCGGGACGCGCCGGTTTCAACAATGCCCCTACTGGCCAGGGCAACAGGGCGGCTACCGGGGGCGCAGTCGCTGGTCAGGGAGGCGCTGGAGCTCCTGATCCGGTCGCTCAGGCGGCCAAGCTGCTGCAGCAGGCGTTTGGGGCGTCCACTGACAAAGCCGCACCAGCAGCAGCTCTGTTGCAACAGGCGCTGGCCATGATGCAGGGCGACTCATCGGGGGAGGTCAAGTCAGGGCAGAAAACAATGGCACCAGAGGTGGCTGCTAAGGTAGCCGGAAGTGTTGGGAGCAAGCCTGGTAGTGAGGTACCGGAGTCGTCAAGTATGGGGGCGGCTAAGGCAAAGTCCCCATACTGCTACAGGTGTTTCACTAAGGGGCATGCAATGGCCTGTCTCTTATACACATCTAGATGTGTATAAGAGATGCAATTCACTGGTTTGTCTGATGATTTGATGGAGTATGAGGTGATTTGGTCTGTGGGGTCGATTCTTGGTGTACCTAAGGACGTGGACATGGGTTTCATGAGGAAGAATAATAGATGCAGAGTTCAGTTACTGGTGTTGGATCCCAATATCATACCGCAGTCTGCGGGTGTGGTTATTGGGGACTCTATGTATGATCTACATTTTATGGTGGAGGCAGAAGCGGGTACAAAGGGCCCAACACAGATGGACTTGGACAATAACAGTGGCAATGATGGGAATTCTAATGAAAAGGAGGAGGATCAGGATGGCTGGGATACGAGGAGTGGTGTGAAGGGGGACAGGAGGAATGCAACAGAGCAGTCACAGAGACAAGTAGATGGTTCGGCTAGGGGCAAGAAAGTGACCTGTGAGGGTACGCAGCAGCAGGTCGGAGAGTCAGCTATGGTGTCTACTGTGGCTCCGAGTGAGAAGATTGGGGCGGTGGCTGATAGGGAGAGGGCACTGGCGGCCATCCCAGAGGCACAGATCCCAGATCTACGGCGGAGCAAGCGCCGGGCTGATTCAAGTGGAGAGGATTCGCTGGAGGCGGCCATGAAACGGAAGGTTGCATCTTCTGGAGCCGAGTCGGCCTCTACAGGTAATACACCAGGTCCTTCTTTTTTAATTTTTTTGGATGATTCTATAGCTACGGGTTTTAGTGATTTAGGTATTTCCTTAGGTCCTGATAATTCTAGTATTATGGAATCAATAGCGTATATGAAAAATTTAGAGGAAAAAAGGTTGAATGACAGACCTGCTGTACAAAAGATGATAGAAATTTTTGATGATGAGGAGAAACGTTTGGCAGAGGAGGATGAAGTAGATGCTTTCATTCTTAGTCACATATGTGGGGAGATTATGGATGAGGTGATGGACTCTAGTGGTGATCCGGGTGATCGTACCACTGCGCCTATATCACCAGCATCAAACAACAAAGTTAGTAACTTCTCCAATACTAAAAGAAAGCCTAGAACAAAGACTAAATGAAAGGAATTTTTTGGAACAGTAATGGGTTTGGGGACCCAAAGAAATATAGATTTTTATCAGAGTTAACAAAGGAACAGAATTTAAACTTTCTCGCCATCGTGGAAACAGGTAGGAGGAATTTTTCCGATCCTTTCCTGAGAAATCTGTGTGGTGGAAAGAATTTCATATGGCATTGTAAAGAACCACGAGGACGTTCGGGTGGCATATTGTTAGGGATTGATTTAGATATGTTTCATATAGGGGCGATCGATGAAGGCGATTTTTATGTGAAGTTCCATTTATGTAATAAACATGATGGCTTCAAGTGGGCTTTGGTAGCGGTCTATGGTCCAGCGCAGGCTGAATACAAAGATAGTTTTTTAACTGAGTTAGTTCAATTATGTAGTCATGAGACCCTCCCAATTCTGTTAGGAGGGGATTTCAATATTTTGCGAAGCCCGACTGAAAAAAATAATGATAATTTTGATCATCGTTGGCCATTCTTGTTTAATGCCATAATTGATGGTCTAGATTTGAGGAAATTACAGATGTCGGGAAGACAATATACTTGGGCTAACTCACTACAGAAACCAACATATGAAAAATTAGATCGAGTTTTAATGGCTACAGAATGGGAACAAAAATATCCGCTATCAACAGTTATTGCGCTGTCTAGAGATATATCTGACCATACTCCTTTACTTCTCAATACTGGCGAATCATCTTCAGCTAGTACCCAACCTTTATTCAAATTCGAATTAGGTTGGTTACTCCGAGATGGTTTCATAGAGATGGTAAAGGATCTATGGGTCAATGAGAATAAAGGTAATACACCGTTTGAGCGGTGGCAGTGGAAAATCCGAAAAGTACGGCAACATCTAAGGGGGTGGGCGAAAAATATTAGTGGTCAATATAAGAAAGAGAAGAAAAAGATACTAGACAAATTAGATATCCTCGATAAGAAGGCGGAGTCTTATCTGCTGTCTCCACAGGAGATTGACTTGAAACGCTGCCTTCAGAACCGCTTGGCACAGATGCTGCGGGAGGAGGAAATTAAATGGTACCAGAGAGCAAAGGTGAAAGGTTGCTGGAAGGAGATTCGAATACTAAATATTTTCAGCTCGTTGCGAATGGAAAACATAGAAAATCGCGAATTTATCAGCTGCAGGATGGGGAACAAACAATTTGTGGAGATGATGAGTTAAAAAACTATATCACCACTTATTACAAAAGCTTATTCGGTCCTCCAGAAGAAAATAATTTTCAACTAGATGAGACACGAATTGCTGATATTCCTCAGGTTTCCGAAGCTGAAAACGAAATTCTTGTGTCCACATTCACAGAGCAAGAAGTTAAAGAGGCCATATTCCAAATGGAACATAATAAAGCTCCTGGTCCTGATGGTTTCCCGATCGAATTCTATCAGGCTTCTTGGGACTTCATTAAAACAGACTTAATGTTGTTGTTTCAGGAGTTCCATGAAGGGAATCTCACCTCTTTTCGGGCTAAATTTTGGTACAATAATCTTGTTACCAAAATGCATGGAAGCCACCAAAATTCAGCAGTATAGACCGATATGCTTGCTTAATGTGAGTTTTAAAATATTTACAAAGGTGGCGACCAATCGAATCTCTCAAGTGGCACAGAGGGTTATTAGTCCAACGCAAACAGCTTTTTTACCAGGGAGGAACATTATGGAAGGGGTTGTGGTGCTTCATGAAACGATTCACGAACTCCACCGGAAAAATCAAAGCGGGGTGATTTTCAAAATTGATTTTGAAAAGGCTTATGATAAGGTACACTGGCCATTCATCCAACAAACATTAAGGATGAAAGGTTTCTCGCCTATCTGGTGTAAATGGATTGAGGCCTTTACACAGAAAGGACATGTAGGTATCAAAATGAATGATCAGGTGGGACAGAACTTTCAAACCTGGAAGGGACTAAGACAAGGGGATCCGCTATCCCCCATTCTCTTTAATATTGTTGTTGACATGCTGGCAATCATTATTAATAGAGCAAAGGATGAGGGACAAATTGAAGGGGTTGTGCCGCATTTAGTTGATGGAGGACTATAAAATGCCTCCAAGGTGAGGTGCTCACTGAATAGTTGGTATTTTCAAGATTGCAGCCGTGTACAACGTGTAGGGCTCATATAGTGTGAAATATAGAAATGTGACTGTAATTCAAGGGAACATGATGCAAGTTTGCTGAGAATATTAAGATCTACTTTGCGACAGCTTTTCTATCTGAAAGTATACAGATAAGATTTTTGTTTGGTCCAAATGCTTCATAGTTACACACACACCCCTGCTGCCATGACTGCTAAAATTTCAACATTTAGAGAATGCAAACTAGCAGCACATCCAGAATGCACAATTTCCTCAACATAATTTCAGCTGCCTTTACACAGAAAGGACATGTAGGTATCAAAATAAATGATCAGGTGGGACAGAATTTTCAAACCTGGAAGGGACTAAGACAAGGGGATCCGCTATCCCCCATTCTCTTTAATATTGTTGTTGACATGCTGGCAATCATTATTAATAGAGCAAAGGATGAGGGACAAATTGAAGGGGTTGTGCCGCATTTAGTTGATGGAGGACTTTCTATCTTACAATATGCAGATGACACTATCCTCTTCATGGATCATGATATAGCGAAGGCTATAAACATGAAATTAATATTATGTGCATTCGAACAACTATCTGGTCTTAAGATTAATTATCACAAGAGTGAGATTTTCTGTTTCGGGCAAGCTATAGATTGTGAACAACAATATGTAGAACTTTTTGGGTGCCAGTCTGGATCCTATCCCTTTAGGTACCTTGGTATACCCATGCATTATAGGAAACTTAATAACTCGGATTGGAAATCAATTGAACAAAAATTTGAAAAGAAGCTTAGCAGCTGGAAAGGAAAACATATGTCAGTAGGTGGGAGATTGGTGTTGATTAATTCGGTCTTGTCTAGTTTAGCAGTGTTTATGCTCTCTTTTTTTGAGATTCCGAAAGGGGTGTTGGAAAAATTAGATTACTATAGATCAAGATTCTTCTGGCAATCTGACGAACATAAGAGAAAGTATAGATTAGCCAGATGGAATCTTTTATGCCAACCTAAAGAGGTTGGAGGGCTGGGGATCAAGAATCTAGAGGTGCAAAACCAGTGCTTGTTGAGCAAGTGGCTGTTTAAGCTCATTAATGAGGATGGGTTGTGGCAACAACTGCTAAGAAATAAGTATCTTAGATCGAATACTATCACAGGAGTAGAAAGGAAACCAGGGGATTCACATTTCTGGTCGGGGTTGATGAAAATTAAGCAAACCTTTACCAATTTTAGTTCTTTCCAATTAAATGATGGAAAACAAATCAGATTTTGGGAAGATAAATGGGTGGGTAATTTCACACTTCGTCAAGAATACCCGTCTCTTTACAATATTGTGAGGAAGAAACATGATACGGTACATACTGTTTTTGCTACTACTCCCCTGAATATATCTTTTCGTAGATCCCTGGTGGGTCCCAATTTAAATTTATGGTACAATTTGGTGGGTCGTATCAGTCATATTCGGTTGAATGACAGGGCAGATAGATGCAGTTGGAATCTGACCCAATCTGGTCTGTTTACTGTTAAATCCATGTATGACGCCTTGATGATCAACGCCAATGTACAACGCAACAATATGATTTGGAAAATTAAAATACCATTAAAAATAAAGATTTTTATGTGGTATTTGAAAAGGGGGGTGATCCTCACAAAAGATAAATTAGCCAAGAGGAACTGGAATGGAAGTAAATTATGCATGTTCTGTTCCCGTGAAGAAAGTATTCAACATTTATTTTTTGAATGTCATATGGCAAGATTCCTATGGAGAATTGTTCAGATTGCTTTTAATCTCCGGCCACCAAATAGTTTCAATGGGGTGTTCACTAATTGGTTGGTGGGGATAGGCGGAAAGTTGAAGTATCAACTGTTAGCCGGTGTTTCAGCACTTTGTTGGGCATTATGGCTCAGTAGGAATGATATGGTATTTAACAAATCTCCGATGAAAACTTATTTGCAGGTACTCTTCAGGGGGACGTATTGGCTCCGATTCTGGGCGCAGCTACATCGGCATGAGCAAGATAGAGATGCAATAAAGAATGCATGTCACACCTTGGAGGTTTTGGCAATGCAGATGTTCGCCAACCATGGATGGAGATTTAGCAATAGGATTGCTTTATAAATCTTTTGTTATCTTGGTGGCCTTTTTCTTAAAAGTGTGTGAAGGCAGACGCGAGAGCTGCTAGTGTGTAAACAATGGCCGTAGCCTCTTGGTGAAGGCCGGGTTTGATTAATCCATTATCTAAAAAAACAAGTAACACCAGCGATTGAGCAATTTACATCACACAACCCTGAGGACTACTTTTCAACGAATATTCTCAGATAATATTACCGCGATATGACCGATAGCCATAATACTACATACTATGCATCATCACACTCAACTCAATCTTGCAACACACCGCCCATCTAGAGTGGCGTTTGAGGCAGCATTATCACACTGGACATAAATTTCCGTCGCCGTTCATCCAACATATAACTGTAATAAAAATGTCAAATGGTTCTTTTCAGTAGGCAATGTCGGACCTGAATTTAATCAGTTTGATCTCCGTCTATGACCTTGGAAGTAAATTGAGAAGACTACAATAAACACTCAATAGTCAATACATCAGAACATTCTTTGTGTTGTTTCCACGTCCATGTCATCAGATCAGGAATAAGAAAAGGCTACATCCCGCATCAAAGATCTAATTAGTAATTCGTTGCAAATGCAATGTATGGAGACAGAACATCAGGAGCAGCAATCTACTAGAACCAGTTTCGGTACTATCTACACCCCAAAGTTCCTCTCTCCCAGCAGCAAAACAGGAGAAGGGTAATGCACTTAATTTGGTGCTAATTCCATTGCTGAAATCAACAGCAGTTGATAGTGCCAGCAGCACAAGCAACTCGATTTTCAGAAACCAGAGTCTGAAAATGATTGACTGATATTGGGATAAGAGAGCAACCAAACAGTGAAACAGTGGAACTAAGGCACACACCAGATCCCCTTCCCTTGGCTAGCATCAGTCTATCATAAACTGCTTGGCCTAGACAACCAACATCACAGTTTGAGCAAATTTGCATCACACGGTGTTGAGGACTGTCTTTTCAACGAACATCCTCACCAAATATTATGGACATATGCAAAATATTGTCACATGATGACCAATCATAATACTACATACTCATAACCCAACTCACTAGCAACAACATGCTAATCAGGAGTGGCATTTGAGGCAGCATTATCACACAGGACATAAATGCCATTCATGAAACATATGTAAACAATGTCAAACCGTTCTTCCAGTTGGCAACGAAGGACCTGCTCAGTTTGATTTCCATACGGTTCGTTGAAAATCATGGCAAGTTCAAGAACATATGTATACGTAGCTAGATATGCTTATTTGGCCTCAATTATTACTTCTTGACACTCTCATACATCAATCCAGTTTCTTAAAACGATTTGTTAACACCCAAGCATATGTGATCAGAACAGCATAGCAGATGGAAATACAACAGGACAGATCACATCAAATGGAGCTTAAAAGAGCAATTTTAGACAACAGAAAAGGAAGAGCAAATCACAATAGAGGTTTGTTCACTCATGTTTTTCCCTCCTAGCATGTAAAAGAGCAGATGAATGAGAAAGCATGTGTAGAGAGACACGGTTTGGGGGAAACACCACGCCCATAACAAGGGGGTGACCTCTCATATATATAGCCAATATGGCTTGGAGTACAAGAATACAACTCATGTATACATAGTAAGCCTATCAGCTATACAGGGAAAGCTATATCAATATGATCAGCTATACAATATTCCTAATACCCGCCCGCAGTCACAGCGGGAGGAGTGCGGACGCAAAGACTGGACCGAAACTCAGTGAAGAGCTGAACCGGAAGTCCCTTCGTCATGATGTCCGCAAACTGATGGAAGGACGGAACATGAAGAACCCGAACTTGACCCATGGCCACCTTCTCGCGGACGAAGTGAATGTCGATCTCAATATGCTTCGTGCGCCGATGGTGAACAGGGTTGGCTGTCATGTAGACGGCGCTGACATTGTCACAATAGACAACAGTGGCAGAGTCCAGAGGAACATGGAGTTCCTGGAGAAGCTGGCGAAGCCAGCAACACTCGGCGACGGCATGGGCGACGGCTCGATATTCTGCCTCAGCGCTAGACCGTGACACCATGATCGGACGCTTGGAGGACCAAGAGATCAAGTTGTCGCCAAGAAAGACGCAGAAGCCGGAGGTAGAGCGGCGAGAGTCCGGACATCCCGCCCAATCCGCATCGGAGTAGGCGGTGAGAGACTGTACAGGACCGGTGCCGATGTGGAGGCCGGAGGAGAGGGTGCCCTTCACGTAGCGAAGGATGCATTTGACCAGCGCGAGATGAGGCTCACGGGGGTCATGCATGAAGAGGCACACCTACTGAACAGCATACGCCAAGTCTGGACGAGTTAACGTGAGGTACTGGAGTGCACCGACCGAACTCCGGTAGTCGGAGCTGTCGGAAACAGAGAGCGGAGCGCCATCTGTCACCGAAAGCTTGGCATGAGTGTCAACAGGGGTCGCCGTAGAGTGACACTCAGCCATGCCGGCGCACTGGAGAAGATGACGCTGGGACAGAAAGAGACCATCAGCAGAACGACTGACGGAGATGCCGAGGAAGTGGTGCAGATCACCAAGGTGGCAAACTCAGAAGCGAGCCGAGCCACGATGGACTGTAGGAGCGTCGAGGATGAAGCAGTGAGGATGATGTCATCGACGTAGAGAAGCAGATAGGCGACACTGGCGCCCTCTTTGTAGACGAAGAGGGATGTGTCGGAGGCCGAAACAGCGAAGCCAAGCTGGCGAATGAAGGAGGCGAACCGCTGGTACCACGCTCGGGGCGCCTGCTTAAGTCCATAGAGGGACTTGAGCAGGAGACAGACGTGGTTGGGAGCAGCAGGGTCGACAAAACCAGGCGGCTGCTGGCAGTAGACGGTCTCGTCGAGGTGACCGTGGAGGAAGGCGTTCTTCACGTCGAGCTGGTGGATCGGCCAGGCACGGGAGGCGGCTATGCTGAGAACAGCCCGGATGGTCGCCGGTTTGACCACCGGACTAAAAGTCCCATCATAGTCGACACCAGGCTGCTGGGAGAAGCCGCGGACGACCCACCATGCCTTGTGACGAGCGAGAGTCCCATCAGAATGGAACTTGTGCTTGAAGATCCACTTCCCAGAGACAACATTGGCACCAGGCGGTCGAGGTACAAGGCGCCAGGTGCCGTTGTCGATGAGCGCCTTGTACTCGTCTGCCATAGCCGAACGCCAGTTCGGATCCGCCAGACCACTGCGATAGTTGGCGGGAATCGGCGAGGCGGCCACCACCGTCGTCATCCCGACGTAGCGAACCGACGCAATGGCACCGAACTGGGTCCGTGTCACTAGCCGAGATGGCAGCGGCGGGACGGAGGAACAGGCGAGGCCGGTGGTGAAGAAGACGAAGTCGACGAAGTGGGCGAAGCTGGGGCGACGAGGGGCGCCTCGTCCTACACAGCCGCCTGCTGTACAGGGGGAGCTGCGACCACCGGGGGCACAGCCACCTGCTGTGCCGGAGGGCGCGGCCGCCGGCTGTAGACGTGCAGGATTGCACGAGGGTCAGCCGACGGTGGCGCAGGGGGCGCTAGGACAGGCGCCGACTATAACAACCCTAAAATTTACCTTAGCATTTGTTGAATGCAAAAATGAGGATTTAAAAATTTTTGGTGGAATTGTTGTGCATGCAAACAAACATATAAGATTGTTCTCTTTTTGCTCCCTTTGCTCCTAGGCAATATTTAAATTAATTAAAAATAATTGAAGTGCTAAGGACCAAATAGTGTGATTTGGAGTTCTTTTGGTCTTATTGCATTTTTGGTTGGTTTGAATTCAAATTCTAGATTTGAATTCAAACATTAACAAGCCAACTAATTGACAAACCTATCTAACTGTTCGTGCGCCAAATCTAACGCGGATGTCTGTTTTCAGCCCCCTAACTCTTCTTCCCGAGCCAGCCAGCCGAGCAGCCCAGCCGGCCTTTCGGCCCAGCTGCGGCCCAAACTTCCCCCGCGTCCCCGCCGCGTCTCCTCTCTCTCTCTGCCGCTGACATGCGGGGCCCGCATGTCAGCTTTATCCCCTTCCTCCCCTTTCTCTCTCGCGCACGGCCGCCTCCCCTCCGCCGCTGAAAGTGCATCTTGGCCCCTAGTTGGTTTTGGTGATTTGTATGACACCGTGATTAAAGAACTAACGATCTTGTTGAGTTTATGAGCAGGGATTGAGTATAATATCAATAAGTTATTTGTAAAGAAATGTTCTATGAAATGAAGAGAAGAGGCTCATACAACAAGATATATGACTAGGCTATGATCAAAGTGACTATTGGCAAGCAATGAATGTATTTGGTTTGAGATACGATCTTCATGATGACAAATTGTTCTCAAACCATAATGAAGCTTGTTATCAAGGACATAGCACTAGATGGAGTTCACTTGTGAATAAAAGGTCTATCTATTGTGAGAAGATAAAAATGATGTTGTAATTGATATGCAAGCTAAGAGCAAATGAGCTAGAGACAAGGTGGTATGGGACATCATGGCTCTATACAGATGTGTATAAGAGACAGGCATGGAACACTAAACGTGGATAAATAAAAAAAACTAATCGTATAGTTTTGATGTACACGACGAGCCGAATCTTTTGAGCCTAGTTAGATCATGGTAGGACAATGTTTACCACAAACAAACGAAAAATGATATAGTACGATATAGTACGTTCCATTGTTCGATGCGACACTTTGGAACTAAACATAGCCATGGAAAGTGAAAAGTAAAGGAAGCTGAAGACTTATTGCCCTTACTCGTAATTGACTTAAGGCCCTTACTCGTAATTATTTGTGACCAGCAATGGGATCTTCTTTTTTTGATAGCAACTGGGATCTATGGATAGCGATACTACTACGATGTGCAGTGGTCTGTGGTTTGAGATCCTCAGTTGCCTCCAAACTTGGTCAGTTCCGAAATCACAAATGGACAGAGTTCGCGATTTCTAACTCCTGAAGGTTATCGCAAATGGACAGAGATCGCGAAATCACCTCACAGATTTCACGGAACAAACTTTCATTACACATGCCGCGCAAGGAAGCTTGCATACAATGGTCAGCAGTATAGGTCGCATGAAAATCCAACCTTCCACCAGGAAACATACAAGGGAACTTCCCGGCCCAGTCGCTTTTGGCCCAACAGCAGCTCAGCCGCGTATATCTTTTTCCCATTTAATTGCGCTGACGTATGGGGCCCACCTATCATACACTGTGTGTCACTGACCAGTGGGGCCCACTGACCAGAGCTGACGTGGACCGTTGACCGTTGACCAAGTCAACGCTGACGTCAGCAGGGCCCACT